>VZRO01002119.1:355075-558285 GCA_013397915.1 Daphoenositta chrysoptera
CTCGGCCCGAGCGCAGCCGCTCCCCGCCCGCCCCGCACACGGCCCGAGAGCAGCCGCTCTTCCGCTTCTTCGGGAAGCACGCACGCCGTTTTAAAGGAATTCTTCTTCATATTAGATTTTTTTTTCTCCACACTTATTATTTTTCTTTACTGTGAAGCTCAATGTTTCCTTCTAAAAAGAAGAGTTTGCAATAAGAGGGGGGGCAGAGAAAATAACTGTTCTTGTATTTCATAATGCACCTGTGAGCCAGTTCAAATTTTAGTTCAGATAACTCTGAAAACTGCTTGGAGATTTTGAATTAAAGACAGCTAAAGCTACTTCTTGTTCCACATTAAAACGTTTCCAGACATTTTTAAAAACCAATTGCTAAGTTTATAAAATTATGCAGTTTGACTTCTATTAAGTGAAATAAAACCACATGTAAGATTATTTTTGTAAAAATTAGCAATTAACAGGAAATAGGCAACCAATGTAAAAACATAATTGCTTCTTGCCAGCTGCAAATTAATCCAAATTTGGTCCTGAATTCAGAAGGGATCATAAGATGGGATCATAGTTAAAAACCAAATACAGGGGCAAAAGCCCAAGAATAACTGAAGAAGAAAAAAAGAAAGGCCAATAATATATATATTTTTTTTTAACCCAGGAGGGAAAAGGGTGCTTTCTCCCCATTCAGATTTATCAAGCGCCTAAAGAAATGTTACATATATGAAGTGGTAACTTCAGAACAACATATGTTACTTCTGAAATTGAATCCCCCATTGTGTTCTTTCCTTATGACTATTTTGTTCATTGTTATTCTCTAGGAATGCATTCATTCTAGAAACTGTTCTAGGTTTTTTTTTTCTAGGAAAGTAGAATCTTTGCTAAAACATTTTTAAAATGAAGAATCTGACTCAGTTGCCACTCTTCATGTGGGGAACTGGTTTTAGGTTGCCTTTATCTCAGCCCTCAAGTTTTCTTACTCTTACCCTCTGGGCCTTTGCCCCATCCCACTGCGGGAGAACAACTGAGCAGCCCTGTGGGGTTTAGTTGCTGGCTAGGGTTGAACCACAACAGCATAAAGCTCACTGAAACAGAAGTGACAGTGGAGTTACAGCATCTCCAATCAACAAAACCCTCAGTCATATACTTAAATTCAAGTATATATTAAACAGTGCAACTTAAGGTGCTAATTAAGAGCAATCTCAAGATTTGTCAAGAGTGGCAGCAGCACAGGAAGATTTAGAAAAAGAGCACATCACAAAACTTGAAAAAAAAATTATTTGGTAGTGAATTAAAACATTCAACCCTGCTAATTTGAAAATGGGTAAAGAGGGGAGATCACAAGAAAGATCCATAGTGATGAAGCAGGATCTCTAAGGCAGATACTGCAAGGATTTGAGAAAATGAGTGATTGCAACAATTGTGAAGTTACATCTTTTATAATAAATCTGGAAGCAAGGTAATTTACTCTCCTGGATCTTTTTTTCCATAGGCCTTATCCCTCTAGCTACTGATTAGATTCCATCAATATAATTCATTCGCTTTTCAGTGTATGGCCTGCCATTCTTTGTGCTAGGATTCCGAGTTCATCCATTCTTGGCTGCTCTCAGTTCCCTCTCCTATCGCAGAGCTCCCACTGAAATGATTTGCTGGTTATCCCAGTATTTTTCTCCTCACCCTGGGACTTCTTTCCCTTTCTTGCATTGTGAGAGGTTCTCTGCCAATCCTTATAACTAACAACCCCAATTCTCTCTAATGTAATGGATTCTTGCCTTCACAATCCTATTTATCTTCACTACATTCCAAAAGGCAGCTTTTTCCTCCATAGAATGGTGCCCATAAAGAACAGCCCAGCAGATTCATACTGACTTATTTTTCCTGGTTTATGTGAAACATCCATTATCACTTGTAAACTTCCTCTGATGAGAAGCCTGTCGAGTTTCAGACTTCCGAAGCATTTTTTTAAAGCATTGCCTCAAATGCTCACAAAGCACTCTATAATTCAATTGCAAATATGCACCAGGAGTTGTATAATTCTATATATGATTATATATATAATTCTATGGCATTGAATTAGCCACAGGTTACCAATGAAACCAGTAATAAATCATTTAACATCAGTCCACAAACAACCTGCAAAATGCTGTAACATTGTTATTTGAAACAGCAGGAAGAGAAAAAATGTTACAGTGGTCCCCTTTTGAACTCTGAAGCAAAGGAGGGAACTGAAGTTTAATTGTGGAAGAGAGCATGTTACATTCCCGTTTGTTGATTTTCTATAATACTGATCAAAAGCAAAAGCTTAGATTTCTTATCCTCTATTGTGAATAATATCTCACTTTTTGAAGAGAAAAAAAAGTGATAATTCTTTTTCTGACCTTGCCTAACAGGATCCTCAAATAATGATACAGCAGCTCATAATTGTTTCTCCCAGGATCTGAAACACTTAATACCTTCAATTACTGAAGAAAGCCATTTTCAACTTTCACGTCGATTTAAGGCAGGGAGGGCACGGAGTAAATCAGAGAATATCTAAACTCACAATACCATAAGAAGATCTAAGTTAAAATAAGTCTTCAAGTAAGTTAACTGTAACTCTATTCAGATAAAAAGACATCTCCATTTTATTTTCTTCACAATTATATACAAATTTAAAAACATTTTCTTCCTGAGAATCTTTCAGAGGAAGTCACTCCAGAGAGGAAAAAAAAAAGTTTACCTGAAATGATAGGCAATAGAAGAAACAGAAGCAATCTGTTCAGAATTGATGTGCAACATATTCTTGAACTTCTGCCTTTATCAGTGTATCTCCTTTTCTCAAAGTAAACTTTCTAAATACCACTTTTTGAAAGCCCTAAAGGCAAATATGAAGTGATCTTAGGACTGTTAGTCCAATCACCCCATAGCGACCTTTCTACCTTCCTCACGTAAACTCAGAGTTCAGACACAAAATAGTCAAAATCATTTGTATTATAGGACTGCTCAATATAACTAATCAGTAATTTTCTTCATATACTATATGTATTAAAAATATGATTTATAAAGCAAAGACATCCCAGAAATTCCTTTAACTCATCAAGTATATTTTGAGCTTCCTCATGCACCAATTAACATTCAAATCGTCAAAATATCAGCAGCTTGGCAAATTTGCACTAATACTGAACTCATTCAATTAAAAGTGCAGCTCATTTCTGTTTTCAAACTGTCAGTTTGTCACTTTTTGTTATAATACTTAATATTTCAAATAAATTCACAAAACTAAAAGAAGCAGCTTCTTTGCTGACAGTCATTTCACCCAACCTAAATGCTGATTGCCACTTGAACATAATAATTATTTTTAATTGAATCGGGAAACAAAATATCTATTATTAATACTTCATGAAAAGGAAATACTTGTTTGTTTCCACTTCAAGACACACTTGCATTACTTCAAATACAAGGTTAAAAAACTGTTCAACTGAAAGACTGCTTAAAAAAAAAAAATTCTTTGGGCCTATTGAAATCTTTTAGAGAAGTTTGGCATTAATCTCATAGCCCCATGGCTCCTCAACAAAGAATGATTTCTGCTTTCCCAGCCCTAAATTCCCACTGCTGTCATTGTGTAATACCCGCTTTAGTACTGGTTTATCAAATTTTGTTTCTGTATAAGACAGTAAATCAATAGAGCTGACAAAACTAAGCTGCTGATAACTTCTCTATTAGTGAGCCTTCTCATAGTGAGCATCGCCACTGCAGCAATCATGTAATTCACCACAAATCACAAAGAACAGCATTACAACGGTCCACAGTGAATATTTAATTCTACATGATATTTTTTTAATACTGGAACACACCAATATTTTTTTTTGCACAAGTAGTGATCTGAGGCTGTGTTATGCTCATTTTGCCAAGTTAGGAATAAGGCATGTCGGGAAGATTTACCACGGCAGATCTGTGCCACTCTCACTGTTGATGCCAGATTATAAAAGCAGTCAATATAGTGCCACTATATCATTGGTTTTTTTGTCTCCAACACTCACTATTGTCAATAAATACAGTTGTGGAGTGATACAAAGGGTAACTTACATGAGTAGTGTCCTGCTTAATGTTAGCCTTAGGAATGAATTACTATGCTTTGTATTTGATCAAAAGCAGCTCCATCTCAGAGAGGTGACATTTATTTATTCGAATATATTTCAGCAGCAAAACAGTCTCTACTTCACTAAGGATTAGTAGCTGAAGATATAACCAAAGTGACATACACAACTGAGGTAGGAGGGGGAAGAGGGGAAAATCCATTTGACTGTACTTATGGCTGACACTGAGTTAAAAGAAAAAACTCTACAAGTGCATCTTTTCATAACTATTGTCAGTAGTGCATAGCACTTATTTCAAAGCTGTTAGAAAACTAAGGCAAACAAAAAACCCCCTCACTGTTCACTGTTCCAGGAATACAGTAAACATGAAACTGAAAACCAGACACTGGAACTGGATTTTTTACAAAGAATTGTGGTTTAGATTTTTGTTTTAAATCAATTTGCAAAACTAAATAGGGTCCTCTGATTGTGCTTCTGCTTTGTCTTTTTTAGAGATATTAATTGCTGATCCTAAGTTTTACTTCAAATTCTTAATTCCTCTCCTCTCTCAAAGAGGGGAAGGATTTCCCTAAAGCTTTTATCTCAGCACTGTTAGATCTTATATAATTGCAAGAAGGTTTAACTATTACTATTTCAAATATGCATCAAGGCAATTTATTATCTAGAAAGAAACATTCTCCAAAACAATTTGGCACTTTTCCTATCTAGTCAATGTTTGAGTAAATATTCATCAGCTAGAATGCCTCTAGTGAACCACTGGGCTGTCATCTCATATTTGATCAGAACAGCCTAACTCAATTTTGTATTTCCATAGATTATCATTAAAAGCACACATTCCAAATACTATTACTGGAACCTAGGCCACCAATATATTTTCTACTACAGTAAGAATTCACGTTTGTTTCACCTGTGAGGAAATACCTGAAGGCCATCAACCTACACTCCCCCAACCCCCATTCCAAGCTAAACCCACTTCCCTAAATCTCCAAGAGTAGTTGAAAAAAAAAAAAAAAAAAACAACCCAAAATTGTTACTCCTCTGTTCTTAAAGACTTCCAGGGATTGATTCCTTACCTAAGCCTGCTTTGATGCCTAAAAATATCCCTCACAGTTGCTAAAGGTTGTTATTTATTTTTAGCTCCTTATAGACAGAGAGAGTTCCCTCCATGCGGTAGTAGCTTCTTACAGCAGTTACCTACACATAGAGATTGCTTTCTGTGGAAAACCACTTAATTTATCTGTTTGCTTGCCTCCATTATGAGGCTCTGTGAATATTATATCTTCTGCAAAATATGTCAGGATTGTTTAGTCATCTGATCTTATTGTGCTGCATAGGGTTTCTTTTTATTGATGGCCTTTTTTAGCCCCAATAATACTTGCAAGTGTAAAGTTTATTTTGATTAGGCATTGGCAGAGATTCATCCTTCAAGCCTCTCAGAGTTTCTGGGCAAACAATGGAATTTAATGTCACAGCACCTGTGCTAAATCAGTGATAATACCAATGTATTGTTTCTGAAAATCACTTTATCTTCAGAACGAAAAGACAAAGCAAAAAGACCAAGGCAACCCACAATGTAAGAGACTGAAGCATAAAGGACTAAATACATAACTGTATTTCAGGGACAAAACTTTATCCAAAGGAAAACCTTATTCAAATTAATTTGTAATGACATAACATTATTAATAGTAACTCAAAAATTAAATGACCCTTCTAAATATTTATAGAAATTTTCCTCTTCAAAGAGAATGTCACGAGGTATCTGTTTGCATCTCCCATCCACCTGGATCTTCAAATTCTCAAAAGTCTTACAAATAACTTTGCCACTATCTTTCAGCCCCAAACTGCTGCTAGATTAGCTGCAGAGCAATCTGCTCTTATTTCAGTGCACCAAGATGTTTTGAATACTTCACTACAAAAAACAACTTAATGGCACAGTGACGGCCCAAGACTCCAGCTCATGCATATTAACTTGCTTACTTAACCATCTTCTAGTTCCTGACCTCAAAATTACTTTGAAGAACCGCAGTGGGAAGAAATGCAATTCTAATATTGCTATATTCAAATACTTTTAAACATCTGAATGAAATTCAGCTGATTCATCAAGTCAAAGTTGCTGACTGTATGGCATTAGTTATTTGGTTTTAAACTCAGAAATAAGTTTATCCCTCTGACTAGGCAATTAAGCACACACTGAAGGATAACAGTTCACAGAAGAAGTTATCTTAAGGCTATTGCAACCTCTGTCTGCAAGACAATACTGGACTATTTGACTTGTCTGACCATTGTGTTTGATGGGAGACCAGGATTCATCCATCCACTGCCTCCTTCAGTGAGCTAACATTCAGTAGAAAAAAGGAAAAGATCAAACCAATGACAGAATTTGATGCAGAAACTGAGAGCACGTAAATCAGATAAGTACTCTTCCCACAACACCTCGGTATAAACAGATTTCCCCACCACCACCACCACTCTTTTCACCCAGGCACAGTCTATGAATTATCATAAATACAAGAGCATTCAGTAAAAAAGAAATAGGACTTGGTCCCCTAAAGAGCGGGAAAAAAACCAGCTCAAAATGAACTGGTGAAGGTGCATTTTAGATGAGGTTTCATGTTTAGATGAGGACTCATGTTTACACTAAAGTTTGGCTGTGCCATAAAAGAACAGAAGTGATATTTTACAGCACACTACCTGAGAACAAGCAGTATTTCCAAAAGGCCTACACACAAATGAAACAGGGAGTCTGTGACTTCAGTTTCTCGTGGGTCACTGTACACACTAAAGACATAATTGCTGTGTTTATCAGAAGTTATCAGCAATAGTTTTGCACTACAGCCAAAGCTGGAAGACTGGGCAAAAGCTAATGATATCTGAATTCCCAGCCATTGATGTGAGATAGTGGTTTGCACAGTTTAGCAGAAACAGTGAGAAAGCAAATACTTGGTCTGTTTATGTGGTCAATAATGGTACCAAGTGATCATATTCATTTCCCTTAATTATTACACCTAATAAAAAAAAAATCCATGTTGAGGAAGTGGTATCATCAGTACAATTCACAAGATTTTTTCTAGCAAAAAGTGTTCTTAAAACAATTTTTATTAAATACTAATGAAGTACTGGTCTTCCTCAGTATCAAAAAATATTTAGAAAAAAATCCGATGTTATGGTATCTGGATTAATATACAACACCTGTAAGATGGCCAAACTACAAGCATTCCTCATCTAAAGAAAGTCTCACAATCCCATCCTCTTTCTGTTTCAGAAGAAAAACTGCTGAGGTGAGGGAACCACACAGATTTAAGAACCAATGGAAGGAACTGTCTCAACTATCAGAAACTTGGCAGTCACATCCTCAGGTCCTGCTTACATGAAGTAAAATTCTTATATTAAATTCTCCTTGACACTGAGAAAATCTTTTAAATTACAGTGATACACCAGTAGATTTAAGAGTAGTTCTTACCTTCTGAATAGCCCTGGCCCATCTTGCTTTTGCAAAATTACCTCCATTACCTTGGTCTGTATTTCTCCTGGAGAAAAGGAAGGGAAAATAAGAAACACTCAGAACAGAAAAGTGTGGAAAATAAATAATTAAAAGAAATCTGATAAATCTATGGGCAAGTGAATTAAAGTCAGATAGATCCATCACTAACTCAAAATATCACCTTTGGGTTACAGGGGGATCTATTAAAGCTAAGAGTTTACTGGCTTGAAAAGACACGATCTCTGTTCCTCATAAAATCAAGGCATAAAAGAACATTAACAAAGGAATACATTTCCCAGTTATAGTGGCTCATAAATCAGGATTACAGAGTCTTTAACATCACATGGCACAAGGAGAGGCAGAACACAACAACAAAATTCCAAACCACCAAGGAAGGAGAAAAAAAAAAGGAAACTTTTGAATTTCTTCAGTAAAGGCATATATATCCCTGTGAGACAGAGACACTGTCACCAAGTCTTGGCCAACTGCACTAAAGGAGTTACTGAGAAGCCACATTGCATAAAAACAACACTCCACTCCTTCCCCCTCAGAAAAGTACCACCAAACAAAAACTTAACATTTACTCCAGCCAATCTTTGAAATACAATCTGTTGAATATTGTGGTGGTTAGGTGGCATAGGGTGGTTACCCTCACCCAAGTTGCACAGGCCATTTATAATTAGGGCTAATTTTTCAAATATTTCACCACACCTGTGAAGAATGTTGGTTTAAACCGAAAAATGCTAATTCCATTCATGGCTGTTAAGCACAGGTTAAAATAATTAGTGTAGACTCCAGCAAACTGAATTGCACTATTCTAAATAATTCAAAAGACACTCCCTTGTACAATACCAGTTAAGTTGCAAAATAAAAAGCATACAGTAAAATTCTACACATATAATTTACAGAGGACAGTAGAAGTCTGTTTACTAAGTGAAGTTTTTGCAGCGTATTTATATTATACTTCAGTGCCATCCCTTGGTCTACACATTACTATTTAATTATCTTGGACTTTTGGAACAGTGCTTTTTAATTTGAGGAGAAAAATGTTCCATCTGATACGCACAGCTGAGTGCACATGATGCAAACTAAGTGTGAAGAGGCTTGTCTTCCCCTGCCCTCATCTCTGAGACTGCATGCTTGCAGATTCAGCCTTTTTTTCGTTCTCAACTGGTTTTTGTTTTAAGGTAAATCAACCAAGTGATACTAGTAATTGGTCCACCTCATCCTGCAGTTATCGTCTGGAAATACTGGGTAATAATTAACCTTAGGAATTATCAGGGTACTTAATCTCAAGGTCAGATGGAGATTGGGTTGTCAGTGTTGATTCAGAGGGAAGAGAGAAACAGCTTTCTCTGCCTTAACTAAAGGTAGGGAAAAGAGTATTCTTAAGTTTTAAGGCATAACGTACAGAGGGAGAGAAAAACTGGTTTAACTGGTTTGCAGCCCTTTTAGGAAGTCACCAATCGGTGATCAGACTGCTGAGCAGAGCAGTCAATACACCTATTGTATTGAGTACAACACAGTTAAATACACTTGAATACACAGTTGAATACACTTCTTATGGCACTTAGAAACTCAGCACAGACAGACACAGCAAGGAGCTGCTTTCTACCTGCCCACTTCCTGCCGACACAATGATGGGTGCAGTTTGGACAAATGGTTGTTAATTTTCTATTCAGATCTAGTAAAACTAATCAGTTACCTGGCAGGAAACACTGTACCAATACTGAACAAAGCCTCTGATGACATGTGATTCACAGGAAACACATGAAACAAAGACCACCAGAAACGGCTGGGAATGATCAGTCCTGCTAACTGAACTGTGCACCAGGAACATATGTGCCAGGCAAATGCATTACTATAGTTTTTTGAAACAAAGCATATAAATAACATAAGATTAGAGAACTTAACACAAGCATTAAGCCAGAAAATAAGGGAATCATATCTGATAATTAGAAGAGCATTAATTGTCAGTGGTTGAACAACGAAGAGTTTGAAAACAAACGACAAATGCCTTGTGAGTGCCTGAAAATCATATTGATTCACCACCCCTACAACGTAATGCCCCAGCTGTGGTCTCTGATGCAGTGCAGACCACAAGAACAACAAGAGGGGAAAACTACAAGAGACACCTCAGGAGAAGCGTAGCAATATTCAGACCTGGTGAGCTCAATAAGCAGCTCAGGTAGAAGTTTTGATAGAACATGCATCAAACTCATCAGGCTTTCACATCTCTTAGCCATAAGGATGAAAATAACCAGTCTTGTTGCAGTGATTTAGCAACAGAGGACACGTGCAAAGGAATGCACAGGCTAAATAAACACGAGGGCTCTTCAATCTGCTTTATCAAAAGCTAAGGATTTTTAATAGAAAACAAAAGCTACATTGATGCTTTTATTTAATAGCTGTTTTCCCTCTAAATTTTGCTGGCCAAATACATTAAAATTGCTCTAGCATTGCAATGATGATTTGCATTTTCATGGCACCTCCTGTAAAATTAATCTCCCTACAGACTTCATTGTAATGCAGTTAATTATACAGCAGTTGCTGTATGGCCACATATAGACAAAAAAACCGACACCTTCTGAATGCTTATTTGTTTGTAATAGGCAATCCTGAACATCTGCATTCATTTGTAAGTATTCATCAGTAATGTCAATTTTGTCAGCTTTGAATGTAACGGGAAACAAACTGTGGATGAAAAACTGAAATAATTACACTCTATTATGACATTTTTTATTTGGCAATTTCCACTCCCCACTGGCAACAGTCAGGCTGAAACAAACATCATGTGCTTAAAATCAATCTCCAACGGACATATCAAGCAGACATACTTGGATAGTACACTGCCACAAAACAGTTTGATTTTTTTTTTTAAATGTGTTTTTCGGAATATTCCAGTAATGCTCCTTCTTGTATAAATACGGGCTAAGGCTGACGACAATTTTGAGTTTTATTCTGCATTCTTTGATAGTTCAGGAGAGGGATAGAAAATAACAAAAAGATGAATGACAGCTCCTCTGTTGTTTAGAATACCAAGAATGGCACTTACAAGTGTCTCAGTTCCAGTGGTGTAACTTTTGAAACATGCACAATTTAATGTGTATTGGAAATAAGCTAGTAACATATCTCAAACATTTTTGTGAGAATTGACACACCTGTTGCTCGTTTGGACTGAAGCAGCACAAGTTCTTTTGGAATATCTCTGTTGGTGCAGTTGCTACCGGAGTCTTGCATGCCAGGCCAAAGCAACATTAGCAATATTAGATGCACCTGGGCTACAAAAACCTGTCCTTGTTACGGCACCGGTGATTGGCTGAAGCTGATGGCACTGAAATAGTTTTCAGCTGAAAACCAGGTGCTTTACATCACCAGCTTTTAAGCCAACCCATGCACGTGGTAGAAGGAAACACTATTCTTACTGGAAAATATGTCTGGGATGTGGAACTATAGAAGTGGTATCCCATCAAGGATTATTGAACTATAAAGCCACAATTCAATTTCAAATTTTTCATAGGACTCAATTATACAGAGCAGATAAAAGAACCATTGTAACATTAAAAAGCCATGCAGTAAGTAGCAGTTTAGTAAAACACTAAGAACTATAGGCAATACTTGTTCATCTTAGCTATAATCACATTTAAAGGAAATTAATGATGTGGTAAAATCGCAAAGGAAAATTCAGTGATCTAGGCTTTCCATAGTGAACTATACTACAGTAAGACTTACTTTTTTAAAGCCTTGCATAGATTAATAAAATTTAGCTTTACCCAACTCCCTCATACAGATATTTTTGTGTGTTAGTGGGAAAAGAAAGTAGATTTTCCCCCAAGATACTTTTCTAGTAGCACTAAATCTATACCCCTACTCAGGTTCCCTTTTACAGATGTTCAAGTTGCTCTTGAAAATGTAGTTTTCAAACACCAGAGCAGAGAACAAAACTTACTTATAGGTCAGCACCCAGTTACTCATCCCTACAGTAAAAGTTTAGTTTCAAATCTGAGTACACATTTTTCTTTTCCATTTGCTTTCTTATTGTTTAAAATATTAAGTTTCAGTAGCTAGATTATCATCTTCAAGCCTATGTTTATACTGCTACTGGCTTTCACTTCAAATAGTTTAGAGTTCTGAGCTCTTGGTAGTTTTTAAAACTAAAATTGCAGGTTCTCAGTTTCTTTGGGACAAGGTACTAAGCTTTATCAGTCTGTATTTTGAGAACAACATTACTATAGTAGTGAAATAACAGTTTCTGATTTCTTTGAGATCACCTTAAGTGCCTAAAACACATAGTACAGCAATAACATCTGTTTTCTAGCCATTCAGATTCAAACATTAAGGAATGCACGAACAGAAACTAAAATATATTTACATATCTACTTTACTTAAGTTCAGTTTTTCCTCCAGCACTCTTTTACAGGTTACTTACCTAATCATTAAGAACTAAAGTATTGTATAACAACTACACCTTTGACTCACCTATAGAACAAACGAATAAAGTTTGAAGACAATTCATTTATCCTCATAACAGAACTCATACCTTTTTCAAATTTTTTCCCCAGTTCTTCACAAGATTTCCGTGGGGATAATTCACGTTGATGTCGCCCTTCATGTCTTCCTGAAGACAAAGGTCTGTCCTTGCTTGCTTTTAGAAATGCCCCTGAGCCAAGTCTGCACAGCTGCTAAAGATTACCCATCAATTACTGCACCTGAGCACCACGCCCCTTCTGGGCACAGTTAACTCTTTGGTGCAAGGCAAGTACCTTCCTCTCCCTCGTGACTTTTCACTCCTCACACGAGTCTAAAGTCTGATCACAGTGCGGCTTATTTATGGGGTGTTGCTGTCTCTGTTAAAACTGATTCAGAATATCATGGCTTGCTTTAACAATTATTTTCCAGTGATGTTGTTTTAGTGTTCTGACTTAAAATACGACCCCAAAAATATTTTTTTTTCATCACAGATGGAGAAATAGCAAACTCTTCTGTGTAGCTGAGAATGAGTACTGGGAAAAAGAAATAACTACTTAAACTTCTGCATTTTAGGCCACTTCAAAAGTTTAGACTTCAAAATATGTAGAGGCATTTTGGATTCAATGTTCTGCGATTTTCTTGTTATTTTATGAACTATTATTCTCAAACATTAGTATGTCCCTTTCTTGAAAGGTTTGGTTTGCAAGATTGGGTGGCATATTGTTTTCATTATGTTGGAGGAATTTATTCAATTGTATTAAACCTTGTTCTAAAGAACCACCACAACTGCAGGTGCTAAAAGGTGTGAAAACAGAGATATACAATAATCCACACCTAAACTATTTAAATTGCAATTCTTACTATTCAGAGCTATGAACTGGATTGTAAACTGCCATTCAGATCTACCAAAACCACAGGTTGTGATACTGATCTTGAACACTTAATATAGTGCCAGTAAGTAATGGCTGGTATTTCCCCCTACGTTGCCATGGAACAGCAGCTTTGAAGACCGATTCTATTTTTTTAAGGCCTGCCAAGACAGTAAATCAACATTTTACAAAGTAACTTCCAAGCTTTTCTGATGGATATAAAGACATTACAAGGCAATACTGCTACCTGAGAAACCCCCACAAGACACATTATCTCCTCAGTGCTGCAGTAGCTACGTTAATTATTTCCAAACTGCGAGATGTTTATCTGAACAAAAGAACATGCAATTAGGACAGAAGCTGATTGACGAGACCAAAGGCTATGGCAGGAGACAGGTGACACAAAGAAACACATGTTGACAGTGAATTAGACATTATCAAGACATTGTTCTGCTGTCCAGTGAAGTTGCAGCTTTTAATCAATCTTGAATCTGTCAAAGTGTCATCTTGGATTGTTCCCAGAAAGCAAACGATGTCTATCTGACACTTAGGGAAACTTTATGAATTTCTCCAGATTTTTAGCCTGTGTTTGCCACTATGCAGCTATTTGTTAGTCCCCAGTTTCTCACCTATTTCAATGCTATATCATTAAAACTTATTTTTTTTCTTCGAATACACCTAATTTAAAAAATAACGATGTGGGTATTTTTTTCCCAAATATATACTGGAAAGACGTATTTCTTCAATTCACTAAACTCAATTGCTCTTACAGAATCTCTCTATCCATAACCAATGCCTAATTTTTCAATTTTATTAAAAAGCCATCAAAATCAGTATTATAAAAGTATTTGATTGAGTATGCATGCAATAAACATGCATATAAACAAAATAAACATGCATATAAACAAAATAAACATGCAATAAACAAAATAAATTCCTATGCAAGTATAGTAAACTAATTCCAGTGAAGTTCACCCTGCATCTGAGTATAATGGAATCTTCAGGGTAGCAGCTTAAGGATGAAATACGACACAGCACTAGGAGCCTAATCACACTTTTCATAAACATTTGCTTCTATTCCCATGGTAACTCTTTTCTCCTGTTGTGTAGCTCTTTATGTAGAGTTCTTATGGCTGTTGTTTTTAGAGATCAAGTCATACAGAGGAAGGGAATTTCTCTTCAGAACTGATACCTGACAACTACTTTAGCTTTTCTGTAAATGAACTTTTCTAGTAGTTTCAAGGGAATACTTGAAGAGAGATTAAATCTTTTCAATCTTTTATGCACAGCTATAAGTGTTAACTAGATAAACTAGCTCCCAGAAGTCGACAAGGTTACCTAAAAAATTTACTATTATGTAAAGTAGAAGTAAAATGTGCTAACTTTTATAGCAAGTAAACCTTTTGGGAGCCAAAGATAAAATAACTGCATAACAGTAATAGAGTTAATATAGTTACAAGATATCAGAAACATCTAAGAAGGCATAGAACTTAATTAACCTAGGTAAGAGAAAGTTTCAAAAGCCTTTCCAATTCCTTTCGAACCGAAAGAATTTATCCTGAACGATTTTATGTTACACAGAATCTCAGGGAAAGTCATAATGATTTCTCATTTATTATGAAAAGTTGTCACCATAACAAACAATATTAAACTATGAATATTAATATCTCACTGTCCTTTATCTCAATCTCAAGTACAATATTTTCTCTATATATTAGCTGCTAATTTATCTTCTTTTCCATTTTTTACTTTAAAAAAAATTTAAATATACGAATAAAATGGGTAACAAATGTAAAGTTGTCATAGTTATAGAGACATAACAAACCCATAAAAATTGGTGAAACTTCAAATTCACAATATGTATGAGACTTATCATTCTCCATCTCTCATTTTAAATTTTGTTTGTACTTCTTCTGCTGCAGAGAGCTACTGTAATATTCTTTAAAATTATTTAGAAACGTGTTTAAAAGTAGTCTTTTAAAGTACTACTTTTAATCCAATCAAGAGCAATAGTTTTAGGTCACAAAAGATCTGGAGGAAACACATTTGAGAAAAGCAAGAGGGTGGAACTGAAATTGGAAAGGGCAGCAGAGCAGGAAGGATCATCAATGAGCATGTGAGTTTGAGTGACAGATAAGAACTAAGCCTGGGGTACAGTGGAATGAACTCTCAGCACTGTGCTGGTATAAAAAGGGCTTAATCTTACATAAGATTATTATTGAAAAGATCTGCATTGCTGTAATTATTTAAATTAATAACAACATTTATTTACAGTTTTAAATGACTGATCTATTATACAAGACTAAGCATCACCTAAAGCTGAATACCTTCCTACCCACACTGCTCTCTGTAACTCAAGCAGAACAAAGCTGTCCAAGCAGCCAAAGAGCTTAGAGGAATGCTCCTTAATATGTGAAAATAGTTCATGCTCAGGAAAGTCTCTTGGTTCATGGGTTTTGATGTCATCAGTCCTTTTATCTGCCTTTGGAACACACAAGTATTACATGAGTTAAACTACCTTCAGTTTAGAGAACAGCCTACAAATAATAATTAAATGCAAAACCACCCATTATTGATTATAATGTCAACTTCTTTTTCTATTTTGAAAATGATCTGCCAGTTCTGAAAGCTGGGAACCAGGGGATGTTCATAGCTAAAACCTCTTTTGTTAGCCTGCCTCTTTCTTTTCTTCTTTCGGAGCTTATTTCTTTTTGGCAGTAAATATAAAGCAATAACATGTTATAGGAAAGCAGTTATGCTTAGCTATCCTATTAATTTAACTTTGAGGAATCTCTCACTGAATGATCACAACAGAAAACAAACTTACATGTTCAAACACTATCTGTTTAAACAGGTGGCTATGTATGGAAATACGGCTTTAGTTTAAGGAGTTCATAACCTGTAGCCAAGAGGTGGAAGTGGAAATTTTCACGGCTTACAAATAATTTTATGCTTGACTATCTTTTTTTTCTGTTAGCTAGGCATGAATAATGACACAGATTACTGGAAAAATGGCTGTAAACTCATCACTTCAAATTAATTTAGACTTCAGCAATTGTTTGCTTCTCTCTGTATGGAAAACCAGGAAAGATTAATTACATTTTTTAGGCGTTTCTTCTTACTAGTATTTTCCCCTTCCCTGTCTATCTGTCTGTTTTTATCGGGTTTTTTTAAGCCTCTAGGAGAAAATATATTGCTCTAACAAGAGGTCACTTAATCATTTACCACATCCTTCAAATTCTGATTTAGTGAGTTTTTGCTTTACAGAAAAAGTTAATCAGTTACACTTAATCAGTCTACACCTAAAGTCAGCAGCCATAAACACCACTTACGTATATAACCAATGAATTGGTAAATAAATATCAGTGGAAAGAAAAACTTAAGGAAGAAATTCTGTTCACATTAATACTTATATATTTACAGGACAGTTAAATCTGGTGTTTAATACAGCTATTCAAAACAAATAGTCTCATCTACTTCCCTACCTTCTCAGATTTTTAGTACAAATGCAGTTATTTGGAATAAATATACATCTTTATCTATAATTAAGCGTTAAAACAATGACCGTCTTTCTGCTCAGAATCTTTGAAAATACCTATTATTCAATAAAAGAACTTCTCATTTAAAAATAATATCTTGTAGTTCAGTACTGACCCTCAATTTAGTACTGTAAAAGCTCATTTAATTTCAATAAAATTATTTGGTACAAAGAGATAAAGGAAAGAATTCCATAGTCAGATTGGGTTAACTTCTTTAAGTTTTGCTTAACTTGCTCAGAGGCTCAGACCTCTGTTGAAAATGACACGTCAGCACAGATGATATGCTAATGACTGGACATGTGCTTAGAAAAGGACAGCTCTTGAATGCTGCCGTTACTGACAGCTCTCACCCTCGGGAAGCACTTGTACTTCTCTGTAAATTCCCTGCAAGGACTGACTGGTAAATGTAAACAGGCTGAGGCTGACAAGCACCCAAGCGATGCTGCGGCACCTTGTCCACGTGCAGTCTGACTATAACTGCATCCCTGAGCTTCAGTTTTTTGCAGACTCGTTTATTTCCTAATTTTGCGTTGAAGTTACATGCACCGGGACCCTGCTTTTTTAGAGTACATTAAAAGGTCATTTAAGTGCATCAAGATGTTACTGCCCCAGAGAATACCTAACTTAATAGTGCAGTAGTTTTTATCATATTTTCTCTTGTGTTTGAGCTAATTTTCTAGTACCACTGCTGTTAGATATGATTTAAACATGAGCCAAGTGCCTGACACACCAAATATTCTTGCTGCATTTCCCAAGAGCCTGTTCCACCCCTCATCGAGACAGAACACCTTGTGGAGTGTCAGTTGCTCACAGTGTCTTTCCTGCACAGCTATAGATAAAGGATACCATGAATGAATGTAATACAGTCTGTGACAGCTGATATGAAAGCCAAAATGAACAGTAGAGGGAACATTTTTTTCCCCAGTTTGCCTTTCAAAAGAAGGGAATTGATTAATCCAACACATAGAAAGTTCTCTCTGCTCAGAGACCACTGCTGAGTGGTGTTCTTAGAGGCTGAATGGGCTCCCTCCCGAGCATTTAACTCCACTCAGCAGAAGGTGATGGTAGAGAAATAATACAGTTATTGTTTGCCACCTTATTCCTTGCCCTTTCCACCATTATGCATCATCATTTCCCACACTCAGGTAAGCAGGAGGACAGCAATTATCTTTCCCTTTTTTTTTTTTTTCCCCCACTGCATTCTTGTTTGTTCAAAACAAACAGCAAATATTCATTCTCTTCTGGAAAACTTTCAGAAATGGAGGCAGCCTGTCTAGGTAATTAGCTTCCAAAATGGAATCAAATGTCTTTCCTGCTTTCCAGATGAGATCAAATAGTTCCAACACCCAAATCATGTCAGGAGTTGCTTCCCTTCCTTTCTTAAGCTTTCAGAAAGTCACTATGGAATAGCTGGGCCCTATGTAGACACATGCCCAAGGGTGAGAACAGGGCAGGTGCACATGTAGTTGCCATAAAAGAACACAGAAAAGCTAATAAACACCTGGATTGTCTTTATAAGTTTAAGAAACTTTCAGTCAAATTCTTGCTTAAAATAATTTTATATGTATCACACTGACATTCAGACATTTAAAAAAAAATTTAAATCAACAAATGATATCATACATGTCTGATAAAATACCTTAGTTTGCTTTCTTGTATGCTGAGCCCACTTTCCATGGATGACTGACTATCATTTGCATCTTGATGTAAAAGTCTTGTACGGTGGAGGAGTGTCCCTCTGTGCCAATCGCTGCAATCTAAATCCGTGTGGGTATCTGCAGAGAAGGAAAAAGCTGCTAGAAATCTTTCAGTCCATTTTACTTCTAAAAGAGGAAGTACGCATAATACTAATTAATTCATTAGATCTGGGGAATTATCAAATCAATTGCAAACATTATAATGATTAAATCACTTATTACAAGAACAGCAGAAAGAGTTCCAAGGTGATGATCTGATTGTTACTTTAAAAACTTAGAGAGGTCTAAACCAGTTACCTTCTTGTTATACAAAGTTCATTTTACAGTTTAAAAAATGACCTATTGCTGGATTGGGAAGAAAATTGATCTTTTAAATTTTCCACTCCAACTTGCCGTGCATTTCTCACAGGTCCATGTACAGCATTCTGAGATCTGGGTTTTTTTTGTTTGATGGGATTTTGGTTCTATGGGGGTTTTTGTGCGTGTGCTTTATGCAAGGAATCGGGCTCTACTTAATTTCCGCATGCTATTGGCCTAGAACTGACTTTTTTTGTTGCTGTTGTTTTTTTCCCCCCAACTTCTAGGCTTTTGGGAGAAACATGACAAGTCTCATCTGCAACTGGAGGTACAAACTGATTTCCTGAAGAACATTTTGCTCTATAAATGATCCTATTAGCTTTAGTGAGGGAGAGGGTTCACGATCTGACCCTGATTGTGAGGAAGTTTTCTTCAATGATGATAAGAATTTGTGTGCCCATCTCTTTTTTCCATTTTAAGTTTTGGTTACATGTTGAGAATAATGCTTTGACCTATTTTCCATCACACTGTTTACCAATACCAGGTAAGCTACCAAAAATTTATTTAATATCTTTTGCTAAAAGTGAATGCAACACTGTTGTGAAATGTGTAGAAGATAAAGGTAACACTTGGGAAAAGAGGATCTTTTGCTTTTCCTACTGCAGATGTTAACGCAAACTTTTAGGTTTTAAGTATATGTGAATTATTACACTAAAGTGGTCTGTACCTAGAATTCTATACTTTGAAGCATGAGTTTTCCCAATCAGTCTATTATGATTTTTCAGGACCGTGGTTTATGATGATCAAACTTGTATCAGAACAATATATTTTCTCACTTGCTAATCCCTTGGCATATCAATGCATTAGTATGGTGAGTAATGCAGAAACAGGGATTAATCTTGTCATTGCTACTTTGTTCTTGTTACTTCATTTGCTAGTTAATGTATATGAAAAATGTGACAATGAGTTGAATTTCAACCAAGCCTAAGATATGAGGTCTGCATGGTATTTTCCAAAATTCTTAATGAGGGAAAAGTTCTGTTGACTTTCAGTAGGCTACTTGGCAAAATGACATCTTAGCTCCCAAGACACACAAATGATTTCCCAAATTACTGCTATTACCAATTACTTCAGTAAAATTATCTTTAATTTCTTTAGCTTTTACTCTTCATGTAAGGTATAATAATGTTAAGGAGCAAGCTACATATCTGTAATGCTGAATTCAAGGAAAAAAAAAGACATGTCATTTAAATTTTCTTCTGTTGTCTCTTACAAGACAGACCTAATAAATTTGAAGGAAAATTATCTTATTTCATAAAATCCTGATTACCCTTTCTAAAACTTGACTTTTAGAAACATTAAAAATGTTTGCAATCCAACTGTAGTGTTAATCTAAATTCAGCATTTTATTACCGTGACTTTGCTTGCAGAATTTTAAATACAGTAGGTCCTCATTTTACTTAGCAGCCTTTTAATGGAGCTCAGTCTAGCTGACAATGGTGAAATGGCAACTTTATTGCTACCACAACTGGTATTAGATCATACTTCTAGAAAAGGCACTGAACTACCGAGGAGAACACATTTCCATGTTACTACGTGCAGGATTTCAAGTGCAAATGAAGTTATACCATTAAAGCAGCATGGAAGGATCTTGTATTTCTGCCCATTATCTGGCATTCTCAAATTAACATCTTTCAGAAATTGTCAAAAGTAACTGCAGTCTTCTACCTTTCCAGTGTAACTTGTCATAATAAAGAGACTGTACTGATTCCAATAGTCAGACAGATTCTCAGGTGCTCACAGCTGAGTCATTCAATAGAATAAGCAATGAAAATGCCCTTGTCAAACTCCAGGTAGATGATAAACCTGGCTTTCTCAATAACTGACACATAATGCTTTTGAATTCTTTCCTCAATGAAGAAAACTACAGTGTAAGAGTGACCTCTACAGGATTTCCACAGTGCTCTGTGACTACAGTCCCAGGGACTGTCTTTGGAACATTTTCAAATATATTTGTTTGAAAACAGAATACCAGCTTCAACATACAAACCAACACTCTCTCCCAGTAGCAGCCTGAAATCACCAAAAATCTGAATTTACATGTTGTAAGCACACAATTAGAGTTCCTATACCAGATTTACACTAGGTTTCTAGATATGAGAGCTATGTAAGGACATACTTAAAACATTCTGTTAATTCAACATACCAGGAAACCAAAGAAAACAAAAACCAGAATGCAACAAGGGCAGAGGTTATCTTTTGACATTTTATTGGCCAAGTAGTAAACAAGAAGTAATTTTTGTTAAAAAAAAAAAACAAGAAGGCCCTGTTGTTACTTATAGGAAACTAAAGTAGTCCACAGTCACTCTGGGAAAAGATAAGCATTCCACTTCATGTATTAATAGGAGTGTAGTCACACAGACTACACCTAAAAACAAGTTACCAAGGTTAAACAAAGACAATGCATTTTAAAAAGAACATTAGACAGCCAAAGAGCATATTTTTGGTGTAACTTCTAGTCCTCTTTTCAGGCAGTTTTTTATTCACGCTTCAAGGTTTTTTTACTTTATTCCTGCATAAATTTTAGGATGAATCTTTTTAGACACAGTTCCTTAGACTATTTAAGGAGAAAAAGTGAAGATAAATTATGTTTGTGAACTTATTTGAGATAGACCACATCATATAGATAGATTGATAATCTCAGTAAAGTCAATCTCTTTGTATTATATCTGGAAATAATGTGTGGTGATGTATTATTCGAAGTTCAGTTTCCATTTCTAACTTCACATACACTATATTCATATACATACACATGTAAATAGTTTCCATCTTCATAGGCACTAAAACTAAAGGCAGACAACCTTTGCTAGGAAGGTAAAACACTGCTGTGAAGGCCTGGATTTTACTAAAAGTTACATTGTGCAAACAGCTGCTCAAAGCTGACGTGCTGCAGAGCTGTAACACACAGGCTCTAGCACTGACCCTTAAGGAGGTACTTCCTTCTTTAGCTCTGCAACCCACATGTGGATGAACATTAACTACTGAAACTGCTCATCCAGCTCCATGTGGGATGTGATTCTTACTTACCAGTAACAATTACCAGTATCAATTGTGAAAATGCTCCGGTGATGAATATGCATTTAGGATTCCATAGAAAAATTGCTATTTGTTGTTGTATTTCAGGAACTTAGGTGAAATTTCAGGAATTTAGAAATAGAATGGCTGGAATGCTGGACCTTAATCTGTAACTCACCAAATGGTAATGCAAAGTAGATATCTAGTAAGATCTCATGAGAAGTTGGTGTTTTCGTGCCTTGAATCTCACTTCCATTTTTTATTACTTCAGAATGCAATCTCCACCAGGAACCTGGGCCTTCCTAGGAAAAATAGGTTATGGAAATTACCTGGGCAGGATTTATAGCATTATCTACTTTTTACTGAACTAAGTTTCCCCTAAGTCAATGGGAGTTCCTTTATAACACCATTATAGTATTTTCCAGCTTTTGTTTATGTGTTAGGACTTCATCAAGTTTTCTCAGTCATCAAATTCAAAATATAACATTTGCACTACAATATAGACAGACAGACATTAAGGTTGTCAGATGATAAAGACACAAAAAATATGAATATTGAAAATTATTCCTATTAAGTGAGATTTTCCAGTTTGCCTTTGAACTGGTGACAAACAAGTAAACTCTAGCAAGACTGAAACAATCCATCTAGTTAATAAGTCAAAAAAGAACTTCTAAAGAAACACTCCCTTGAAGGTAATTTCTGATTTATAAAGCCCAGAACAGAACTGCAGGCTTAAGACCAGGAGGATAAATAACTAGGAAAGTTCCACAGTGGAATAATTAAAAATGAAGGTTTAGAGGATCTGAAGAAATTAAGAAACAATCTCTTATCTTGCATCTTTGTTTGTTTAAAGTTTTGGTATTTACAAATAAGCCACAACCTCTGTGTCAGCAAGTTGTAACTCAGCAACAGCTTGGGCAGCAGAGCAGAACAACTTGCCCTGGGGCTTGAAATGGCACTTGGCAGCTGTGATACAGAGCAACTTCTAATTTAAGCAGGAATTACTCTCTTCCCCTGCTTCCATTTTCTGAGAAGAATCATTGAAATGTCAGTTCAATGTAGACATTAATATTTAATAGTTCCTTTAAAGAAATGGCTACAGAGTCTGATGAGAGATACTGCAGGAAGTTATTCTCTGATTTTCATACCTTTACCCCATCTTCAATTGCCTTTTTTATGTTTTATAAATATTAAAGAAGGCAAACAATTTTTATTTGCAAAGATTGAATTAATCTTCTCTAATTCATAGTTACCTCTTTAAAAATAGCCTCCATGGACTATGCATAGGAAAGCTATTTATGATTGGGATAACCATTAGAATAAGGTACCTCTCTCTTACCTTGTCTGAATTTAGAAAATTTTGCAGCAATTGCAGTTTGCTTCAGTATTTCCACACTCCCAGAAACCTTTTTTCTTTATTTGATACCCTACTGAGAGCAAGTACAGTCATTCTGCTGGCCAAATGACTTTTGGATTGACCCAATTTCCCCACTCATCCTTCTCTATGCCCTCACTGTACTATTAATTTCTTCTGTAATACCTCAGGGCACATTTCTGCATTTCTCTTTGAGACAATGGTTGAGTCCCATGAGAAAGAGAACAACAGTATCCTGCCCATTTCAATAGAGATTTACCCAAGGTCACAAAGTGAAGAACATGGAACTTGATCTAAAATTCTTTCACTCTAATCCTATTAACCAAACTGCCCCTGCCTCCCTAATCGTTCCTGAGTGCTGATGAACCCTAACTCACTTTCTGTATTACACCTGGCCCAGTATCTGAGCCATTTCTCCAGAGTATATGGCTAATGCATATCAGTCGTCACTTTGAGAGCCACATGTACATCATGCCTTAGTATTACACACTGCAGCAATGGAGTTAGAAATACACATTGATCACAAATGTTGTATTTTGGGAGTCCAAAAATGGAAAATTCATTAACTTTTACTCAGCGTTTCATATTTCCACAGAAAGTCAACTTACATCTGTTGCATATTCCACAGTGGCAAGGGGAATCCATAAAACTCCTAAAATGCTATCCCAGAGCAAGCCTTTCTTCCACAGCTCTATAATGAAACCCTTTCCATCAGCACAGATTTCACTAAAAAGAATGAATACAGAAATCATTAAACTGAAAATGCAATCTCAACTGCTAAGCAATTTATAATAATAACTCATTATTAAGATATTATCTTCTTACAGTAGATACAGAGGTGGGGAGTTTTCTGTATACTTGTAAAATACAAACCAGCAGGAAAACCACAAATGTTAGACTGAACAAGCCAAATCTCATGCCTTACTGTTCAGGATTGCCCTTACAGAATGATGAGGACAGTTCTGCTGGAACAATGGAAAAAACCTCACAACTTCAAAAGTTGCAGATCCAGACTCTATTTTACTTCTCATTATAGGATACTTGCATTTTATTACTAGCTAGTTTTGACCAAAAAAAAAAAATACCATAATCACCACCTTATTTTGCAAGAATTTAAAATAAAATTTTACCAGGCCATATGAGTTCCCCGTGACACTGAATTAATTTTAAGTGAGAGGTTATTTCCTCAGGGATTGCCATTACAGACCAGTTCCGAAAATATGAAAAATATAATAAAGTAGGTATTGGTGTGTCTGCTGTGACTCGTATGTAATCTCCATTAATTTCAAGTAGTAAAACTCATCTGCAACTTATTTTTGTGAGGTACCACAGAATATTACTGTGTACTTAAAGTCATCAGGAAAAGAACAAGTGAAATCAGAGAATGGCAAAGGGTGCCACCTCCGAGACAGCTACTTGACTCATCACCTTGCTCTCAAAAACCATCCTGCATCAATGTCTAATTTTCTGCTGTACTTGCTTTACACAATTGAATAGATATATTGAATTTTTGTTTTATTCAGCTTTTTTCTTTACAAATATATTATGGAAGACCAATTGCAAATTTTTATCTTCTAGTATTTTTGGACCCCAGCTTCAAAATGGACAACTGAACAGTGAAACTGCAGATTGAAAGGTTAGGCAATATGCAACTTTTAAAATGCAAACTGGTAATATCTGCATGTAATGGAACATAGTGTTTACTGGCAGAGATGGAGTGAGAGCCCTTAAGATAATGAACTATAGTATACTCATCAAAATCTAGATAATTATATTTGTAAATGCTTGTTTATAATCCCTTTTCAGTCTGCTGTGTTGTATACATGAGTAGGCAGCAGACGGAGCTACAGCAACCTCGTAATGCAATTGCTACAAAAATGGTTTAGTATTCTTTGGTAATTAGTACACTGCAAATGAAGAAAATAATCCTAATAAATTGGTCATTTTTAATGATGGCATGGAACACTCATTTACATATAATACTATCAAAAGGATAGCAAATCAAATGTATTAAATAATAATATAACACATTCCTCAGGAAAATTTAGAGTTTAGGTTACACACACTCAGTTTAAAATATTTTTAAATTGCCTCCTGCCCGAAAGGTAACAGACAGGGCAAGTGCTGAAGTTTAATTGATCTATTTCCTGAGATATTTTTACACTGTCATCCAATCCATGCCCAATGGTTTGTGGAACTATTATGTCTAAATAAGTAAAGTTATGAAATTATCACTGTAACAGAGTATTATCATAGAGCAGTGATTCCTTTACACTGAATCATGACTATCTTTTCTACAAGAGAAAGCTGCAGTACAAGAATGGTGTTTAAAAAGGCCATCTATTCAGAATAACTTTCCTTAACATTTTCAAAGCCAATATGATCCTCCTATTTGGATCATTTAGGCTGTGGCTCTGAACAGTCTGTTGGGGAAGCCTGGTGACCAGGGAGTTGGGGAGGAATTAGCCCCAGATTAAGATTAGTCTGATGTGGTCAGAAGTCAGAATTTTTGATGACTTTTATGGTATGTCATTATATCTATGCAGAAAATGGCATGTAAAGAAGGTACATATGTTGACCTAATGTAATAGGTTCTTTAGCTACTCAGAGTCTCCAGCTAAGCAAGACAGCAGTTTGCTATAGTTGTCAAGAAATCAGTTGCATGAAACCAAAAGAACATTCCAAATTCAATTAACTTCAGAAAAAACCTGTGATGAAGATAAGGCCCTAACCCAAGATTAAGAACATTGTGTATTATGTGAAATAACCAGGAGGGGAAAATGGAGAAGCTTTTAAAAATTCCACTTTTAATATAGAATAAAAGGAAATTAGGGAGGAGTGAATTATTTCAATCAGAATGTCAGTTTCAGCATACAATCAAAATATATTTATATGTTTTGATAGCCAGGAAGTATGGAAAAATGATGCAAACCAACTATTCTTTCAATAAAATATTAAAATACTTGGACTAGAAAAAACCAAAATTGTAAAAAGGACATTTTTCATAAAAATAACTAAAACAAATTAAATGTTTGATTTTGTAGACCTCAGGAATAAAATTTATGTTTCGATGACAAGGATGTCAGAGATGACAGAGAAAGATTTGTGCAGGGAAAAGAAAGAGACCAAAAATGATGGAGATTGATGTATTAATTCAGAATCGAATGGGATTATTAACCACTTTGGAAGTGACAGCTGAAAGCAGGTTTCCTCAGAATGTCAGTCAGTGTAAAAGTGCTTGGACCCTCCTGGCCAGTGAGGTGTATACGAGGCTCTACAGAAAAGAGAATAACAACTGAATAACAAGATGGAGAGTGGAGTGAAGTGGACAAAGATCTGCAGAGAGAAGTGACAATCAGTATGGGTTAATGATAAAGAAAGTACCTGAGCTGCAGTTAAGTAGATAAATTAATGCATAAAATATGAGTCATTCATAACGAAGTAGAGAGAACAAAAATCAGGTTGTGTGAGGATCAGTTTGAGTTCTTTATTATCTCATTCCTATATTCCTAAAACATCATATGAAACTAAATTTGGAGACAAATTCTTCCCCTTGTTGACTGCTGACCTTGATCTACCATGGGGCTTGCAAAATTAACTTTAGTTCTGTTCCCCAGAGCTCGTCTGGCACCTTTTCTCTGAGCTGGATATATTTCCCTTGCTTTTGTGGTCTATACATGACCTCACATGCACTAAATTGTTCTATGCTCTACAAATACAGCAAAGATACAACAAAATCAATTGATAAGATCTCTTTTACTTACAACATGAAGTCTTGTTCCCAGCAAGGCTCACTTCCTCTTCTATCTATTGTAGTGCTTTTTAAATTTTGGACTTTTAAAACAACATAGGTTTTGGATGTGTCTGAAAAAAGAAACAACCAGCACATTAAACCCCACTTTAGCTCTTCCCAGAAGCTGAAAACATTCAACTATATGGCAGTAAGGGTTTAGCTCATACTTAATACACACCTCCACTAAGAGGTGAGAGTCAAATATGTGGATTTGAACAAGGAAATTCTTACTAATTTTAGTAGGATTATGACTGAAAAATCTCTGCCCATGACAGGCGGGAGAGAACATAATCCTAAATGTGACTATTTTAAAGATCAGCTTCCAGACACAGCTTTGTACTGTTTATCAATCTCTCTGGCAGCTCTTGCAAGAAACCAGTAAACACTCCTTTTCTGCAAATTAGGATTTTTTTTTTTTTTTGCCTTTTAATTGATATGATAATATTGGGGACTGGCTAATGGGCTTTTATTTACAATGGGGACTTTATAATGGGCTAATTAAGGCACAGTCACAGACTTGTAACATGTAATTCAGTCTTTGTGCATGAATCTAGTTCTGTGTATAGATGCAGCAGGAAAATGGGTTTCAGATGCAGTCCCAAATGAACTCACAGATTCTTGAAAATGCCTCTGTAAAGGTACAGTATGAATATTCATAAAATCTGACCTAATCAGCAAAAAGAATAAAATTTTTAAAATTTCAAAGTGCTTGAAAACATCAATGACAGAAAAAAGCAAAAGAACTGAGGGAAAGCTCTGTCCTCTAGGGCCTGACACAGGACTCTAAGGCTTCAAAGGCGTATTCTATCACCTCAATGAACATGGATTTTAGCTTGCTTGCATGCATGTAACACATCCTTCTCTACCCTCCAGCATCCTAGATAAGGATCAACATTGATATATGACTGAAAAAAAGACTTCTTTTAATAGAACTACTGCCAATATATATATATATACAAGATGCAGCCAAGAACAGGATTTCTGCACTGTCTATATTACCACAGGTCAATCAAACACTGAGCTGGAGGGAAGCTGTCACTGTCTACAACAGATTACTGAACAGGTTGTATCAAATTACACTGCACTCAACAAAAGGTGTGAAGTAGAAGTGTTGGCTGTGTACATCCTATATGTAGATCTTATTGATTAGGACTGGTTATAATATTTGACCAAAGATATCATGTAACGGAAACTATTTTTTTAATAAACAAAGTCAATAATGGCCAATGTTACCTATTTACTTTCTATAACTCCGTGCACCCATCTTCTCAAACATGACTTTGTTTTTATACTGAAAAAATGTGACAAAGTCAACATGAATTTAGAAGTCTGATGACTTATTTGTGAGAAATGGCATCAACAATGCATGGTTCACACGGTACCATTCTGTGTAACTGAGGTAAACAAAACACAAAACTGGCAAAATCTTTTGTAGTTGCAAAACTTTTTTATAGTTGGGAGAACTTGCAACTCAAGGGGTTTGAGAAATTTTCAAAAGAACTCTAAATTACTTCGCTGAAAAATAGCAACCTACAATGTTTAACTTCAGTCATTTAGAGCACCCATGTAAATGAAAACTACAATACCAACCTCCGTCATAACTAAAAAGTATCTCCTTTAATTGAAGCCATAAATGACAAGGTAGAAACTTCAAACCACAATTTTAATGGTAATCTGTTTCATTGTTCTATTATTTCATATTCAACTCTACTTTATTTCCCATTTGAAAGTTTCATGTTACTATGTGCCACACTAGATGATCAAACCTAATCACCTGTCTTTCTGCAGCTCCTTTTCTAGCATGAAAACTAAAAAACATCTTGGACTGCCTGCATTATAGTCTTGCCTGGAACCTTGTCATCTGCTTTCTAAAAAGGCTATTTCTCCAGTACTTCCTTGGCCTCTTTGGCTCTTCTCTGGGTCTAAATCTTACCCTTCAGTGCTTTTTGACTAATTCACCTTCTTTAAATGTAATGAGCTGTGTCAAATAATAAAATGTACATACTCTACCTTTTAAATAACTGAATATGTAACCTCCTTGAAGAAAAACACTGTCAAGAGTGAATATTATTACAATACCCTGGCAGTGGAAAGGAGCTGTCAATTTTGCTAAATGATGAGAAGTTTTGTTTCCACAAAGCCATTATTGCAGGTTCCAACCCTTTAGCTGTCAAAAACTGGAGGCATATAATGCAGTTTTTGTGAAGAGAAAAAAAGGCAGGTTATCCACCTGCTCATACCTTCAGCTTTCAACCCAAAACAGGGCAGAGCAGCTTACACAAAGGAGTAAATAAACTACAGGAGAATCACAGAGTTTTGAGAAATGTGGGTATTTCAAGACTGCTCTTGTTCACCATCTACAGAATTGTTCTGCCCAAGGAAACATGGCCAGTTATCAGAAAATACACTATTCAAACTGTATTGCCATTACTTATGGCATTAACAACACTTAACAGCATTTAAAGGAAAATTAGAGTTACTTATCTTTTATCAAATTATTCTGTTTGATAATCATGTTCTCTAAATTATAACCTATTGAGAACTAACAAAATATAAGATAACATTATAACATTTTTCTGACTGCATTAGGATTTCAATGAAAGAGAAAAGATTTTTCAGTCTATACTTTGTACACATATTTCATAGCCTTTTATTAGAAGAACTAGCAGTTCTGTGTCCATTTGGGTAACCTTTCTTTAATCCAGAAAACTTTGAACAACTTGAATTTGCTTACATGTATTAGCCAGACATCTACTGGCAAATTTTGCTACACTGATTAAGTCGTACGTCAGCTCCTCCCAAGAACTAGTAATTACAAAGGTCTTGAAGGCCTGAGATTTACAGTCTACCTGTGTGTGAGAAACCTCTGGCTGTGCTTGGACTTTCCACCATGGCTAAATCTTGCTCCTGGAGACAGGCTTGGGTAGTCCTGGGTAACTTGGTTTTGCTCATATTTATTGCCTAAGGTATATACCTGGTCTCTATAACTGCCCGTCAGTGTCTCCTGTCTGTATTTCCTCACTGGGAGAACTCAGACATCATCTTTTCCTCACCCTGGCTAAGCTAAAGTAATGTACTCTCCTTATCTAAAAAAGTTTATATTGACTGATTACACATTTAGGTCACCAAATTATGTAAAAATTTGCTTTAGTGGAAAGATATTTTAAATATCACTAGTTTGCGAGACAATAACACTTCATAATTTAAAATTATAAACTGTCTCAGCTCACAACTTTGGTTGATAATTTGATCTTTAAAATATGCATATAATTCTTTCCACATTTATTTTGTACTGTACTGTTGACCCAACGTGTCAAAGTAGTCCCAAGCTTAAATGATTCTTCTGTGTGATACAGAACCCAATGTCTAAGAAAAAAAAAGGAAAGCAGAAATTGAAGGGGGAACCAGACTTACCAGTTGTTTTATCCAACCTTCCTTTTTTCACTGTATTAAAAAAATCCAAACATATTATTAGTTTCAGATAATACCTCAACACTGTTTTCCAATAAGTTTTATGAAAAATAAAATCTAAGGGATTTATGTGGTATAAAAAAACTCAACCAAAAATGAAAACAAGTAGTCTTAAAAAATAACACTGTGGGAAGATAGTGTGATTGCTTGGAATTATTTTTTGAAAGAAAACATGTGGAAACTCTTTGTACTTTTCAGGAACTTAATAAATACAGAGGGCAGAATGAAGATCAGGTATCCAGGAAAGGTATTATACTTATTATTCATCACCTCATGCCAGTTCTAAATTCTTCCCAATAATAGTCCCAGAAGACTGACAGACTGACTGACTGTATATAATCTAAAATGACTTCTATAATTTTACAAAGAATTCTTTATTACAGTGTACTTATTCTGCCTGTTAGAAAGGACACAGTTCAGTAAACACCTTACCAAATAAAAAGTGAACATTTCAAATCCTGATTTTTCTCAACAACCTAGAATTCCACACCATGCAGTCTCTTCCATTAATGAAAAATGTTCTGAAGCTAATAGGATTGTGATTCAGATGGTCATAGTAATGAAAATTAAACCTGGTCATAATTTTGTATCAAGTGCCTGACTAATAAAGTTCAGTAAATTTAGACTTTTAAACAATATTAAATATTCTTTCAGTTTCCCTGCCATGTCAATACATGTAAGACAGTTTAGTTTAATTTGAATGAAACATCACTGCAGTCCTACAATAATTAAACCTGCTCTATGAATATATTCATGAATACATCATATATTTTACTGCTATACTTAGGACCTAGTAATTGCCAATAAAACAAAATGATGAATCTACAACTTCACAAGGTAAAGGTTCCCTAGAGATTGCCATTGTTTTCAAATATCCTTTCCATTTGCTTAATATCCTGTACCTTCCTACTACTTATTCTTGCTTTCATCTCTCCTTAAATATCCCTAAGATTTCTATGGAGTTGCACCATATCTGCAGAATGTCTGTCAGCCTGAATAATTCCATCATGTCTCAGGCCCAGGAAACTTCCACTTTCAATACTAATGGTGAGGCCCCTAAATGCTGCTGAGCTACGAACCGAGTCTGAACTCTGCAGCAATTCAACTGCGCTACAAGAGGGCACAATTTACATACTTCCCTTCAAGGAAGTACTGCAAGAAATATTCTCATCAACATAAATGAGCAATGTGCAGCTCCGGTCTCTGAAGTTACTTTTTATAGCTACGTGCTAAATACTTGTCACACGGATGAAGGAGCTTGGTAAGAAAAACCTACCTTTTACAGAGAGAAGTTCCATTCCAGTAGAAAAATGTTTTAAAGATCACACATTGAAATTCGGGGTTTTTTTTTTATACAAAAGGAAAAGAAATAGTTTGGCTTGAAATAAATTACTCCTCTACTTCTGCTCCCTCACTGCATGTGTGTTTCACTTTTGCAGCACGCTCCTCCCATGGCTCACATGGAGGGGAGCCAACCAATTCATGGAGCAGAGATGACAAATTCCTTCTCCCTCCCTACACATTGAGATGAAGAGGAAAGGAGAGATATTACAACTGTTTCCTTACCCTCATTTCCTCAACTTCTATCTGCTGTATGCAGCTGTCTCTAGTTTAAACACATTTCTGAATGCCATCTTTTCCAGAAGTAAACTCAGTGCAACTATTTTATTAAGAACATACTTTTGTAACTCTTAAACTGTGATTTTGATACTTGCAAAGCAACTACATGCAACTATATAGCAACTATGCTATAACTAAGCATAAGTAATTTTACAAAATAGTGTAAATAAATATTGCACACAAATTTGAATTTTATTTTACTTCATAAATTTCTAATTCTGTTGCAGAACTTCCACTTCATAAGATAATACATATTCTCATTACATGTTGAAATATATCAATACTCATACCACTGAAATTATTATAAAAACCATGGTGTTTATGACTACTTGTTCAGATTATATTGGGATTTTTTTTTTGGTTTCTAGTTGTGGTTAACAGTATTTATATTTTCACAGACACAGAATATTTTACTTTGTAAATTTTTCAGTCTCCATCATATAATTGAAGGCTGAGGTCTTAAATTCACAGAGGGAAGCGTCCTTGGATCAGAGGGGAGTTCAGGAGTGGCTGTCTGCAGTTCCAAGAAACTGGGTCTGGAAGATGGCCTGCCTCAAAATACAAGTGTGAGATGAGATTGTTTAGCGGGGCTGTGGGAAAGCTTGGGGAGGTGGGGTGGGTTTAATCAATGTTTATAAAAACCTGATGAGAGGTTTTTATAAAGACTGACTTTTCTGATTGTTGTCTAATAACAGGTGAACAGGCAAAGGGCACAGGAAACTCACAGTTTCACCTGAATATAAGAAAACTCTTTTTTTTTTTTTTTTTACTGTTAGAGTAGTTTAACACTAAAATAGGTTGTTCAGAAAGAATGTGGAGGTTTTTTCTCCTTGGAGATACCCCAAACCTGACTGAACCAAATCCTGGGCAACCTGCTCTTGCTGATGACTAGAAGATAATTGAGTTTCCTTCCCTGTGATTCCGTGACAGTCCATGAGGTCAAACTGTTAAGTGTGACACTGATGTAAATTTAGTTCAGGAGATCCTGAAAGCCAACAGTCACTATACATAACGTGCAGTTTTTTTCCCTCCATAGAAGTGTCATAAGAAGTACTTACGGTGTTTCAGGGTCATGCTACTATGCCATAGTGTGAAGTTGTTAACATTACGTTTTGGTCTTGTGTTTCAGATTAATATATTTGCATATCTCTCTTCTGAGTGCTGTTCTGAACACGTCTCCCACAGCAGTCTGACAGTCTTAGAGACAGGTTTCCACCTTATGCAAACAATGGAGTTCTAGTGAAGTTAGCAAAGCTAGTCTGGTACACACTGGATGAGACACTGATCCCAAGGGTGCATTTGGATCACATGAAAAAAAATATTTACTTCGAACAAAAGCCTAATCACTGCTGACTTAAGGTTTAGTAAGAAGAGTTCACTGTAAGCCTTAGCATGAATCAAACCTACAAAGCTGCATCTCTGTATCTGTTTGGAACTGTGCAAACTTGGCTCTTCTTCCCTGCCCACTCTCAGATACCAGGGCCTGTCATATGGAATGATGATTTTTGCCTTGAATCCTTGGATTGCAGCTGCAACAGTGGCCATTGTTGTTCATTTTCTTTACTGTGATGTCATGATTGTTTTTTACATAAGCAATTCGGAAATACGCTATGATTTTATGGTAAGAAATACGCACATAGTCTGAACATAGGCAGAAGGTCACTGTGGACTGAGAACAGGGCATGTGCAAATGCTCTTTCATTTGGAAAAAGCATTTATTATATTTAACAAAAGAACAGTGAAAAGCACTCAGCTGGAACAAGCTGTCAAGATGGTTTTTGGCTAAAGGGCATAAGAATAGAAGCTGCAGTACAAAATCCATGTTTCACCGAGAGCTTCAGTACCTCAAGTACTTACCCTATTACTCAGCCATGCTTTCCCCAGTGTTTTTCCCTTTCTGTTTGGTGTTACTGCCACAGTTATTGTTGTGTGTTTGCCTGGTTTTATANCCTTAGCAGACACCTGTCTTTCAAATCAAGACAGCATAGAAGAGAGTAATTACAATGCTGTAATTAAGGATGGATGTATCGCCCGATACCTGACACTGCTGAGTGATCTGCTTCCATGAGATCTATGTAGTTATTTTTCAATTCAAATTTGCAGCCGATATAAGGAGAATATGATTCTTTCAATTTGTGAGCTGACTATTTTCTAGTGCGACTCTGCCTTTTTTTAACTTATTCCTTTATGTTAATCTATGCAGCACATATTAGCAAATTAAAGCTTGCCACCATCTTTCAGTTAATTCATCTAAAGCAAGGAGATTTCTCTCTGATGATTCACCTACTTGGCATTAAAACTACATATTGTTCTTTTCAGGAAGTTTCTCCTCTACAGGATACTTGTAATGCAATAACTAAGGTCATGAACACATAGATTTTGATATAATATTTTGCAAAAGGAAAACGGAGCACTTTTGAATACTGATTGCAAAAAAATGTGGAAGACAACCTCCCAACTTTCATAGGAAAATGAAAACACAGCTTATTGTTTTTTAAAGATATGGCAGTTATAAAAGAGAGTATTTTTTTAAAAAACCTGGTGAGAAAAAAAATTCCACATTTCAATTGTTATTACAAATACAGTGTAGGAAGAGTCTCCCTGATCTCTTCTGATCAAATTCAAAGATAAATAGCTATATTACCTTTACGTGATCCTTATGACACAGAAACCTGAAACCCATGAACAGGAATTCAACCAGCAAAGCAAGAAAAAAAAAATCACTTTTCCCAGGCAGTTCATTTCTACCTTTCAGAAAGAGATTCTGCATTCCCAGGTGTATACTATAATTTTCAGTAGACTTCATAAGTGATAAAAGATAGAAATAATGAACTCTGTAACAAAATATGCTATCAAGAGATACATCATCAAAGTGACAGGATAAGCAGAAAATCAATCAGTTGATTTCTGACCCTGAAATACTGTGAGCAATATCGAAGATAGGAACTACAAATTAGATCAGTTTTGTCCTTGCCTCCAAAAGATAGGCACAACTATGGTGGGGGATAAGAGGTGATGTGTTCTGGGCTTCACAAGAATCACCTTGATAAATGAGTTCAAAGCACTCCATTGACCCTTTTCCAACAGGAAACAAATGAAGGACCCTCCTTCAAAATGCTATGTGTTTTTAAACACTAAGAATATAGATGTAAATTTTGTTGAAGTATCTATTATGTTATTAATCTCCAAAACTGTAGTGAAGTCAAGCCACAGCAATAAAAAGTCCTGAAGTTTTAACACAAACAAAAATACAAGAACTTGTCATAGATTCATATTCCACCTGTCATATTTGTGATAGTCACAGGAGCCAGTAGGTTGACTAAAAATAGACTTATCTCACAGGCTTGCTAATATATTCCAGAAAAGTCGTATTCAAACTCCAAATAAGTGCCCCAAATTTAAAATTTTGCATAATTGAATACTTAGAGGCATTTAGAAGACCATATAATTTTTATTCTGGTCCTGAACTTTAGAAATAAATAGATTATTCATTTCACATTAACCTTAGGGGCTTTGTGTACAAATTTTGCATGTTGCTTCACATCTCTCCTTCCTTGACTTCAATTTTATAAAGACTCAGAAAACTACCACTTATCTGTCTTTTGAAAATAGTGTTGGAATTAGCATCTGTACAATGGTTTTGGACCTTCTAATCAAGAATGCACTGAAAAGAAAGATAAACATTTTTAATATCTTGCATGAACAGAAACTGAATATGTACAAACCAGCCATTGTACCACTACACTAACTGGGCAGAGGATCACATACTACTGGTCATGGTCCTAAAATCTGGGTACAGTTCTGCCCCCACTGCAACCTCTGTCTCTTCAATGATGCAGTCATTTGGACCACTGACCTCACACGGCCAGAAAGCATTGTCCTCTTCATGCAGCAAGGCAGCTCAGAAAAAAGTGACCTTTAATCATGCAAGAAAATATAAATCTTGTAAAAATAGGTGTTTTCTTTTTTACAATCTATTTTACGTTAACCAAGATTTTCTAAAGTTTTTGTTATTAGCATTGCTACTCATTAGTATGCTTTATGTCAAATTGTTTGCTGTGACAAAAAAATTAAACTGTGCTTGTATTAATTAAGAAGGAATAAGTTTCAAAAGAAACTTAGCTCATCAGAGGCCAAATCAAACACTTGCGCTCTGTAACTGATTGCCAGAAACACCAATTTGTTTTCTATGAAAGGAAATATTTTGCAGTCTCTTTCATTGTTGTTCCACGTGTTCTTATGGAGCCTTAGCCACCTTCATGACTACTTTTATTTTACATTCAGGGACACCTAGTGGCTCAAGTCTGATTTGCTCTGGAAAGCAGCAATGATTTCGCATTTCCAAATGAACTTCAGGGGTTTCCAGATCTTACTTTTCTCTTAAACCATGGCATAGAAAACATTTCACATCACAAAAGAAACTACAGAAAATACGGAACTGTATTTCATAGTACAAATGAAAAGTTTGAGACAACAGCAAAAAAATTGTCCCTTTCTTCATTGTTTTTGAAATTCATACCCAGGGAGTAAACACATCTTTTTTTTAATACCATAGAAAATGTACCTTACTTATTTTTCCCCAGAAAATTCAATTTTATCCATCTTCTGCACCAGATTTATTAGTTTGGCCTCTGTAGCTTGTCCTAAATACACATGTCAAACAGACGCCATTTTTCATTGTTTCATGTATGTTTGCATGCATACAATCATTCCTTTGAATTTTTGATTTATGGAGTGCTTGAACCTAACCAGCTCTCTTGGTGTCAGTAGTATTGCTCTACATGTGAAAAAGAGGTGGAAGAACAAATCTTCTTCCAAAAAATTAGGTAAGGCTCACTAATTCCTTCATCTCCACTCTTAAATGATAAAAAGTCCCCAACAAACAAACAGTTTGACTTTGACTACTCTGCTATTTAGCAGAATTTTTTCTAACCCAGTTAACCCACATAATCTTATGAGACTACTATCAGTTTCATATGCTGCAAATTTAACACACCTGTTCTTAATGCTTTCAAAAATCCTCCATTCCTGGGACACCCAATGATTTCTTTTAATTTACATGAGCTCTGTACCCATATTTTTAAGATCGTAATCCTCTCTTCAGCTCACTTCAAAATATTTGTATTCAAGAGAAGCCATGAAACCATAGCAAAAATAAAAAAATTCTGAGATATCTTTATTTCCCATATCTGTTAAATAAATACATAGGAGTCCTTAAATTAATGTTTTAAAAGTATCTATAATAGCTCAGCTTTTCCAGCCTTTTCTGTTTAAAAAAATTACTTTATACCCTAAAGCCACATTAAATACATATCTACAAGAAATCCAAATATTTCCTATCCTGTTTTGGTGAAAAACAGAATAGATAATCTCTTTCTCCTAGATTCTCATGTCGCACAAAAGTATTAGTGAAGAACCCTTAGAAACAAATATACATGGTCTTACAGGATCAAGAATATTGGAAAAGGCATGGTCATGATCCTTATTATGAGAAATTTTAAAATTGAGAAAAGTTGTAACAAAAATTCCCTTATATTTTTCCCCTTTCCCCACTTTTCCTCAGAAAAACAGAAAAAATTAATAATAAATCCATTTTATACATGTAATCTTGCAAGGCAAAAGTGTGAAGTGAGGAATTATAGAAAGGAAAAAGCCCTTAAAATATTTACGAGAAGGACAACACAAGGAGGTGACTCGCACAAGCTCAAGATGCCGTTAAACTGCAGCTCAACAAGAAGTGACGTTTGGCATGCCGAGCAGAGCGGAGGGGTAATTAGGGTTTTACCTCCGTCCCTGCTTGCACTTTGCTCCCTCTCGTGGCTAAAATTGAGTATGACAGACCTTGGTAACGACGATAAATAAGCAAAACAATACTTCTTATTCATATTTTAAAATTAATAACGTTGTGAAACTACCTATTTGTTGGATCTAGTGTCTACAGTTTTATTATTTTCAGGGAAAAACTCAAACAAAAACTACAGTTTCTAAATACAGTAAGAAAATAATTAAGAAGTTGAATTCTGTATTACCAAACTACCTGGCTCTATTTCCACAATATAACAAGTACAGGCTTATCTCACCCTTTTATCTGACAGCAATTTGTGAAATTACATTTATTCTCATAAAGGTTGGCTGATTTAATCAACAGCATTCTCAAGTCTCCAGAAGTCTAGCCAATGGTAAACATACCCATAGCTTATCTTTGCAAAACAATAGCTCCATTGACATGAAATGTGACATTTTTTCATCAATATTTCATCACATTACACATAAGATAATACAATAAATTCTCACAACTTGACAACTATCCCGTAATGCAATCTAAGCTAATGCTGTTTCATATTTCAGTATGTGACGTCTGTCAACAATGTTGTTAACCACTAATTGCTCTTACTCATCTCAGAAACATGCCTTGATTGCTAATTGAGGCCAGATAAATATTTCAGTTTATTGAAATTGCTTTGCTGCCCATTCAGATAAAAAGGAAAAATCTTTAAAATAAGATGAAGAAAACTAGTGAAATTAATTTTTGGATGATGATGACAATAAAAACAGAGACTGAAATTATTATATGGTCTGAATGATTAATAAAATAGTGAACCAACATTATTTTTTGTGAGAAGTATGAATGTACAGGTACCTATACAATGCCAGATCATAAGAAACAGGACCATTTTTTCACATTCATATAGGAATTTTTCAAAGTTTTTAAGTGCTTTTCAGTCATAGTTGTCAAAGCCTTCCACAATTGAAGTAAATATAATTTATTACATTAGAGATGGGAAAAGTAAACCACTGATTGGTAAACTGGCTGCCCAATGTCTCCAAGTAGATGAACATTCAAGTCTGCAATGCAACATTGCATTTCTGAATCTAGCCGTAGTTCATCAAGCCAAAATAAAACTTCTTCAACAAAAGAAATTGAAAAATACTTTTAAAAATCAAACTTCATTTTATGCATTCTTTTACAAAGAATTATGTTTGGATAAAAGGAGATGAAGTAGTGTGCAGACCAAAACTTAAGAACTAGAATTAGAGAAATTACAACAGAGTTCCCAAACCTTCAACGATGTCATATTGAAAATCTTGTGGCATCTATTAAGCCATACAATATGTCTTTAGAACTAAAGCATTATTTTTAGGAGAACAGTGGAATGTGAACAGTAAAATTTTCAGCAGACATTTTCTATTGATTGCCTGATGGGGGCCTACAAGGAAGCTGGAGTGAGGGTTTTGACAAGAGTATGTAGTGACAGGACAAGGGGGAATGAGGGAAGACTTAGATTGGACCTTAGAGAGAAACTCTTTTCTCTGAGGGTGGCGAAGCACTGGGAGAGGCTGCCCAGAGAAGCTGTGGATGCCCCATCCCTGGAAGGACTCAAGGCTCTGAACATACTGGTCTAGTGGAAGGCATCCTTACCCAGGCAGGGGTTTGGAACTAGATGGTCTTTAGGGTCCCTTCCAACCCAAACCATTCTAGGATTCTATGAAATATATGGCACTAATGTGTACTACTTTTATGGAGTGATATGTTTTCCCAAGGCAACAAATATGATGTTGAAAGACAAAACAGAAATCACACCGTTTTGTGATCTTGTCTGAGCATAAGATGCAATTAAGGTCTTTGGTGCGACCTTCCCTTTGTGTCAAATTGTACTAAAATGTATGTGACAGTTTTTGTTATGGAAACCTCCATGTATCGATGATTAAGGAGAAGCTGTCAAAATAATTTATTTAGGTTCACAGGCAGAATTTGCAACTCACATGAAGTGTCAAAATGCACAAGCAATACCTAGTTTATCCATTAGGTTACTTGGTCTCATTTTTTGACTACAAAAACTTTAGCTGAGGTTCCAGTTATCACTATTGACTTGAAAGGGCCAGTGTTCACCTTTTCTGAGAAAAATAATATTAAGGTTCTTAAAGTAAGTTGACTTGTATTGTCTCATTTTGCTTTCAATATGATTATTACTAAAATCTCCATAAGCAAGCCCAGGAAAGAGGTACCTTTGTAACTTTTCACCTGAGATACCAAGTTTCAGTGTTCTACACTTGGCCTGATGCAGTCTAATCAAATACCACCCTTTGCATTAAAGTTCTATTTTCAGGACTTACAACTTGTCTACATAAAATGATTCATATGGTACAGTGATTTAAGAAGTCTCATCTTCAAAGTTTTTACTTTATTGTATGAAAAATGGTTTGAAATCTAAACTACAGAAGTGCTAGGACAAAAGTTTGCAAGAAATATGTTTCAACAAGTTACAAACTTTACATGCTTTTGCCTTTATTTATTGCATTCACTTACCTATAAAATGTAGCCTATTGATGCAGACTAATTATATTAGCGGATTTGAGAACATTACTATTTATATCACTGCAGATATCTTGGGGAAATAGTCTTGGTGTAAATCTGAATTTAGTAATACAGAAATAAAAACATTGCATACTTTAGTTACTATACTTATTATATTAAAACAGGAAAACCATAGGCAATAAAAATATAGTTTTATCTCTTGACATCCTTCCAATTTCCTGTGGATTTTAAGCAAACAAATGTAGGAAGACATGATTTTAGCGAATAGAATTTTTTTTTTAATCGAATGAGTCACATGATTTTGTTTGCAGCTCTAGATGTGACTGTGACTACCTATTTCTGCAGTTAAGATGAACTCACCTGTGCATTGCACAGCCCATTCACCTCCACTCCTCACAAGAATCTCCTGCAGACCTGAGCTTCTCTGGGACTGATCTTTGAACACGTTCTTACTGTATTCATTCGGTGCAGTTTGTTAATTGTTTCCAAACAGAAACACCTGAACTTACAAGACGCATTCTCGCCGATTCACAGCCCTCATGCCACCAGGTGCGCACGCAGCTCGCTGGGTGACGGCCCTCGAGCTCCCACAGCTGCTGCTGCTCCCACACCTGCGGGAAATCACGCTCCACCCGCCTCCTGCCAGAGCAAATGTTTTCACCGTACTTGAGGCGGGCAGATGAGAAGCGTATCATCGCCCCGCGGGGCAGCTTTGAGAGGCGGGCTGCGCCCTCTGCACGTCCCGCGGCGGGTGGGGTGCGGCACCGTGAGGGGAGCGCTGCGCTGCGCCGCGCGCGGGGGAGCGGAGAGGCTGCGGCCCGGCTGTTCCCTCCGTGCTTTTTCTGCAGCCCGCGTTTGTCCCTCACCGTTTGGCCCCGAGCAGCCGCGGTAGCCTGTTCGCTCCCTGGGAGCTCCCCGGGCTGAGGGCGGCGCTGCCGCTGGGGAGCGCCGGCTGCATCCGGCCCGCGCCGCCCGTGCTGGGTGTTGACGCTCCCGAGCGGGATAAAACCTGTCCCGGCTGCCTCCTCTTCCCTTCGGCGCCCTCGCTGCCCTCGTGCGCGGTGCCTGGGAGCGGCTGGAGGTAAGGGCAGCTCCCGGCGGCCGCCCCCCATCGCCCCCTCTTCCCTGCCGGGGCAGCTCCCCCTCAGCCCCTCGCCCCGCTGGGGATGTGCTGTGCGGCCGCAAGGCTTCTCTTCCTCCGTTCAGGTTTGGGAATAGTGGGTTCCCCAGAGCTGTTTTTGTGCGTGCGAAGCCTTGTTAGCCGGGCTGTGTTTATTCTTTCTTGCTTGGGCAAATTTCATCCGTTTTTGGGAGGTTTTGTTGGTCTGCTGCCTGTTTAGCATTAGCTTTGTAACTTCCAGCTCTGGTGTCTGATGTTACATGTGTGGTACTTCTATTTTCAGGGTAGTTTAGTGAATTACATAGATTACATCAATTGCCTTGGCATGTATCTGTTCACTGGGTTTATTGGCGAAAACTACTAATGTGAGAACACATGGAGTGCAAAATACTGGCTCCTTGAAGTGTGAAAATGCTTCTGTGCTATTTTGATGATTTGTTATTGAGTATTTCTTATTGAGTAGATGCAAAGCATTAGAGTACAATTTTTTTTTGTACAGCAGTTCCATTTTCTCTTGCAAACACCTCTGGTTAGAGGGTGGGGTTTTTTGAGACTTGCTCAATTAAAAATTAATTAGGATGGCTCACTTAGAGTCTTGGGGCATTTCTGTCATGATTACTTTTCTAGTTCGTGCTAGGAATAGTAGCAGCTGTCTTAACATACGAAATTTTAACATGTTAGTGATGTCCCTGGTACAGAACTGTGGTCCTTTGGGGATTACTCATTGCAAAAATCGCTGTTGTGGTGAGGTAGGGTCTGCTCAAAAGGCTTGTGTCAGTAGGATTGATTACATGACAATATCAGGTTTTTCTCATTTAAAAACTTTTCATTGCTAGAATTTGAAGTTCACTGTAACAAAAACTGCAATCCATGCATTGCAATGCATTGAATAAGTTTTGGACTTTGATCCTGCTTCATAATAAACAGTGTCGTCTTACTTAAGCAGGTTAGACTGTGTATATATAACAAATCATTCAGAGTTGTTTACACTTAACAGCTGCATGCCTGTAGCAAAGAACACTGCAGAGATGTCTGTTATTTGAGAGTATTCAAAGAGTAAAATTGAAAAATAAGTAGTTCTTCTTGTCAGAATTTAGAAATCCTCATCATGATGCAATTGCTTACACCACTGATTAATGATTATTACATGACAACTGGAAAAACAAGGGCTGGTGAAATGTCCTAGTTTATTTTCTCCATCTGATTCCAATTTTGTTTGTTGTTTAAACATCTCAGAGTACAGTGCAGCTGAACCAAAAACATCACCTTTCTATGATCAACAGGGCTTTTTGTCTTAATTGAATTCAAGGTCACTTAAAGAAGACAAAATTATTGACATAAAACTTTGATTCTTATTCACTGCCTGTCAGTTTGAGATGCTTGTAAATTTTGGTTTTAGCTTTCATGTGTCTTGACTTTGGCAGATCATGTTTTTTGTACTAAAACAGTGTAAATAAAAATGAATTCTTTAATTATGACCAGTTCTTTACAGAATTTGTGATATTTCATAGAAATGAAAGTCACTCAAAACTCTTTGTTTACAGGTGAATTTGCTTGCATCTGTGGGATGTTTTGACACAAACTCAAAGCTTATTACTCTCTACACTTTCCAAGTTCTGAAGGCCATAAACTTGGAGATGACATTGCCTTAGTAGGTCCTTTGATTCGTATGGGATTATGTTGAGCTCATTGACTCTTTAAAGGGCATAAATGTGTTTCTGCTCAAAAAACAATTTATAATTAAGAAAATGTAAGGAGCTGTCCCTTTACTAGTGTAAGGATGGAGCACTTTCTTGCATGGAAAGCTGTTACTTTCAACAAACCCAGGCATGACTGAATAAAACTGAGGGTAAAATCTGTCTTTGAGTAAGATGCAATTTCATGGAAATCAAAGCTTGGATTCTGGAGAAACTGATGGCTCTTTCTGTCACATGGAATTTCTTGTAAGAATTGATGTGTGAATGTCCTAAAACCTGATGGAAACTCTGTAGCAAAGCATCTCACCATTTGGATTTGAGTAGCTCCACTGGAGATGACTTAAGGTGATACTTTTTCTATGCTTGATTCTTTGGGAGTGACAACTCACATGCATATAGTTCTGCATGGTGCGTAAGCAGGGCTTCATTTCCTGGACATACCCCTTCTTGTAGGTGATAAGACATTCAGACACCATATTTCAGATGGTAAAAGTAAGTGTGATTTTTTTTTTTTTCCCCCTAAAAAGAAGACATCTTTTATGGCTCCACACACACACTTGCAGAATATATTTTGATTTTTGATTAAACTTGGCTTATAGCCTTGATAAGTGATTTAAAACCAAGTTTGCTAGCTCAAGTGCATTAATTGTTGTCTAACGTGTTTAAACAGCTACTATGTTGTTGAAGCCTTTAATGACAGTTGAGGAAAGTGAAAATTTATATTTTTGGACACATTTTTGATTTATTTACTTAGCAAACAATCATGTTGTGGTATTTTTCTAGGGAGCTTAATTTAACATAACAGTTTATGAGGTAAAACAGGAACTTCAAGGAAGTGAAGATTGTTTCTCTGTACCTTATGACAGTGTGAAAAGCACAAATGTTGTGTTGCTATGTTTTCACTGCCCCATTTTCCAGCTTAGGTGCAACATAAACTATCTTAATTAATATTGTGTCACCAAAAGGTTTTGAGAGGGCCAATTGAATTCTGCCAAGATAGAGTCTTTTGATGAAAACATATCTTTATTGATTGTAGAAGAAGAAAATCATTCTTAAAATGAAATCCAGAGAAAAAAAATCATATCCCTCAGAGAAAATTTCTGAGTGGCAGGTTGAGATTAACATCATAAAATTGAATTTGTGCTGCAAACCTTTGATGTAATCAGCAGCTGGGAGATGGTGTTGCCCTTACTGTGCTCCTTCTGATTGTGGTGAATTATTGTGTGGAATGAAATAAGTGTTTCTTGTGTCACTCGTTCAAGAAATACAAACAAGGTATTACCAGGTGCTTCTTGCCAGTTAAAATGGGTTGTATTGATTGCTGGTGCCAGTGCCGTGCTCTCTGGGAGGAGCAGGACATCCCCACTGCGGGGGAGGTGTGGGTGTCACTCCAGTCACTCCAGCTCTTTAGGGTGTAGCCCAACAGGTCTTGAGGGAAGTCCCATCATCTTCAACTGCATTACCAGAGATAGTATGCAATATCTTTAAGGAGAATGCAAAATTTACATCATAAAATAAAGTTGTGAAAGCTGTACAGAATGGACCGGTAGACTGGTAGAAAAGTAGACTGCAAAGCTACTTTTAAGAAAAATAATTAGCTTTTTACTAAGAGTAAAACCAATATTAATGGAACTTTATTTTCTCATGCAGAAACTGAGAATATGTCAGATAAAACCAAAGAACAGACAGGAACAGGAGAATGGGAGAGATCAGAAATACGAAAACCATAGGAACTGCTCATGAAAAAATTCAGGCTCTGCCTAAATTTTACTTCCTAAGGCTTCCTTTACTACAAGAATGAATGTAAAGGGATGTGCATGGGGGGAACTTATTAAATCCAAACAGCTGAATTCTGCTAATATCTTAGTATTTTCAGGACTGTAAGCAAATTTATGCACATTTCAGTTTTCTTTTGTGCCTGCATTGATTGCCAGACATTTAACTGGACTTTTAAGAAAGTGACCTTCTATTGACAGCTTGGAATGTGTAGGACACATGAAATAAATATGGCTATAAATTTAAAAATATTGTTTTGACTGTTACCTGTAAAGTGATATTTTGTTGTAAGAAGTCTTTCTCCTCTTATAAATAAACTATAAATTTGTATTTGGTAGGTTTTTGTATGAATTATAGTGATGAGAAAGAAGTTTGTTGCAACCAGCATTTTATAAGGTGAACTGTCATAAGGGGTGAGTCCAGCTCCTAATTTTAAGGACCTTGATGTGTATATATATGTATATAAAGTGCTATTTCTGCATTCATTGAAAGATCGGGGTATGTATTTTCTCTATCAAGAAATGTCATTCTTACAACTGTGGCTAATAGTTAAACGTGTTGAGGATACAGTACAGCTTCCTTAAGGCTTTTGAGCAAACACTGGGAATGCAAGGACCAACAGGGAATGTGTGCCGCAGTCTTCAGTGAGGGCAAAACAGAACCCAGATTTTTCACTTCAGATCTCTTTGAGTGCATGGGTGTGTGTGTGCGTGCTCCTGAGACCTAAGCCACTCTGCCATTCTAACCCCTTATGTTCCCAGGCCAGTGGCTTTAAGGTTCTAATTTTTATTTCGAGAAAACACAGCCCAGGGAAGGGATGTGTGCCTGAGGTTAAGCAGTAATTATGTAGCAGTGATTGGAAGGACTGAGATGTGCCTAATAGAGAAGCTAACGATAATTTCATTTTGTTTTAAGGTCAGTAGAGGAGGCAAAGTCAAGATACACTTAGTACATATGGGGAAAGCATATGTTAAGTTACAATACACTGTTTCTTTGTGGCATAGTCTGACCTTTTTCATTCTCCTCATTTCGTGACCAGTCCTAGTCAAAAAAGCCGAGTGAAGAGGAAAAGACCTTGCATAAATATGTGCTTAGTAAGGCATTCAAGGTCAGACCTTCGGCTTTCTGGCTTCTTAAAGCTTTTGATTAGACTTTTAAATACCTCACGGCTCCTGTAGAATAAGAGGTTGTGTACTTAGCTTTCCATATTAAGCTTTAATACTACACAAATGGTCCAAAGTTACGAAAGTAGTACAACCAAAGTCCTTGAAGCTGTGAACATTTGGATAATTTTCCAAGTTAACAGTGGTTTGTGGTGTGGTTTCAGTGTGAAAAGTATTCAGGGAAAATAGAGACAGAATGGTAGAGAGGTAACAAGTTAGTGATGAGATGGGCTGATATGGTTGTAACTAAAAACAGGGAACTTCTCAGTAATGAAAGAGCACTCTTAGGCAGTATGGTTATAAGGGCAGGACACATAAGCTTACTAGGCTGTAAGCAGGGAGAAATGGGCAGTAGGACTGAGAAACGTGATTTCAAGTTGAATTATGGGTTAACACTGCAAATCAGACATGCTTGAGTGGGCAGAGCTGGAGGAATTTGACAAGTGCTGATAAGCTACATGCAGCTCAGATATGCCTTGGGCAATATTTGACTTTGTGGAAACAGTTTTTACCTTTTTAAAAGGAACAGTCTGATAAATATCTGTTGATTGTATTTCAAAAAAGTTTGCTTTATGTGGCATCAGTATCACTAAAAAATTTGGTAAAGCTCAGTATTGTTAGTGTGCTTGTGGATATACTGTATTTCTAGGGAAGTCATGCAAAGAAGCAAAGGTTTCATTCAAACTGCTTGTGCATCAAAATATCTTAATCCAAAAGAAAAGCTGACCGAGAAGCAAGTTAAGAAGAATGTTAAGAGCTAGTGTATTAATAGGAAAATTCATATACCTTCTGCTTTTATTCTCTTGGGCTTCAGTCATATTGTAAAGGAAAATATACAAAATATTCTTGTAAGACTTCACTCTAAGTTAATTCTCTTACAACCAGTGAGAGTTTGTAGTAGTAGTTTTTTATTCATGTTACTCATGAGAAACTAAATGGTCTACAGATCCTTAGCAAAATCATTAGCAAATTCTATCAGTTTGTTTTCTTTTTAATGTCTGTTGATTTGAGTTCTCTGTTACTCATCACTTGCTCAGCAGTAGGTCTTTGGATAAGAATATTGATCTTGATTCTATGCTTCCCTCATAAGAAAATATAACTTATGACTTAGTATTCAATATTCAATGCAGTACAAACCTGAATTGTGCTTCCTTATGATGTTTTACACTAATTGAACACCCCCATTGTACAAGTATAAATGACTACATAATATGCAAGCAAATGTATTTTTAAGATGCAGGATTTGGCTCATCAAAGCCTTTTGGCAGCCACCTTAGATTACCTGATAACTAAATGCATATCATTAAAGACTGTCCAGAACAGCTTTTTTTCCAGGGTATAACTTGTAAGAGAAAAGGATTTCAGTGTTTACCAGTAACTTCATGTGACTAGAGATTTGAAAAAAAGTTTTAGAAAGGTCATATTCTAATGCTGGGAACGATACCTATCTCAGTATTTTTATATATCCACAAAGAGCTTTTAAATAAAACTAAGTGGGATTTAGCCTAATAATCTCATGACCACAATTTTTTCTTAGATTCTTCTTCCTCTGCCCTCAGCATTCTGAGGTTGTATGGCAGGACCTTGATAGTCTGCCATACCAGTCTTTTCAGCCCTTTTTCTCAGTAGCTGAGCCCTTTATCTCATTTTCTTGGCAGGAAGCAAGACCATTCCTTTACTTCTGTGTCACTTTAGGCTTTTAGAGGGTCTGTTCATTTTCTGTTTCTCAGTTTGCAACTCTGCAGCTACCTTTATTCTGGTTCTTGTCTCTAGAAGATGCCACAGAATGGTTGGGTATATACTGCTTTGCCAATTTGGGCCTCATTTATCTCTTCCTCCCTGACCCACCACCAGTTCTCTCCTTTTGGCCATAGTATCTTTCTCTTGCCTTACCCCCCTAAAAATCACAGTGTCTTTATTGACACCCTGCTCCTGTGCCATGTCTGCTCCAGCAGTTGGCTACTGTGAGTAGCCAACTGCTGGCTGGGGGGAGCAGGGGAGGCATTGTGTACTCCACCAGCCAAATTTTAGGGAGAACAAAACAGAGGGCCCATCAGAGCTAAGCCAGGCTTGTGTGGGGCAGCACCAACTCTTGTTGCTGATGTTTCAGTATTCTGATAGTATTGGTCCCTGAAAGTGTTAGTGTGATGTTGGCAACATCAAAAAAAGTTTCAATGACTCCTCAACTTCTTGCAGCAATATTTTATGGCTTCCCTTTTAAGATGTTGATTAAATTCCCCCCTGTTTTTTGGTTATTTTTTCTTATGTTTCATCTTACTTAGGATCGTCATGACTTGTTTCGGTTTGCAGGTGTTGACCATGAGGACATCGGTACCGGCTGTGGCCATGTGGGGGAAAACAGCTCCCTTGCACAGCATCACTGCTGTTATGATTACAGATGACCAGCAGACCATAGTTACAGGAAGCCAAGAAGGACAAATATGTCTCTGGGATCTTTCATCAGACTTAAAGGTTTGTGTTCACTGTGCTACAGTTTGCCAAATAGATAGAGTGGAGTTTTAACTTGTGTTATTGGCAGTAGGATTATCCAGACTTGCACTTAATTAGATGAATTTTTAAAGATAGTGTGATATTTGTTATAGGAAACTCATGAAGCAGAAAGTGAAATGCTATATGAACAACCTGTTATTTGCAGACCTTGGAGAATTTTTCATAGATTAGCATGCCCTGTGGATTATAATTTGAGGCTGTGTGCTCTGAATAATGACAGCAAGTAAATATATACAATTATCATGGTTCCTATCGTCTAAAGGTTTTTTTCTTTTGTAAATCAATTGCTGAGCGTGACCTGGCATTTAAAGAAAAAGTATCTATTTATAAAACAAAATCTGTCTACCAAGATGGAAGCAGCAAGATGAAACTTTTATTTTTTATGTAATTAGGATGCAAATTATTGCTTTGATTATTTTGTATTTATTTTCCTGAGAATGGAGCAGAGTCGAAACAGTTCTTGTTTTTTTATTCTGTGTTTCTTGAACTATGGTTCTATTCTTTTTTTTATCTTTAGTTGCCCCTTTTGTACTCAAACACAGCCCAAAAGATTGCACTTTTATGAGGGTACCTTTTCCAATTAAGATCTTTGCATGCAGTGGTGATAATCAGAGAGGTTATTTAAACATGTGATATGAAACACACACTTAAGAGCTTTGTTTTATCAGTTTCTACTTCACTCTGCCACTTTTGGTGCATGCTGTAGGGTGAAGGCCAGAGATGTTCTGCACATTACCTGTTTTATATCGCTTGAGGTTCCATACATTCTTCAGAAGATGAATGCAGTGGATACAAAAACTGAACTTTGTGCAAACTTCATCAATATTCATTCATATCTTTCTGCATTCCAGAAACATGACTGAAGATCATAAGAATATAAAGCAGGTTGACAATTATATGGATCTACAAGTAATATTCTTTTGGTTTTAGATATGCTTAGTTTTTACAGAAATTGTTTAAGATAAATCATTATATTATTCTCCTAGATTTCATCTAAAGAAATTCTCTTTGGCCATACTGCTTCTGTAACTTGTTTGGCAAAAGCAAGAGAGTTTGAGAAACAGCCATGTGTAGTAAGTGCTACTGAAAATGGGTAGGTAACTGAATATTCAGCTGTTCATTTCTTAAATCATGAAATGTATGTCAAATGTAGGTCAGATAATGCATTTGCAGAAATGTTTCAATCCATTTCCATGATATTAAAATGATAGCAGCTACTTGGGATAGCGACTACATTGTTAATATACAATAGTCCAACTAAGAGCTCATCCCATGGACAACAGAAGGGTTTGTCAGATTCACATATCCACTTAGTAGGCAGAAAAAAGAAATTATTCAAAGGGGTTGGTTAGACCCTATTCAAAGGGAAATGAATGGATTATTGGAGGGCACCAGCAAGTTCAACAGCATTTGAATATCATGGTGTTTTTCTCTGTTTCTTCCTGAACTCAGTCTTAAAAACTGAACCAGTAAAAGAGGCTGATGTATTCTGATGGTTCTTCAGTCAGTACATATGGAAACAGCCTGCCCTTGAATTAAAGGCATATGTGTTCCTCGTCTGTCTTTAAATCTGATGTGCTCTTCTGGAGAATATCCTTTCAGAGGGCCCTGATCTTGCAGCTTTTCTGCAATGTATTTGTTATGACATAGCCTGTCACTCGAGTCAAACTAATTTCTGCTAGGTTACACTTAATATTTGATAATCCTTTCAATTAGGATCTGAAGCCCTGCCATTAAGGATTTCATCTGTTGAAAATAGGGCTAGCTGCTTACTTCCTTAAGGCCTTTCTTAAGCAATTTTGTATCACTGCTTAATTATATTCCCCTCTTATTTTTGAGTTCATCTTTTCTAATTAACAGGACAGCCCTTTTAAAATGGTTTTCCATAGGAGTTCCTGTCAATCGTCCTTTAAGCTATACCTTCCAGCACCTTAAGGCTACTGCTTTCTCACTGAGTAGCTTATTTATCCTTTCCAGCTGCTTTCCAGATCCCTGTCTGCTTCTCTCATTCAATCATAGGTGTACAAGAAAGGGGTAACCTGCAAAAAAAACTGTTTCAGGCTTCTTAATCTTGAAAGATCAGACTGCCTCACTGGACAAGTAGTGGCAAACAGTACTGTTTATGTGCAGAGAGAGTGAGAAATCTACGCCACCAATTTTATATTGCCCTTTTACAGTTCTGGCCAAGGGTTCTGAGCTGATGCTGTTTTTCATCCCAGTTCTGAAGTTCTGTTAGTGCAATACTGCTTCCAGATCGTACTGGGAGCAAAGATACTGTATTTCCAAAAAAAATGGGGTGGAAAGTGTTAAGAAACAGATGAGGATATTGCTATAGATATACCATACAGAGATGTTCACGTCCTAAAGATTCTAGCTCTGAAGGGATCATTAGACTGTTTGGAATGTGTATAGGTAGGATTGAATTGTTTTCTGGCCCCTTTAAATGTTCACTTTTACCAAATTACTGCTGACTTCTCATCTGTATTACATAAGGGCAGAGCATCCATCACTGATCCCCGGAACCTTGCAACATGAAGTTGAGATAATTACAAATAGGAAGCCTTGTCATCAGGAGATGGAGGGTTTGCCAAACTGCATTTTCTGGCTTGTGAATAATTCACTTCTGCCATTTTCAAGCTTCCATGTTCTTGTAGTGAGGATGGAAGAAATCATATGGAAGATGATTCTATGATACTCTTCCCTATTCCACTCCAGATTATCTTTTAGAGTTTTTGTAGCTGCGTAACCCCAGAAGAATGAGCATTGAACATTATTTTTGTACTTCTAATATGGAAGTCAGTAAATGAATCTCTACTGATTCATAAGTTCTCACTGACGTCCTATGAGTGATAAACCTGTCCTACAGCATATGCTGTATGTAATGTGTGATACTGCTCACTCCTTGTTAGTACATGCAGTAAATTGAATACATCATCCAGAAGCTGAAGTTACATTCTGACATTCCGGCCTCATTTGTGCATGTTTGTATGTATACAGTAATGTACCTAAAGCAGTTAAGTTCTGATATAAACAAGGAGACAATCATTGCCCTGAAATGTTTAACAAACACTGTAAAGCTTCCACTTAAGTTCTGACTTTGGATCTACCAACTTTGATGCTGCTATTGCTCAGCTGAAAAATATTAATTTAGTAATAATATTTTGAGATTAGCATAAAATGGGAAAGTACATAGATTAAAATGTAAATCACTAAATAGTATTTCTGATGTAATAAAATACTCTCCCCAATGTGTTCTTTAAGTCTTCATACAGAAAAAATCTTACAATGTAATGTCAGAAATTATGAATATTTCAATTGTGAAAGTAATGTTTGTTTTTTTAATAAAATCTAAAAGCATCAAAATTTTAACATTAAGTTGCTGAACTATGATAACATCTCATACAGCCTCATTTACAACATTTGATTTGATTGTGTCTCTTGTACTCCAGTCGCAGTGCATGTTGAATAGTGTGTGGATAAGGAAGGTATGCTAAAGTGTCTTTCTCAAACAACAACCTTAAATGTACCCGAGTGTAGCTGTAGTGTTGCAGAGGTACTCAGGTTGTTGAATGTATTGAGAGCAGATTTTGGGAACAGCCTCATGATGGCACTGTTTCTTCTTATCAAAAGTTGTTCCTCTCAAGAACTGAAGTCTGATGTGGGAGAAGATGCATAATGCTTTTCGAAACGTGTGGTTTAAGTTCAGTGAAATGAATCATTTTCAAGAGGATGTGGTTCCAGTGACAGATAGTTACAGTGACATGTTGACGAGCTGTAATGGCAGTACACCTACAATTTGTTGTACACCAGAGTTGGTCTTAAAGTCAGGTTGGTTGCAAGGCAGCAGGGTGTAATTACCAAAACAAAAAGAAACAGATACTGTATGTCATCCCCTACTAATGACTAAGTTTTCTTACCCAGCAATCTGTAACAAAAAGCTTTATAAATTACCAGACTGCACTTAAATACAGCACTAAAAAAAAATTTGGTGGCACAAAATTATTCCAGCCAATTGAGTGGAAATGACAGAGAATAATATGAAGTTGTCTTTGGCAGGGAGATGTGTGTTTGGAATGTCACTAGTGGACAGTGCATTGGGAATGCAAAGCTTCCTTATAGGCATACAGCAATCCATGTAAGTATAGCAACTTTTTATGGGATCTCTGTTTGTTACAAGAGTTTTGCTTTATTAACATGATATTTTTCAGAAACAATTTTAAATGTATAGCTTGTTACATAAGAGGAAAAACCCTGTCACAATATAAGTAGTTTTTATATCTTTTTTCAGTTTTTTCTTTCTTCTAAAAAAAGATTTGAGACTTTTACGTTCTCTGAATTCCTTAATCAAATCACACTGATTTCTTTTAAGCTGCAAATATTTGAAATGCAGTATTGATTAAATTACTGTTTGTGCATCAGGTAGTCAAGTGAAATGGCTTAATCTTGCCTCTTGTCTTCTGTTAAAATTTGCATGGAAGCTTCAAGCTTAATGTTGGCTTTTTCATCACATTTTAAAAGTACAAGTGCTCTAGCCAAACATTATGAGACAGTCTGCTGAAAGGCTTATTTTTAAGCTCCTGAACTGTTTTGATGCTCAACTCCTGACCTACAGCAGACTGCTCTTCACCCTGTTTTCAAAAATATACTTTCTTTCATTGTAGAACTTTAGGACAAATCTCTTATTTTCAGAGAATTGCAATATTGCTTCAGATAATTTCAGGTGTCTGGTTGAAACTGTAACCAGGTAAAATAAGGATCTAGATTTTGGAGTGTGGGGGTATTTGAAATACACATGTGAGTAAGATTGAGGGGCCCAATATATATGGCTTTGATTCCAGGATGTGGCTTATTTCGGGATGTGTTAGTAGAAAAGAAGCTCAGGGCTCCTGTGTAATTAAAATACTGCTTTTCTTCAGTGAGGAATTCAAGGGTGGAAATAAGGCTCCAAATGATGGAAATCTGAGCCTTCATGTAACTCCAAAGTACAGCCAATTTGGAATCCAAAATTTTTGAAGCTTCCAGAAGAAAATGTTTTTCCTGACACTGCTTTGGTTAACATGAGGAGTTCAAACACAGTTGTTAATTGTAAAGGGAAGAGGAAAAAGCTTGGATATATTGCCAACAAAATTTTGGAAGATTAACTTAATTTTCTTTATGTGTGTGTATAAAAACATAAATTAAGAGTTATTCTGCACTTTTATTTGTGCATATGTTTGAAGCATATATGTTCCTTAAATGGATGTAAAATCACAAACAAAACAATACTTAAATTATAATTTATTAGAGGTGCAGTATGACCTGCCATGTTCTAGTGCTTAATTAGATTTTAATAGACGATGTTACAGACAAGTTCTGCAGAGAAGTAGGCAAATGTGGCCTAGCTGATTAGCTGACAATCTGTACATTTTTTGTGGAGATGAGAGGTGTAATATTCGTTCTTACCCTTCAAGCAGGTGTAGCAAATACTTGTAGAAAATAGGTGCTTTATCTCTGTTAGAAGTGAGCTAAACCTAATAATTATTAGGTTTATAAATAAATATTAATAAATAATTATTTTTCTTTAATACCTGGGGCAAGATAGTAAAGCAAAATAGGAACACCTAACAGGAAAACCTTCTTATGAAAAAGAGTAGATATTGCTAGGAGGGGAAACTATTCTTAAAATGCAGCCTTCAGATAGTTATAATAAATTGTGGTTTTCCGTGTGTGTTTTGTTGTAGATTTTTTCTTGTGGTTCCATGGGGAATAGTTGCTTGTGCTGTAGTTAATGTTTGGTTTTAATTGAACTACTAACCTGTCTGCTCTAGTAAGTTCCTTTTGTTCAGTGTAGATGATTTAGCTGTGAATGGCAGATGTCAAGTAGTGCAAACTGAATATTTGCCATTTGAAATGAAATTTAACGCCAGGGTCAACACTTAAACATTTGTGGATCTTAACCAGTGTGGAATTTTCTCAGAGGAATAACTGACTATAAAAATCCTCTATTTCAAGCCTATTTTAATGGTAACAGTAATCTAAGCATTTCTAAGCATTTCTGCCTCTGTTTACTCATAATATCTGTAGTACTATTTATCCTATTTCCAGTTATTTATACTTCTTTTGTTTTCACACTTCAGTTAGTTGACTGAAAAACTGAGGATTATTATATCAGCAAAACTGTACAGAAAATTCGTAAATTAGGTGCAGTATTTTTGGATTGTCTAATATTTTTGTCCGACTACATGATTGTTCCCTTAATTTAAGGTTAGTATTAAATGTAAATCCCACTTGAGGTGGCTGCTTATGCATTTATAGAAATTGTGTAAAATGACAGATACAGATGCAATGTAGATGTCCTTGCACCTATAAAAGACATAGCAGAAAAGAAATCATCATAGTCACTCTGCACTACGGTCATCTCTGTTCCTTGCTTTGTGTCTGTTTTTTTCCTTATGTGATTGCTGAGAAAGAATCTTCTGAACACTAGGGCATTTAATGTCAGAATGAAGAATATCTCATGGAATAGAAATCCTTCCTGGAAAGTAATCAGAAATTCATTATGAAAAATTTAATTATGAATATTCTGCATCTTCATGTGATTTTTCCTTTTCATACAACTCTTGATGACTGGAGCTTTATCAAATGTTTGGAGAGGGGCCCCTCAGAGAAACAAATCTCAAACTCCTTAGCAATTTATAGGGAAATTAACACCTGAATTTCTTCCAAAAATTACGAAAATCCTAATATTTAGGAAGGATAGGTGCTCCTTTCAGTATGAAGCACCTTTTACTAAGCTGCCTTGCTAATGTCACTAGCAGTGTTGTGTATGGTTTCACATATGCCTTAGATTTTTAGTGATGCTACAAATGTTGATTATGACAAGTTCAGTGTGAAAAATCTGCATGCCATTTGGTAGCTCTGTGTGCTGACTCTCTGCTTTCCACTTGGACAGTATTACCATTGCTCATTCCGAATGACAGGTGAAGGCTGGCTTCTTTGTTGTGGAGAATATCAAGATGTTCTTATTATTGATGCTAAAACTTTGGGTGTTCTTCACGCTTTATCATCATCTCAGTCTTCTGATTGGATAAATTGTATGTGTATTGTACACTCAGCAAGAATTCAAGGTATATGTTTTAAATAAATTTATGTAGGCAAATAGTGATAAAATATTTCTGTATAGATGGTATGTTCCTACCTTATTTAATATCCAATCATGTTTCACAGAGCTGTTATGTAGAAGATGTTAACGTTTCATTGATAGCACAAGAGGTGTTTTTAAGGCTTCTAATATTGGTCATGCTTTACTTAATATGATTTTTAGGGAAAAACACATTCTATACAGGGTGTAAGCAGCTAATTTCTTGGATTTAAGTATAAATAATTTTTGTAGTATCAAAGAAATTAAAGGCACAATACCACAGTTCTGTGCCTTTTGTTAATATATTACTCACTGTTTGTTTCATGTTTTGCATTTCTGTATATAATTTACTTAGTTTTTTGTGTAAAACTGAGATTTCATCTAAGCAGTGTCCTGCAGAATCCTTGTTTTAGTGCTGAATAGGTAGGTGCTGTTTGAACAAGGCTTCAAGTTGACTGTCTCACTGTTAACTTTACACAGAAGACTCTTTGGTTGCAGTGTCTGTAACTGGAGTTCTCAAAGTGTGGGACCTATCTGCATCTCTGAATAGGATCCAGGTCAGTGATAACGTGAATGTTCTCAAGTAAAGGCTACATTGAAGCAGAATATGAATAAATTTAAATCTTCTGGATGTGTATTAAATAGATTTTATTACTTTTGTTTCAAAATTTTGATAACACATCTTCATAGCATTATTTAGAATTGGGCCATTGGACAGCTCTTGCCTCGACAACTGTATTGGCCAGGTTTCTTGTCTTTTCCTGTTACAGGATGCTGAAGCTGCAATGCTTTCCTGCTATCCTGATAATGCCTTTGAACCCCTTCACTCTGTCCTTTAAACTCAAAGCTCTTCAATATTGGCCTTTGTACTCTTCACCCTTGTTACTCTCTTCAAAATGGTCCTTTAGTTTTTGTTTTCCTCAGTCTGCTTTTCACAATGCTGTCTTCACTTGGAAAAGACTCTTGCTGTGTCAAGTGTCCTATTTTTCTATCTTCAAGCTCACTTACTCTTTCTTGTGTTAATATTCTCAGCAGCTGTCACCTTTCCTGAACAAGTGCTAGAACTGGGATTCAATTTTTGTATTTTAATTAAACTCTAAAAGCTAGATTCACAAAAGAACTTCAACAGTACAGCTAAGTACTATGAGACAGAAATGGCAAAATATCAACAGACTTCTCTGAATGTTGGTAACTCGTCACTGCCTGGCTCTGGAAACTGCAGGGTGTGGGCAGCGCTACTTGTTCACAGGTGGAATCAGGCCCCTGAGGAGAGTCTGTCAAGTTTGATGCCATCCCAGTGTTTTTGATTTATCTGCAATGTTTTGGGGTGGGTTCATCTTTTCAACATTCCGAGAGCAAACCCCATTGCCTTATTGTAAAAATTCTGAGGACTCTTAATAACTGATTACAGATGTCAGAGGAACATATGGTGTGGTGCAGTCTTTTTACTACCTGAGGACACCTTTTGTGGAGGGACTGCCACAGAGTTAGTAACAATCCAACTAAATTCTAAAGAACAGTATTTTAATGAATATTGTTGGATATACTTGGAATTAACTGAAGCTGCAAGATGTTGTAAGAAAATGGCTTTCAGTTTTATAGCCATGATTCCAAGCATATGTTCTAAGCCATGACTCCAAGCAACTTCTCTGAGAGGTTTTGAGACTGTTGATATCTTTCAAAACAGAAAGCATCAGCTTTAAGTGATTTAATCAATAATTAATAAATATAACTTCAATAGAATAATTTTGAGCATGATGACTTTTTTTCTGATATTCACACAGAAAGTGTGAAAATACATACATTGTTTTTAACAGTCTTTACATTTAGCAATACAAAGCTAAGAAAATTAAATACTTTTACACTACCTTTAAAGGTGTTAAAAGCAAACAAGACATGGCAACACCAACATCTCACTGTCCTGGTTGCAACAAGAATGAGTGGGAAAGTATTATATTCATCAGCTTTTCTGAATCTGATGCTCTCAGTTTATAGGTTGTTGTAGTTATTTTTTGACTGAAGAAAAAAAGAATACTTAGCAGATTTTTTTTGGAGCAAATGCTATTTATGGCCTGCATTTAGTCCTTCTCCACATTCATTATAATTTCTTTAAGTAAGATTAAGGTCTGAGCCACACTGAATGTTTACATTCTTCTGTTTACATGTTAATTGTGAACCCTGTTGTCTTCCTATGTCATTTTTAATTAACAATTATTTGTTGCTTTGAATTTGTCTCTTAACAGAAAGTTATTTTCAGTGTGTTTCTATCCTAAAAGCTCAGATACCTGAAACAAACTTAATTGCTTTTTTTTCCCCCTGTGCTGTAAAGGAGAGACAAAGTGTGTGCGAGAAGGAATCACAATCTTTGGATTGTATAAATTGTCAAGCAGTAAGATTTTGTACTTACACGGAAAGGCTCCTTCTAGTTGTGTCCTCCATGTGCTGGCAGGTACATTATTGAGCATTACACTTTCTTTTTAATGTTGTTAATTTTGGAAAGCTAATATGATTTTTACATGCAGATACTTGTTCTTCTCCTTAGGTTAAAGAAAACGTTCACAAATTGTCAGATATAATTATGCCTGCTACCCTTCTTACACTTATCTTAACTGCATGAAAGATGAAGCTTTTATTTTTTATGAATGTATTTCTGCTTCAAAAGTTTAACACTAAATTGGCTGGAAAGAAGGGGGATTTAAGTATTAGACAGTTTTAGAGCACTGGGTGCATTATAGTCCCCTCCACAGTGCATTTGAAAGGGAGACAAAGATTAAAAAACCCTGTTTAAGTATGACAGAAGTACTCACAGTTGGCAAGTCCTCAGTAGCCAGGGACCTTTGTTTGTTGATAGAAGCCAACAAAACTAAGGACCCCAGGCTATATTGCTTTTTTGTGTAGCTGTAATAAAATAACTAACATTTTAAAAAAAAAATTAGTTACAGTTGTAGAGAATACCCAGTGTATTTAGGCTGGAATTTATTGTAAAAAGTCTGTATTTCTCTTTCTGAGTGCTACAAAATTTCTCTTACACTGATCACTCAGGATTATTTTACCATGTATACCTGATTCAGACATCTCTGTGGGGACAGATCTGGATTAAAAAATTTCACATACACCTGGGTCAACTTTGAATAATATAGTTGTAGACTATCCTTGAGATCTCCCTCGGGCTTCTTAAATTCTGTACAAAAGCATTTATAGAGAAATTTCATGTATAGAATGGATAGGCTTTTCATGGCAAATATCTGTAACATGCATTGTTTTCTAGTAATTTCTATAATGAGACTGTAAGACCCTAATACTACTTTTTGGTTGGTTTTTTTTTTTTTTAACTGTTAGTGTCTTTAACTTTGAACTGAATGGTTTGACTGACTTTGCAGTAGTTTGTTAGTATCAAAACAAGTTAGGCTCTAAAAGTAGTTCAACTACAAAGAGTTGAACTCACGTTCTACTTATTGATCCACTGCCCAAACCCAGCTTAGATTAAAATGAATTTCCCAATACTATTTTTTTATATTTTATTGTTTTTCTGAACTTAGGTCTATGATTATTGTGATTTCTCCTTGCTTTGTACTGAGTTCTGTAAGAGTGGTCAGTGCTTTGCTGGTGGGGAAGTGCTGGCAGCTTACAGACTTATCATCTGGACAGAAGATGGCCACAGTTACATCTACCAGCTGCTAAACAGGTGGGCTCAGATGGGAAATTCACACAAAAAGTTCAGGTACTAGATGAACTTTGGGAGGGTTACTATGGAAAATCTCTGCATGTTGCAAATGATCAAAAACCAGAACAAAACCACTTTGGCACTCAAAGATTTACTCTGAGTTTGACAGCCCTCAGTCTTTGTTTGACACAGCAGGGGACGGAGGAATAAGATTAGCCATGTAGAACTTGGGCAGCTGGTGCTGTGATTTCAAAAAGTCTCCTGTAATTACTTATTTGGTTACTTTTAATTGAACTTGTGAATCTTGGATGTTACTGTTCTGCTTTCTAAAAAAATGACTTTCTAAAGCTTGTATGTTTTTTTTTTTTTAATTGTGCAGTGGCCTTTCTAAAAGTATGTACCCTGCTGATGGAAAGGTGCTGAAAGAAACAGTTTATCCTCATTTACTCAGCTTTACTGGTACAAAGGACAATAAGGTAAATTTATAAGGGTTTGAAAGTTTGTCTCTTTGCAATTACTGAAATAATCCCCAAAAAATCGATGAATTCAGCAACAGATTTAATTGTTATATAAAAACGATGAGTAATATTTATTCCTTCATTTTAAAATTGTTACTTACAAACTTGAAGATGCTCATAGCGTATTTTGCCTTTGATTTTGTCTATATTTAGGTTTTTTTCACAGTGGAAAAAAAGCCTTTATCTTCAAATATAGATATACTGGGTATTGAAGTGGTTGGTGTTTCTTTTCTATAATTTTGGCACAAAGAAAAATATTTTTCTAACAAAGACATGGTCTAAAATATTTTTAGAAACTTTACTTTCAAATCTGTAAAAATTAATAAATAAATAATAAAAATTCCCAACAAATAAATCCCTGCCATAAAACCAAAACAAAAAAAGGCAGCCCAGGAGCAAAATGCAAGGAAGTTACTTAGTTCTTGTTTAATTAAGGAATGTATGTATGTTTCAGTGTAACTGCATAAATAGGTTGCTTCCCCTGTGTATCCACCCTAAATTGAAGGGGTCTGAATCTGTGGCATCTTATCTGGAATACTGCTGGCTTGAGCCTTCAGAGGCATAATCACATGCAGAACTTTCTTGCACTGTGAGCAGACTGATGTACCCACAGTGCATAAAATTAGACATGTGTGACTCTCTTCAGAACCATGGTCTTGGCTTGAAGAAGCCTCTAATGTTAAGAGAAAGCTGAAAAAGTAGGTGATCTTTATACTTTTGTTTGAGAATTCATGTTTAGTAGAGCATGTCACACCAATTTCAGATTTGAAGTTATTGTGTAGACAGCTATTTCAAATGGACTCGGCTCTGTTGGAAAACCTACACCTTCACAGACTTTTTATGTAGTACTTTGTGTGACCACAAAGAAATAAATAAGGAAACCCAGTTGATTAAAAAAGTAGAAAATTCATTTATAATTAGGAAGCTGGGGAATGGGGGGCTGGAAGGATATGTGATAGGCCTTCTTACCTGGGCAAAAAATGAACCAAAACAAATAGAACAGATTACTCCGTGTATCTTTGGTTCTTGTTTTTTTGCTGAGTCTGATTGCTGATGCTGTTTATAAAGTTTTAATTGTTGGAAAATGTGGATTTAATTCCTGCCTGAAATCGCATTAGTTTGAGTGTTTGTGTGACAGTTCAAGCAGCTGGTTAAGCAGTTTTATTAAGATATGCAGCAGAAACATATTTTTATTTGTAGCTGACTAGAAACACTTAAATATATACCTGTGTGAGGCTTTGTAGTGTTCTTTCTTTCTGTTGACAAATGTAGGACCTGTTTGTTGCATAATCCTGTGAAGCCTGACAGATTTAATTTTCAGTTGAAGGGAAATAGCATAAGCCATTCAGCTTTTCCCCAAATGCTGTGATCTGAAATCAGATGGGATAACTGCTGAAGGATGCCAAAAGGTCAGGAAAGCTGTGGGAAAAGAAATAGCCAAAGCACATGGCTTAGCAAATAATAGGGTTACAGTAGTGGTAGAAAGTTGATATATGCTTCCCCCCAAATATATGCTTTTTGAAAAATAAACTGCTCTTTTTTAATATTTCTGCTTTAATATTTACCTTACTGCCTGAATAATTTTTGTAGCAGATTTTGTAAGACAACCAAATTGCCTGTGTGATGATCTGTCTTGAACTTCATTTTGAGACTATAAATGGAACCATTTTACAGGACAGTTAATTATTTTGGAACAGACTCTCAAACTTCAGTGTTGTAAATAAGTATATCCAATGTATGAGGTAGTTGTAGAGAGTGATAAGGTTTCTCCTGAGCCTCCTTTTTTCCGGAGTAAGCAACCCCAGGTCCCCCAGCTGCTCCTCATCAGAACTGTGCTCCAGACCCTTCAGCAGCTTCGTTGCTCTTTTGGAATGCTCCACCACCTCATGACTGAATGATGGTGTTATAGATTATTACCTGTGTAAAAGCATAATTCTTACCTTTCATTATTTGGAGTCGTGCAAACTGTGATGACTGAAACTTTACTGAATTTTTTTTTATGCAAATATTATCAATATTTCACTGCATTGTTTTTTCAGCCTGACCTTAGTGCTTATGCTGGTGAAACTGTAAACCTGAGGAGACCTCCCAGGATTTTTCCATTTAGGATGTAGGTTTAGCCAAGGATACTTGCAAAGCAGAGGTGATCTTTGAGAGGCTTGTACCAGGCAGAGTAGACTTCATCTGAGCAGGATTTAGGGGCAGATAAGGAATCAACTGTGGTTTGTTTTATATTTTTACAGCTTTTGGTGAAATAAAGCCTTCACATTTACAATTAATTAATACATTATTTTATCAGTTTTCTTTCAGCATATTGATTTACTGTTCTTTTTCACAGAGTCTTCCTTTTGTCATGGGCTTTATGAATGAAAGAAAGGAGCCTTTCTATAAGGTTCTTTTTTCTGGTGAAGCTTCAGGACGTATCACTTTGTGGCACATTCCTGATGTTCCTGTGTCAACATTTGATGGTTCTCCAAAAGGTTTGGCACTTTTGGCACCTTGCTACCATCTTTTTCATTATGTCTTGGGGTCAATTTTCATGAAAATCAAAATTCTCAGAAAGAAATTTTCACACTAAAAAGTGATGCTCATTTATTCATTGTGTGATGATTGCCTGTAGTAAGGAGTATCAGCTGCTGACTTTCCAACCCTAGACTGCTGAAAGGTTATATTAAGGGAAGTGATCAAGAGATGAAAATATGTATTTTGTTTAGTTTGACTTTTTATATTTTGTTTTGCATAAACAAAAAAATCCTCTCTTGCCCCACCCTCCAGAGATCCCAATTACAGCCATGTGGACTCTTCAGGATAATTTTGATAAACATCATTCCATGTCAGAGGGCATTATTGATAAACTCTGTGGATCTGAAGATGGATTTGGAAGTGCAGTTGTCAGTTCCTCTGTGTACATACCTGGACTTGATAAGCTTGTGTGTGGATGTGAAAATGGGAGAATTTTTGTAACATTAGGTTTAAAAACTGCAAGAGCAAGACTTCTTAAAGGTAAGTTTTAACAATTTGTTCAGATTCATCTCAGTCAAGCACAGAAGACTTCATATTTCTGGCATCACTTCCAGATCCCTATAGAAATTCTCTGAAAAATAGGGCTGGTGGTCAGGGATGAAATGAGCAAAATGGAAGTTTAGGATGATCTTTTTCCTTCCATATCTGATCTGTGGGATCACAGCTTAGCACTACCAAGGTGCTTTCCAGTATCAGGAATCTTGGAATGCCTGTGGGATTGGATAGCCACTAGAAGTGTGAGATATGTGGCGTGTCACTGTAGTGGCAGTTTTCTTTTTCATTTGCTCTCTGAAAGATTATTTCACTGAAGGGGACATAAAGGGTATGTCTCAGTAGATGAAGCTCAGAGTGCAGATCTTTGTTCTCCGTTTTAGGAACTAGTCCAAAATTCTTTGACCCCATGTAAAGGTTGGTTATATTTAGTCCTTTGAATACCCTGACTTTTAGGAAACGTACTGTAAAATATGGAACTCCTATTCTTAAAAAGCAGAAATAATTTATGTACCATCTTGTTTCAGATAATCTACCTTACAAAGTTCTGGATGGCCACAGTGGCAGAGTCACTTGCTTACTTTATCCACATGACAAATCAGTAAGATTTGATCCAAGCTGGCTATTATCAGGTGGCCAGGATTCTGTTGTGATCTGCTGGGATATATTTACTGGAGGCATCCTACACCAATTTAATCTGCAGTCTGGTCCAGTGACAGAGCTCTTGCGAGCCCCAGAACACTACAGAGTAAGTAAAAGTGTAATAAATCATGTCCCCAAAAAAATTATCTCTGTATACCCATCTGTGTGTGTATATATGTATACATATACATATATATATACACACACAAGAGATAATAAATTAGCACGCACCACTTTATGCTTAATTTACCTTCAATTAATAGTCTTCTTTGAAAGTTGCTTTTAATTTCTGGAAGTTGAGTTCTTGAGTTTGTGGCATATTATATTGAAGCTCTTATTCTCTCATTCTAGTCACCATTTTTAATATCACTATTATCAATTTATATGTTAATCTGATTAACTCCTCCTCCTGAAATTTAAAAAGCGTGCTCAGTAAGGCTAGGAGCTTGAACATAGTATTTTAATCAAATCTTTTCTATTGGTCCAAAATATATATACTTCATTTTGGTTCCTGACACATCTTTGGGGTTCTTTGCGTGTATGTTTTTGCATTTTATGATATTTAGAATAATTTAAAGTTGTGTTCTAATTAATTGAATTTTGAACTTAAATTTAGGTGAAGATTTACTGTACTGAATGTTCCATGTAACTTTGAACATTGTATTCCATGGTGCTGGGATTTCCATTTTGCCTTTTAGAAAGCCTGCAAAGACATATTTGCTACCTATGAATGTCTCACAGTTCACTTACATGCCAAAACTAAGTAGTCAAAAAAATGGTTTGCAGTAACAAAACTTTAAGTGTTTGTAAGGCTCTTTTTCGTCTTTATTCTGAAAACTGAGTAGGATTTAATGCCTGCCTAGCTGGTGTTCCAGCCTTGTTTAAAGAGCTAAATTTTTTTGTAGGGGAAGTCCTCTGTGTGTCTTGCAGGAAGGGAAGGCTTTGCAGTATCAGATCCACACAGTATGAAATGAATTTGTAACTTACTCAGGTTTTTTTTGTTAGAAATACCTCTCCCTTGGCTTTTATTTTTAGACCTGACATAATTTTATATCACATGAACACCAGTTTGGTTTAAGGTAATTTTTTTTTCCACTTTCTCTTCTAGGACAACTGCTACTGTAGAGTTGGTTATATAATCACTGCTTTGATATGCTAAACATTGTTAATACATGAAATTTAAATTATTATATCTAAAATACTGAAAAACCAAAGATGAGGGTATGTTTTCCTGTCAGGGAATGAGTTGTATAGCCAGCCTGTTGAAGATGTTGGCTGAAATAAAACTTAATTTTCTAAAATGAGAATGTTCTGGGAAATAAATCACTGGAATACTTTTACTAGGCCTGATGAAATAATGTGGTGATGAATGTGGTTACAGGGTTGAAACTGGAGTTTTCTGTTTTGCAGTTAAAAGACCAGAGTATAGTGTGCTGTGTGTGCAGTGACCACTCAGTAGCAATTCTGCACCTTCAGAAGAGAGTATGTCTCTTACATGCCAGAAAGCATTTGTTTCCTGTGAAGAAGATAAAGTTGGACCCTGTTGAGAATGTGCTAATTGTTGGATGTGAAGACAATTCAGTTTATATTTGGGAAATCGAAACAGGTAATAACACAGAAGGATGCTTTGTTCACTTTCCTGAAGGTTTGTCTGTCACATGGTGTTATACGAGCATAATTTATAGAAGACCAAAACAGTAGCAGAAATACTAACACATAGATTATGTTAATTGGAGATTTTCAATGTTTATATAAACAAGCAAGTAAGAAAATTTTCTTATGGTTTTATGGTTCAAGGTGTGCTACTAGTAAAATAGAATATCTTAAGTCAGATCCTGACCATCAGAAGTTTAGCTGACATGGCAATGAATTGAGTAGAATATTCCTGGGAGCTAGAAATAAAAATAAAACTTATTAAAAAAAGCTATAAATTAAAATCAAACTTATTATTAACAGTCTCAAGTTGGAGAACAAAGTTATACTTTCTTCCAGCAATTCATAATCTGAGATCTTTTTATTTAATTGATAACCAGTTAATAGTGGAAGATAATTGTAAAGCTCACAACTGTATAGTCAACACAACTAAAGCTGGGTGGTTTTAGGTTAAACTGTAGATTCCCAGGTCATTTGAGAATATAATGCTGATTCATATGCGTAATAAGTGTGGTTATATAAACTTGGACAGGCAGAAGTATTAGAAGTTTTAATGGTACTAGACACTACAATGAGTGTCCAGGCAATTCAGAGCTGTGTCCTGAGGGGAGGAAGGTGCATTGAGTCCTGAGCCACTGAAATGCACAGCATGTTAAAACTGTATCAAAACACAATTTTAGTAACTGAGCACTGAGATCACAATTTACTTTACAGGTTATTACAACACACTATGTCCACTGTTTGCTTTAGACAAAACAGAAAAAAATCAGAGTATATTTGAACTATCTCTCCTTTACTCATAAAAACGTTGCCTATTTTCAAGATTAATGAGGAGGTAGAACTGATGCCACTGCTCATGCATATTACATATTCAGGCAGGGTGCAGATGGTTAAAAGTGTGTGTCTTTTGTTATGAGTATCACAGAAGAATGAGTGCCACAATTACCCTCTCTTTTAAGAATAGCTGGTACACAAGAAAAGATGCTCTTATTTCTACGCAGTAGCAATTAACAAATCTTCTTTTTTTTGGTTCCTGTTATGCATTGCTGACTAAAAGGTGCCATCTAGGGTCAATACCTGAGAAAGCCTAGTAGGATATACTGTAGTTGCTTTAATGTTGAATTACATCTGTATTGCAGGAGAACACAAGAGGTCATAGCATTGATCCTTGAAATTGGCCTGACCTAGACCAAGAGCTATGTAGATACTTCAGTGGCACTCAGGCAGACAGAGCTTTGTACAGATGTATGACACAGATGTGCACAGCATCACTGGGGCAGCTCTGCAGGAGCACAGCACCTTTCATTAGGATTTCATCTGCTGGCAAAGGAATGGGCAACCACATGTAGTACCACTTGCCTACGCAGTTACCTCTGAACATGTTCCCTGACTCAGTTAAATAGGATAAAATCTAAGTGATAGACTTGTGCTTGAATTCTGTTATGGAAAGGGACATAAGGTAGTTTTTATTGCTTCTACAGTCAAAAAGTGTTTATATTTCTTCTGGCTATGCAGTTAGCTTCATGACTGAGGCTTTGCCTCTAAGTTAAAAGTCAGTGGAGTATTGTGTCAGACTCATATATCACTGTTTGCTGTTAAAAAACTGAATCTGAACACTGTTCCTGTGCAGAAGTTAATGGATGACTGGGAAAACAGCCAGTCTGTTTATAATTTCAGGCTGTGGATTAAGAAATTTCTATGAATATTTCAATATTTTCACTGTTGTAGAGTCAGCAATAATTCTGTGGAATTTGACAAATGACTTTTCTAAAGTTTAGAGGCCTAGTACCACTTTAAAACTGTTCTTCCATCAGGTAATTAATAGGATGACCCCTAAAGCAGGTGGAAGCTTTTATTAAGCATAACAGTTCATTGTCCAGTTTCCTGTGACAGAGGTTGACACACTTGTACAGAAAGCATTGCAAAGGACTTAAAAATGTTTGTCTCAACAGGCTTTCATAATCATCACATTATGGGGCAGAAAATACTTTGTGTCCTAGGTTAAAATCTAAGCCAGTGCTACTTCATGTAAAATTTGTTATAGTATCTTTTGGTGAGATTTCCAAAGAAAACCTAATTTTACATAGCCACTGGAAAGTTTTCTGAGTACACTAATCTGCGTATATTCTAAATAAATAGGATTTTCAGCATAATTTATGCTGAAATGTTAAATACCAGGAGTATAGTTGACTTCAAGTGTAATTTAAGTCTGTATCTCTTCCCCACTAACTACAAGGCAAGACTAAAAAAGGTGGGGGAAAAAAGGCAAAAGATAATTTCCTCCTGCTCTTACAGGTCTAGAATATGATAAATTTAGTTATATCCTTTTATTCCCTTGATTTACAGAGCAAGGTAAAATTGCTCGAAGTTTAAATGTTGATATTGCACCTGCGTGTAGGTAGTGATATAGGAAACAATACAGAAACCATGAAATGATATCTGTGTAGTGTAATGTATTTTACCTAAATTTTAATGTATGGATACAGCAACTTTCCATTACAGTGGAATATCTTTCCATGACAATGAATATTGATCTAATCATACATTTGGAATATTAATATAGTATGTGTACAGGATATGCTCCAAACTTGTGTGCTAGAAGACAAATACAAAAATCAATAACAAATTTTATTCTAATTAAAGTTCAGAATATTTCTTCCAGTAGCCACCACTTGAAATCCCCTTCAATAAGGAAATTAGCTGTTATCTGTATTGCTTTTACATTTTCCTAACCAGTTGGTATCTTTGCTTTTTTAGAAAAGTAAATACCAGTAAAATACGATATAGTAATAAAAGGATCAAAGGATTTTTCCTTGATGTGAACAGCATATGCCAACGTGTCTACCAAGCCACCTTTATATCTACTATGTATTAAGAGTGAGGAATGAATGGGTAGACTTTAAATAGCAATCTTCCTTGCTTGGAGTTAATAATCTTCATTTATCAGCAATAAATTGTTTTTCAATTAGTATGAGTTTAAAATGAATTTATTCCTTGAAGTTCATAATACTTTCAGAATGAATCATCTACTAATTTCCTGTTACTTTCTTTTGCCTTGCAAGTCTTTCTGTGTTTTATTGTTTTACAATATGTTTAGTTTAGATTTAAAGATAGCATAACATCACTTAATAAAACTTCAATTTATTGTTATGTTATCATGCTACATATTTAGCTTTACACTAGCTATATTGTATTTTTTTCATACTCCCCCCAGGAATGCAAATTTTAAGAACTGTCTTGCAGGCTGCTCTCTGCACCATGAAAAAAAAAAATTGAAACATGCCTAAAGAGTACTTCCGTGAGGTCAGATCTCTGGAATAGTCAAAACTAACTGTATGGTTAAAATCCTTACTAGGAAAGGTCCAAATCATCAATAAATAATAGACAAAAACTAAATAAGCATCTATATCATATTTTGGTTTATCCACACTTTGTGTATTGCTTTCCCTGTTTGTGCTCTACCTGAATCCTTTTCTGACTAGAATAGTTTTTCTAGTATTTTGTATTTTGACATGTTGATTATCACAGTATCTGAGTGCTTAGTAACAGTAGTTTTGCCATTTTCTTCTTAAGAGCAGAAGCATTACAGATATCTCGGCTTCTAACTTCTGCATCTAAACAAAGCAGAAATGCTAAGAATGAGGGTGTTTTCTATAGAATTATTCTTAAAACACCCTTGGTGGTATGTAATTTTACAACCCCTATGCTTTTATGTATTAACTATACCAGAGACCTACATAGAAGTACCTGCTACCTCAATTCAGAGGTTTTCTTTGCTATTACTACCTGTTTCTGCACGTGCAGCATCAGGGTGATGCTTATGTGTTTATCGTGGGGTTTTCAGTAGAGGTGAGTGAAAGACTCCCTTCCGTTCACTGTAGTGAGACTGACTCTGTTTGTCACCATGTGGAAGGGTCTGTGAGGACCTCCCTCGGCTGAGGGAGCAGGAAAAGCAACGTTGCCTCAAGTCCTGCTGTCCCTGTGGTGGGAGCACGGCGTCAGCACGGGAGGTGCAGTTCACAGAGGGCAAATGATCAGCTTTGAGTCCATACTTTAAGACATTAAGTTTTTCTGAAACACTTGTGTCTCGTGACTTTAACAAGAAGGATAAATGGCTTGAGACACTTCTGCTGAGAAAGAAAAAGTCATACCACTTTAAGATAACTGTCAAGCATAGAAAATTTTACCTTAAGCATTTAAAAGCTACACAGGTATCAATAAAATAAACCAGGCTTTTAATGAGATTGGCAGCCCTCATAAAATATGCAGTGTCTAACATTAGTCAAATCTATCTGTATGATCATAAAAAAAATCTTTATGGAAAATAGAGAAGAGTTCAGAAATAATCTGAAAGTATTTCTTGTGTTAATGCCACATAAATAAATTTAAATGTTACATGAAACCTCTGCTGTTTCAGAAGCATGCCTGCCATGGAGGAAATGAAATCACTCTGCCGATAGTGATGTTATGGATCAAGCCTTTGATCATATTAATGGTCAAACATGCTGGAAAATTTTCAAACAATGTTTAAAGATAATTTTTATGGAGTTATATATGCTCCAATATTTTTATAATTGGTGCCAACAATGAGTTTTCCAAACCTGTGGTAAACAACAAGTATCACATGATTTGAAGAATTTTTGAGGGGAGGGGTTTGGGTTGTTTGGTTGGCTTTTTTTTTTCTAAGTAGGCCTTTACTTAGTACATCTGACAACTTTTCTCATCCCATACAGAAATAAGGGATTAAACTGTTTAGAAAGCTAAGGCTTAGAATTCATTGGGTGGCTGTAAGAAAATAACTTGTATAGATTTAAGGAAACTTAGAGCTCTATCAAAGTAAATTTGGTCATTACTTTACTAAGATTTATGCCTAGATAATTGTAGAACCAACACTAATTACACTTTTGTGACCTTTTTGTCCTTGTAATATTTAGTGATTTACAGTCTCTTTTGATAACATTTTTGTTTTCCCTGTCTCTCGTTTTCTCTGTAGGTCATTGGTGAGAATTAGATCTGAGCGGGTGAACGTGGCCTAACTGATAACTCCTGTAGTTGTGTTTCATCTGCTGGAGGCCATGGTGTAGGGTCAAAGTCATAGCAGTCACTACATTCTTGTTTCTTTTTTAATGAATTTTGTGTAGCCTAAAGATCTGCAAATCTCCAAATAAGATTTAAACATGAATGTATATGCCTTGTGGAACTTAGCTTTTGGGTGGTTTTTTTGGTTTGTTTTAATTTGTCAGTCTTAGGTTAAAACTTAACTAATGTTTTGCCTCTTTTTTATTGCATCTTATATTTTATACATGTAAGCCTCAGGTTGGTCTATAGATTGTACTTGAATATTTCATAGCTCTCTAAATTTGAGTCATTGTTTAGCAAATACTTACTGATGTAGAATAACGAAGGGTAGTGGAGCTTGGTAAAGTCTGTCTCAGGGTAAAGAAAAAAAAGTAGTGTCATCTTTTGCCCAGTTTCCAGAAGCTGAGGGTACCTGACTCTTGTCAGTATAGAAGAGTGTATTTTTATATTTATACGTGTGCATACACATGTGTACATTCATGTACTTTATGTATACTTGGTGGAACATGTATGAAATTTATATAAAGTATAGCTGAAAACAGATTGCTATGATCCAGTGCAATCAGAAGAGTGCATGCCAGGGAGGGGTTTCATTCCAGACACTAAGGGGCAGATTCTCATTCCATCTTTCAGACTGTGATAAAGGAGTAGATGGAAACTGCTTGCATACCTTCCAAGTTAAGAGCTGTTAACTTCCTCCATTCAGCCCAGTGTAGCACATTTACTGTGTCTTAACCATTCATGTTACAGGATTATTGTCCTTTACTGTTTGGAATAGTTTAGATGGAGTCAGGGAGAGAATAGGGGAGTTTCCATGTCCTTTCTTTTGGGGTCTTATGCCTGCATCAGAAATCCTGAGGTAAGTACTGGCTGCATTGGGGAATTGCTCTTTTTACCCATATTTGTAAACCAGCAGTATAAATTAGATTTCAGTAGTTTCCTTTGTGCTGTTCTTCGTAGCTTTCTTCAGCTGAAGGATATTGGCAGTAGTTTGCCAATGCTCTTCTGAAAGTGTGTATTCTGAAAAATGTCGATAAGACACAAAGCTGGACATGACAGAAATCTTCCAAATGCAGAAATCAGTAAGGAGGGTCTGCAAAGATGCATCACAGGGCATCTCTATTTTTAATCTCTTCCTATAAGTAAAATACCTTTTAAAATATTATTGGATTATTTTAATAGGCTGGGTTTTTTGTAATCTAGCTCATTTCTCTTTGCTAGATGGAATTTACCTTTGTCTTGTTATTTGTTTGAAAATATATTCTTAAAGCAATGTTTGTTCCATCTGTTTTGGGCCAATTGATATTGGAGTGGTAGCGCTAGCAATAAGGAGAAATTTTTCAAGCAAAGTGCTTGAGAACTGTCTTGGAGCAAGATTGTAGAATTGTAAAATCCAAGCATTTTTGTAGCAAGGAACATAAAATTTCTGTATGCCTCACTCTACCAGCATAGAAGAAAGCGTGTTGGGAGGGTTTTTTCAGGTGAAATAGGTATTTATGATATTTAGGTATTTATTTATAATAGGTATTTGTGGAAAGGAACAGAAAATAAACCAACTAATGTTACAGATGGTACTTGTTCTGAAAGGTGAGCTTTCTGCTTTGACTACTAGTAAAGAAAAGAATTTGTTCTTGACCACATGCTGTTTTTAAATAAAATCAATTCCGAAGTAAATTCTCAGTCACAGAGCACTGTTGTGCTGTAAGAGTCATCTGAGTTACTAGGTCACAGCAGCACTGCAATACTGAGGATTTTCAATACTTCAGCTGTGGCAGCAAACAGAAAGCACTGGAGCCTGATGATATGACAGGTCACGTGGTGGCAGTGAATGCCTCGTCTTGAGGCAGGAAAATGTGCGTGACCTCTGCAGTAAAAATGCATCATTCAGTATGAGCAGAACCTGGAGAGCTGCGTGGGCAGCACTAACACCAAGAGACACAATTTGTAGTACTTGGTCCACAGGAAGAGTAAGTTGTTGTAACAGTCTCTAGCCAGTCGCATCTGGTGGTCCAGAGCTGCCCAGGAGAGTGAAATACTCCACTCTTGTCTGTTCCTGAGACTTGGTTGCCATGGTCACAGCTTTAGAGAGATAAAGACTTTCTTTTCCTGTATTTTGTATGTATGGTAGGGGGTCATAGCAGTGGTGTTGCTGCCATGTAGACACCCATATGTCTTCCTGTTCATCCATTGTTATTTCATGCTCCTCAGTCAAAACCCTTTGGGCTTATTTGTATTTAAAATACTTCAGGTTTGACAGTGGATTTTACTTCTGTCCTCTTTCCTGTACTCCCATGTACAGGCTTTGTCTTTTCTTAGTCTTTTTTAAAATTTTCCTTTCAAATCAGAGACAGCACATTCCCAACAAATAACAGCTTCTGAACAATAGCCATTCCCCCCCAGTGTTATTTTTAATCGACTGTTTGCAGTGGTCAGAAAGTCTTTTTAATATATATACAGCTTTCTAAATCCATTCCCCTCATTCTCCCTGTTTGTTTCTCTGAAAGATGTGTTCAGGCATCACAGAATACAGGTCTCTTCCTTTATTTTGTCTCTGCCAACTATTTGCTCTGTAAATGAGTAATTTGGGCTCTTCAGAAGAGTAAAGTTAAGCATAGAATATGAATACTTTCTAATACTTTCATGATCACACGTTTTCCTATGCACTTTGTGCTGTTTTATTGTAGCTCCAGCTATACACACAAACCTGTACATACAGATGTTCACATACAGGGAACAGGATTGGATAGTACATGCAAGAAAGGATGGAGTTTTTTTAAGAAAATAGCCATCTTCTGGAAGGGGCTACTTAAAAGGGATTTGAGATAGCTGTTATGAATGATATATATGTGATTTAAAGATGTAACTAAAGTTTTGAAATTGATTTTGTGGTGTCAGAGTGTTCTGTTAGTAAGAAACTAAGCTGGTTGTCCAGGGCATTTGCTAGTCCATGTTCCTGTCTATAAATGTGCTTTAAAAATAAAAATTAAAACTACAAACCAATTATCACTTCTCTTTGTGAGAAGCCAAGTCCTGTTTCTTGCATGATGTGAACCCAGAAGGGATTTTTTTCAGTTGATAAGATGTTAATTTTCTCTTCTCCAAACTACTCAAAAAATGGTACGTTTGCAATGGTGTCTCTTGACACACTTGGAGAAGAGTTTGCTTTTAGCAGAAGTGTTCAGTAACCCAACAACCTCTTTGGTGGTTTCTCACTTTGCATCTGGTAAGTCTATAAGAAGTTACAAAACAAAAGCATGTCTGTCTTCTCTTTAAAATAAGATGTGAGTGTTAAATATCTAAAATAGAAATTCAGCTTCATGTACATCAAGAACACCTGTACACATTCCATTCAGGCCATTGCCTTCCGAGGCTAAATTCTGCTGTCACATTTTCTGTACCTTTTACCACTTCATGTATGTTTCTTTTTCTGCCAACTCAGATTTTTTTCTTCAACCAGTAGCTGAAAAATTGGCTCTGAAGTTGTTGCCAGAGAAAAGCTCTGATACATGGAAAATAACCCAAGTCTGTAGTATGATAGCCTTAACTAAATTATATTCTGTTACAAATCCAGTAGATTATCCCAGAGAATGGTCAGACTCTGGGGGATGACTGGTGGGGAGTCACTCATATGCATCCTGTGCTAACAAGATCTGTTTGGAAGTTCTGTCTAATAAGAAAGACTATGCATAATCAGGTCTTTGAAATTTACTACCATGCCCCCAAAAGTCTTTGATTTATTAAAAATTTATTGTAATTTCTCCTTAAAAGGAACATGATACCTGGTAATTTCACAGGGATATTATGATAGTCTGCCTGAAGCACTTGAGGAATCTGGCAGTGAGTTGTACTGGCAAAAGTGTTACAGAAAACAAGGTTGGATATATGAATGTATATACATACATACAAATATTCACTGTGTAGTGGACTTGCCACAGAAGGTGGTAGAGAAAGCTTAGTCCCCCCTATTTAAGGGTAGGAAGAACAATTATTTCTTTGGTGAGTTTTGTTCATGTTTTGCTCTGAATAATCCAGATAGTTCTGTGGGGAGACAAGGCATATTTATAGCTTGAAAGGCTATTTTACATTTATAAAGAGGCCAAAATAACATTAGCTGAGTGACTGTATTATTTCCAAACTTCTTCACATTGCAAAAGCTATGGTATTTTGAAGACTGTTTGCTCATGTCCAGTGTGAACTGTATAATCATCCCTTGTACGTGTCTATACAACATTGCTTTTGTGTTCTGGAAATGCCGAAATGTGTCAGTGCTGGGAGCTTTGTCGACTAACTATGAGTACGTTTTGGGCAACTTATTTCCCTTTCAGTAGCCATTCTGTTGTGTAATGGTCCCTGGCACTGGCTGAAAGTCCTGGGGAGGAATTAAGAAAATAGCCCATTAAAAACAATTGGGGCTGAGTCTTATTTCTTTCAGTGTAATATTACAGTAATCTGTGGTATTCAGCTGATTTTTATAGGGGAGAAAGAATCACTTGCCCTATTTTCTTCTCTGAATTCAAAGACTTTGTCATGTGAGTAGTAGAGGTGGTACTACAGTGAACAGGAAGAGGTGAGTTTTAGAGAAATAATTTCAGATAAAGAGGTTTTATACACACATATACACACAAACACTTATTGTATGAGATCCCTCAATCCCAGTCCAATATTTTTAGCAGGTGTTACGGATAGAATTTCAGTGTTACACATTTTTTTCTTTTAACAGTGAAAGGGAAAATTCATGTTGTATTACTTGAGGGTAGAAAGAATTCAAACTTACAGGAAAACATTTCATGTTATAGCTGATATTTAATACTTGAAAAATCCTTCAGATGTATTTTATCTCTGATATTTATAGGAAACATGCTATTTCAGCAGTTTCTTTTAATTCCTATAGAAAATGTGTAGTGTATAATAGTAGCTCATTGCAAATATATTTAAGCTCAGTTTAGATATCTTTCATGTTAGTTACAATTAAGATAGTATTATGAAAATTATTACTAAATAAAATTTTTACTAAAGTAATGTAACTGGGTATAACAGCTCCAGAGAGCCACACAAGCGATGAAACAGTCTGAAACGTAACATTCGTATCCCTGACGACTAAGCTACATCTATATTCAGGCGTTTGCAAGCCATCTTTGTCTGATAGTTTTTAGGAATGGAATGAAAAAAATTAAGCTTTCTCTTGCTATTTGTAATCCAGAACACTAGAGGACAGCACTAAAATATTACATAAATGTGTTGTTGTTTACACTGTTAATGATATAGATGCTCTGGGAGGGGTTTGTGAGGAGAAAACCAATTACTATTTTGAACAGTTAGAGCAAATGATATTCTTGTGAATACTCTTGGCTCCCTTTGAAAACTGCATCTCACTCCGTGTGTATAAAATATCTGGAGTTGCTTGTGGTCTGAAACAAAGTTATTTGCTGCAGTGACTTTAGAAATCAAGCTTTATTTTTTTAATAGCACTAGTCTAGAATATATTTTTAATTGTAAAAAAGGAGTTATTTGCCTCATCTGTAAATATTTTGTGATTTATTTGCTTACATGAAGCATACTATGTTTATACTATGATACCTGCACAGAGATGTAATAGTGTAGCTCCTTGAAAAAGTTACAACTTCTGTTGTGTTTCTCTAGGCACACTGGAACGACATGAAACTGGTGAAACAGCACAAGCAATCCTTACTGACATTGAAGATTCAGACTATTTAGTGGCAGACGCTCTATTTCCTGTATCTCAAGAGTCAAAAGGAAACAAGAATTCTGGATACAAACACTCCAGTTTGTATAAGCATGGCATGGGCCCTTACCTTGCTCATACAGAAAAATCTTCAGATAAGGTAAGACTGAAGAGTGGAGTATAACTCAAGAGCAATGAGTTGTGATCCAAATTCTTTACCCTTTCACCCACTGATGTGTAAATGGCATGGTGGCTTGGTTTTAAGTTTATAAAGGCTGCTTCTGGCTGGCTCAGTTTTTATGCCTTCAGCCCCATTTCATGGACAAATGGGAAAAACAGGCAGAGGGCTTTATGTAAGGTCATCAGCAGATAATCCCAAAAGGAGTTTCTCAAACTTGTTACCTGTAGTTATACCCTATTTCCTAGTGCCTGTAGCTCATGACTGGTCAGTAGTACCCTCAGAACAACTGAATGCACCTTACACCAGTTCAAACGTGTGTGTCTTGAGAACACGAACACCGGGGTCCAGTGCTATTGGTCCTTCTCTTACTGCTTTTCTACTGAGGCCACACACTGCTCTTGTCATTCAGTGATGGTTTTTATTGGGCGTGTTTTCTGTTAGCATCATCACAGAATAGACTGCAAATGCATTATGTTTTTATTAGTGTGATTAAATTTGGCACCTTATTGGTTAAAAAGATGGTAGTGCTGTTTTGAGCTACTGAGCTGCAAATAGGTATGACCATCTTCAGGAAAGATTTGGCTAGGGAGAGACCTGTATTTAGCTTTATCTAGAAATACTTTTCTATGGAAATCATTAAACCAAATAATTGTGACTGATGGAGAAGATGTGCTCTTTCTTTTTGTTTTGAATAAGCAATAGGAGGAAATAATATGCTTAAAGTAGTGTTAATGTGCCGTTAAAACTGAGAAAATGAGTACAGAGGCACCAAATCATGAGAAGTAAGGTTGAAAATGTAATAGTCCCTCTATTTTCTTGTGGCCTAGAGATATCTATACTTCAATCACGTATTTGTAGATATATAAAAAGTCTGTATTTGCTAATTGTAAAACTGATTATTAAAACTGTCTCTAATTTAATATGATCTAAAATTCAATGAGATGGGTATTGCCTTTTTTATGTAGGAAAAAAAATGGTGCAAACCTGTTTTCTTAAACTGTTTTTATGCATCAGGAGGTAATATATTCACTGAACTCTTGATCAGAGTGTGTAAGAATAGGGCTTTCATGTTGTTTGTTCTTGCTTACCAGTTTTTAATTAATGAGTTTTGGGAATTTTGTTCTCTGTAATAAACAGAGGAAGTCACGTCTGCTATTCCTCAACCCTCAATGTATGTAGAAAGTATTTTACCACGAATATTGAGAATTAAAAATGCTTTCCCACAACTTAAACATGGAAAGTTGTCAGAATGGTCTCTGGCCTTTTTTCTGGCTTAATTAATTATAGGAAATGAAGTACCAGGTACGTCAAAACTGTCTGATAAAATACAGCTTGATCTAAGTCCTCACTCTTGAATTTTATGGTCTTTTCTTCATTGTATCTTCAAATTTACATATAACATTGAGTTTATAATGATTGTAGTTTAACTCTTAGTATTTTTTGTTGACCTTTTACTAACCTTAGTCTGATTTCTAAAGTTCTTTTTGATCCCATTTTCTGAAAAGTCTTATTAGAGCGTAATCCTGCTGAGTATGTTGTGGGGCAGATGGTGCACTAGTTGGCCATTGACACAGAATCTGATCTCCCTGTTAGTTTGTTAAAAGGAATAGTTTCTTCTTGCCTTTTTAAATAGGAACAAAAGAAAAAAGTTTTGATACTTGTTTGGTGAGTAATTTCAGGTATGTCTATTAAATTGAAAATTACATGGATTTAATGAGGTAGGAGGAGAGAAAATGTGCTGATTATGAAATATGGGAGAAGAAGTTTTTGAAAACTTTCAAGTGCAGAGTTTAACATGCTTTGGGAATTATAGTGATCACAACAGGAAACAGTGGAATTGTAATGTAATAATTGTAATGTAGTGCCTTTTTTGATCTGATACACATCTTTCCTGCTCTGATTTCTCAAAATAATATTCTATTTTCATGTTTAAATATTGTTCATAATTATCTTGTTCAAATACAAACTTACTAAGAATGCTATTGATGTCTTTTAGACTTTTTCTGTCAAAATCTTTTCTTTTTTAGTTTCATCTTTTTTTTGTCATTACAGACCTGTTAGGTTTGTCTAAATTTGTAATAAATTAGGTTCTGTACTTGGGAAAGTACTTTTCATTCATCAAACATGCATCATCCAGTACATTCAGAGGTTCTTCCCACTTGCATCTGCATTAGCGAGGTTTCTGTAGATTGGTGTGGGAGATGCTGGAGGCTGAATGTATATAGTGTAGCTGAACCTGGGAAAAACAGAACAATGGAAGTCCCGTTCATGCTATTGCAAAAGCCCAGTGCTGGCTGCACAAAAGGAGTGTGGAACTCTGCAGCTTTTAACTTTTAGCTTTTTTTTTTTTTTAACACTCTGCACTGTTCTGTTATTGCTGAAATGAAGGCTCATTATGAAGTCTGCTGCTTTCCTTAAGTTTTGTGCAGGAAACTTCTTATTAGGTTTTTCAAAAAGTGCTCTATTGACTCTTGCATCATTGTGTTTTAGCATCTTGAAATATTCTGGAAATTCAGATTCCGTGTAATTAGTGAGAGGACTGTGCGTATCAGACTTCAACATTCCATACCCTAATAATTAATGCATGTTATTACTACGCCCATGAAATTATCACAAAACTTTCGGATTATCAGAGGGTTTTAATATAGAATGAGTATTTCATTATCAATTTCCTTCTTTGGCAAATTGTGTATTAGAAATTTAACAACATACTAAATTGTTAATAACTTTTCTATCAAAAAACCCCAACATCATCAATTTTAGCATATATTAAAGAACTCAATTTCAGAAGATTTATGTGGCAGGAAAAATGGGTGGGTGGCTATTCTATCCTGTAGTTATTGTCGTTGTGAGTGATTCTTTTGTACAGAGAGTGAGCTATGTGAAGATTGCAAGTAAGATTCAGCATTTATTCTTATTACATTTTCTTACCATTCATATTATATTTAAAATGAAAGAACATTTTCAAAATAATGGTCTCTCTTTCCTCCATCCTATGAAAGAGATAAATATCCCCACAAAGCAGTCCAGCTTCAAAGGCTTTCTTTCAAAACGTTTGCCATAATGTAAATCACAGATACAAAAGCAGAATGTTTTGATTTCATGGTGTTTTGACCATTTTAATTCTTTTATTGTGCTGCACGTGCCAGTGGGAGTACCAATAACAGATGACTGTGACAAATGCAGTTAACACAAGATCCATATTAATGTTGTCAAATCCCCTTGATATATTTAAACAGATTTTAATTATTTTTAATGTCAAAAGACCCAAAATACATAGTTTAATAGTTCTTCAAGAAAGCTTTACTTAATATGTGAATGTAAAACCTCTCATAAAAATGAAACTTTTATATTGGCCTTAGTCATTGACATAGGGTATTCATCAAGTCAGCAATTTGTGTGGCAAAGTGCCATTTGAATAGTGTATTGTTAGAATACTTATGGTCCACTTGACAAGGGCTCTTGCTGTAAATAGTGCAATTTAACTCCAGCTGTTAAAGAGTGGCTTTGACAGCAGCCAAATAGAATGGAGATGCTTTACTGCACCGCAGAAAAATCAATATTGGGTTCTTGTTCATAGTAACCTGTTTTCTCTTTTTTTTCAGATTTATACAAGACTATCTAGAGTTCATTTGTGAAAGTTTAAATATTATTTTGAAAGTGAAGCTGTTTTATTTTCAGATTAATGTTGGTGGTGAATGATGCTTGTGTTTAGTTAAAAAGAAAAAGTGCTTTGTGGATATATGTAAAAAATGTGATGATGCAGCATTATTTCAGCTCTGTTTATAGGGATGAATGTTAGGATGTGGGTGCGTAAGTTGTGTAATTAATGACAAAAATGTTCTTTCCTTCCTCTTTGTGGTTATTTTTTGCTTTCTGTAGTGCCACTGTAGTATCCCTGTCGATTTTCTAAGTATAGGGGTTTTTTAAAGCAGGTTTCTTTGTTGTTCTCCCTGTTACAACCCCCACAGATGTTGACAATCTGTAGTGCCATTGTAGATTTTCCTGAAGCATGGTCTTGCTAGTGCTGAACAGTTTTCCAGCAGTATTCAGTGACACAAGGTTGCTATGATACCTGGCCAGTAGCAATAGGTATTGAATCACTGGTCTTAATTACAATAGAATACACACTAGACTGTGCTCGTGGTGTTTGTATGGAACTAGCTCTCCTTATACCTTTAAGTCATAGTTCTATTTGAAAATTGGAGCTGTGGGAAAAACTGATTTTAAAAAAAAAATTAAATGCTTCAGTGCATCATATGAAGATTTCACTGATGCACATAAAAAGCTGAATGTGTCTGGGAATTGTTTTCCTGATGTTCCAGAAACCCTTCATGTTGAAAAATTTCCTACCTTTTCAGCTTCAGTCTTTTGGATGTAAATCTGTGTTTTTCATGCACTAATATTTCTAATGATTTCAATAATGTAATCAGAATGGTCTGGGTAAAAACATTGGCGGGAAAAGCAGCTTATAAAATTGGCACAATAGCTGCTAAACCTTGAAATCTTAAATTATACTACTGAAAATCTAGATCAGAAAAGGAAATTTTTTACTGTATATAAGACAAGGCAAAGATGGGGAAGAGAAATGTATTCATTTATATGTGAACTTTTATAAGTATATGTACTTTTGATATATTAATTCAGCAGTTTCTTAAAATACCTAGTATTAGGCATTCTAAAGACCTTGATACTCACTCACATAATAGCATACATATTCTGCTCTGAACAAAAATATGTAAAGGCAAGAATGTCCAGAAGTTATAAATAATAAAAGAAGTATCTACTTTGTTGCTTCACAGAATAAGTAAAAGACAAATGAAGACTGTAGGACAATGGCAGCTATTTGTTTTAGTATAGCAAAGGAAGTAATTTGAAAATAAAATTGTTATTGGAAGCCTTGAAAATTGCTGCTAGTTAAATCTTACTGATGGAAAAATTGATAGAAAAATGGAGATAAGATACAAGCATAAATACCAAATAATACTTAGCAAATAGGAAATCAGGAGTGATACCATAAACAATGGTGTCACAGACATGGATTTCTCTAATTTCTTTCCTTTTATACTATTTAGAGTCTTATTATGGGGAATTACTGGTCTGGATGATTTATGTGAAGTGGATTATTAAGGACAAAGCAAAATGAAAGCAGTAAAATATTTCTCCCTAAAGTTGGTAATATCAAATTGCTGCTGCAAGGGTATTTCTTTTTTTTTTTTTTTTCCTGGGACTAGTGTTCAGTAGCTATATTTAGTAGTTTATTAAATAAGTGTAACAGGAAAATGACTGAAGGAAAAAGGACTCAATATATACAGATTTTTTTTTTCTCTGTAATTCAGTTGCAAAGCATTTTAGTACTACATTTCCTGTGAAATTTCACAATTAAGTATTTTATCAAGGGACCAAGGTAGCAACATAACTACACTTAAGTAATAACTTTGGAGTTATGAGATTAAATTTGTACCAGTTAAAAAGAATCATGATCCTGAGGGATATCGATAGCTTTGACAACATGCCATCTTTGATGGAAGTTACTGTAGTTTTTGAATTGCCCCACCAAGTCAAGAATTTGTTGATTTGTGGTTTCTCCATTGACTACCTCAAAGCAAAATGTAACCAGAAAGTTTCCATTGTGATATTGTAGTACATTTTAATCTTGCAGATGTGGATAGCAATTAACACAGGATGACAGAAATCTGATAAGTCTTAACTACTTATTTCAATGATTCTGACACTGGTTCTTTTCAACTCTGTTACTGTACTGAAGGTGACTGACTTAAAACTTTTTTCCCTTCCTAGACATCTAATTGGACTGGGTGATAAAGCTAAAGAAGGTGCCATGGTATCCTACTAGAAATAAATCTAAGGTCAATATCAATAGTCCTTGTGAAGTATTTCATGTGGAAGGATGATTTACTGAAGCTAACCTAGCTATTGCTGTCTTACTCTTTGTCTTTTCCCATACCCCTACTGCCGTGCTGCAGTTCCCTTCTCTGTCTCTTAGAATCTTTAACGAAGTTTGCATTTTGGTTTTTTAGGGATAGACCTTTATAGTTAGAAACACGCAGTTTCTGTCTTATGGAAATGATTTTCATATCGTATTTGCCACATAGGGCTGTTTCTTTTAGGTCTGGGTGTGGAGTTGGGCACAATTTGAATTTTCCTATCTTGGATTTTACCTTTACTACTTTCTAGTCCAGAAGGTGTGACTTGTTCTGTAGATCAGCCTAATTGGTTTTCCTTCAAAGTGCTCTACCTAATTCTAAAATAAATTACATGATCTTTGTTATAACCTTTATATTTTGTTGTTTTGTTTATATATGTTGTTCAATGGTGTTCTTTAAATTCTTCACAATTCATGATAGTGATATGGTGGAATCTTTACACTTCTGATTATTATCTTTTCTATTCTGAACATTAATTCCTTGGCCTCTTACAGTTTAATGAGTATTATTTTAGTGAAGAAAAATTGTAAGAAGACTTGAGTGAATTCAGTGTGAGACCTTTTCCTAGGTTTCCACCTCACACATCTATTTAAAAAAAAGTTACTTTCTCAGAAGCACATCATCATCTTACATGCAGCTTTAGAAATACGAGTTGCAGCAAACAAGCCTTAACCTGCAAAAGCACGACTTGCTATCTTAGCTTATCTTAATCTATTAGCTTCCTTCTGATAGCTAATTGAAACTCTTGTCTTGGTTACAAAGCAGAAATAAAATCCTAGGCTAACCTATGGCTTGATTTCAAACAAAGCAACAGCAGTGGTTTTATGTCTGTTCTCTTGATATATTTTTTTGTATATTAATATTCAAACCTTAATTTGTTCTAGTGGTCAGATTTGGTTCTTGCAATACTTATGGGAAAGGGTGAACCATCCAAGCAGACATCTGAGAATGTTTGTTTCCAAATCCTGTCCTTTTGGGAAGCCTCTGCAGTAAGATTGAGCAGCTTGCAAGGAAAGAACAGTTTGGAATCTGTGTGTACAGAAACTTAGGTGCTATCCTGATTCTAGAATGTTACAGGATCTGAAGAAAGTCCAGCTTGCCTATTTTGGAATTTTCAAGAATGGCCGTTTCCAGAACCCACAGGAGGGTTTTTTTGTTATTTTTCTTTAGTAGAAAGTCACTTCCTTATGAATTGATCTAGAACTCTTATGTAGATAAGTTTTCTGGGTGGGACTCTTATAATTCAAGATGGGAAATGCACTGTCAGAACAGCCCAGAGAAAATATGTTGTTTCATTTTGAGTCAGCACTCAGACATGTATTGTTAACTTAATTTCTATATACATCAGTCCTTCTTAGGACAAAGCAGTGTTCTCAGGCTCCTACTGAGGTCCTGTTGGTGGTATCTCTGTGTTCAGCATTATGTCTGACAGATATCTGTATGTTCATTCATCCAGTAAATTATTCAGTATGCTAATTCCTAAATCCTGAGCCAGCAGTCTGTGGCTTTGGATTGCTGTAGCATTGCTTGTCCAGTTGATGATCAAGGAAACTTTGGAGATGTTCCATCTTTTCTTCTAAAGTGCTGAGTGAGGATGAAAATTTTTCACTACCACACTAAGCTGTAAATATTTCTAAAGATATGATTAGGAAATTTACATTCAAAATAAGTTAATATATTAAGATGTAGGCAGAATATTTGACTACTGAGTGTATAAATAATACTTAATTTAGAAAACATCTTATTCCTTCCTTTTATCTAAACTTTTCATGGTGCAGGGACTGTCCATATCAGAAATGGGTGTTAGTTTGAGATAAGTGGATCTACCGTTCAATTTTCTATTCTTTATATGATAAAATTATTAGACAAGATTTTGTCAAAAGTATTGTGCTTAGAATTGCCTTTCTGATAGTGTGCCCAGGCAGGCAGTGATATGAATTCTAGAGCAAAGCATAGGTTGTCTGTAAAAAATACATTTCTTCAAATATTTTTCGGAAAAATAAAGTGTATACTGGTTTCGTGGTGTTGAAAACTTGTGAATAATATTCGGTATATTAATTTTGCTTTGATATCTGTTAAGGGTTTGTCTCCAGAATCACCTTTATATGTACACATTAATTAAATGCAATAGAAAATGCTAAGTCGAGTGTTTGTTATGAGGAGAGAGCATTAACTTGAAAACAAAATGTGTGAAACATTAAATTTTCATACCAGACTTCTACATTGAGCAATAGATGTGCTAGCAGCTCTTCCTGAACAATTGAAATTTTTGTGCCCAGTAGATCCATCTGGACAACAATCTGCCTGACAGTAGTCTTCCACATGTGATAAAAAGTGGGTTTATTGAGTTGCTTAGACTATTCATCACACAGCTTGAGCCTGAAGACTCCTTGGCTTAATTACTTACATTGTGCCACAGACGCATCAGGAGTGAGGCTGCAGTTACTGTTCAAAGTGCCAGAAAGATAGTAAAGCCTTCCACTGGGATTTAAAAAAAAGAAAAAAGAAAGATTGCAGTGTTGGACGGAAAGAGGGTGACTACTTATGTTGCAATTCAGTTGATAGATAAACACTGGTGCAAACTCAAAAAATACTGTAGCGTTTTCTTTATGGGAGGTTCATTCTTCGGAGGATCTGGGCATCCTCAGTAGTACAACAAGAGTTGTCATGAATAGCATAATAAAGGTCATGCAAGGCAAGTTCCAAACAGTTTATAATAGTTCATATAGGAACATTCATCATGAATTGACAAATTTGTTTGGGACTGCATTGTCCAAGTGGTGAAGCCTCAGGTCAAGCATAAATTGCATGTGAAAGCAAATGGGGGCACTGCTACTGACTCTATGCTTTTGACATAGAGCCCTTTATATGTGAGTGCTGAGCTTTGAAAAGGGTAAATGAATAAGGAAAAAGTTCTGAATGCCCTCATCAAAGGGATCCTCTGTCCTATGACTAGGTGAAGTGTCTGAAGGTAACGAATATGAATGACCTTGGGGTAGTGGCATCATACCTGTGTTATGCTCGCCCTATGCACGAGGCTTTGTTGTGTTTGCTTTGTAGCAGGTGTTGCTTTGTAGCAGGTAGGCCTGGCCTCTTTGTGCCCTTTGGGAGACCATGGGTACTCTTAGTTACAGAAACTCTTCACATGATCCCTAAATTGACAGCTCAGGAGGTAGGCAGGGTTAGACAGGGTGTGATGTGTGGACTGCTGATAGGAGCTAATACTGGATTAGGAAGTGCATATGGTTTTTATGTGGAGATGAAAGTGTAGCCGATAATTTGCATCCTTTCATCCTCAGCAGGTTCTTTTAGAGATGGTGTATGGTGTATGTTTAAGTGATATTTCAATTATATACCTGCTGCTTGTAACTATTTTTAAATAAATGCATCTTTGCACATATGCTGGTTTGCTCATCCTTTCAACAGAGCAAGATAATAAGATAGCCATGTATTTGCAAAAAGGTTATAAACTGAAGAAAGCAGGTTTGCGGATGGGATGTACCTGAAATAAGACACCATTCAATATTTAGATTATTTTTAAGGTACAAATACCTAAATAGGATTGAAAGACCATATTTTTATCTAAGTGTTAACAGTTCTTCAAGCATGACCCCGAGAATTTGAAATTTCTTTCTGGGAAGGCTTGGACTGTCATTTCAGATTTCTCTGTGTTACATTTCTTAAAGCCCTTGCTTTTTAAATTATTGCATCAAAATTCTAGTAATAAAATGCATGACTGTTCTGTACTCTCCAACTGTCTTAGTACTCTTCCACTGAATGTTGTTTGGTCATGTGCTGTATGCTGTGCGGTTGTGGGAAAAGGTTATACTAATTTTTCTTCTTGCTTGTCTTTTAATGATCAAAGTAATTAAATTAGGCTTTCTACATTTGGAAGTGACTTAATGATAATAGACATGTAAATTACATGGAGTTTTTAGTTTTTTATGTAGAAGACACATCAAAAATACAATTTCTTTATAGATAAGGAAATGTTCTGTTCACGGTTTAGGTTTAAGATGTGCTGTTTGAAATTTGAGGTTTTTGTGGAACTTGCTAACAATGTTTTATGCTCATAAACCAGTTTGAAGCCCCAAACACAATTTTATTTATCTTTATATTCTAAGCTTTATAGAGTCTGCAAAAGTGTCCATCTGTTCAGTCGAGATTGCTTCAAATAGTGAGTGGTCAGAGAGACTTAGCTGATAAAGGTCAAAGGAGCCTCTTGACCCCGTGGTTCTTTGCCAAAGCAATTGGAGCGTAGGAACTGATACACAGTTAGATACAGCTTGCTAACGTGATCTCCACTTTAATTGGTAATGATAGCAAGAATTCACAGCAAAGTCATTGCTGAAAGAAAACAAAAAGTATCCAATATAGTAATTTATTACCAGTCAGTGGGTTTCACACACTGGGTTGTTTTACCCCTGCAGTGGTCAGAGAAAGCAAAAAGGTACTCTAACACTTAACTGAAAATGGATGCCCTGCTGCTATCAGAGATGCATGGTGGTCAAACGATTGCCTGTGCCATTAGCTTGGTAATGTTTTCTCTATTGTAAACTCAGCTCCCCATGTTCTTCCTGTGCATCATCTGCAGATTGAAGGCTTTCTCGTTTGTCTTCTATTTGTGCTGCCAATCATCAAGCTGCTGTTCACCAAGCACATTTCAAGGAGGCAATTTTTTTTACTCCTATCGACTACCATCTCTAGCAACTGAGGGCTCAGAGGATTTAGAAATAAATTTAATGCTTAAATTTACACTGGGCCAACCATTTTATGCATTGTTTATGTATTTGTTTTCTGTGACAATTCTATGAGACAATTACAAGTCTCCTATTTCGCTAGAACTATGCATGAGATCTATGTTTTGGGGACACATTTGCAGGTACTTATGTTACTATTTTTATTAAAAAGGTTGAAGAGAAAAATGTCTTTGCGAGTAAAGATAATTTTCAACCTATTCAGTAGTTAAAAGCACAGCAAAAATGCAAACCCAAACCCAACAAAAGCTAACACAGATATTCCTTCCCACCATCAAGGAAAAAACATTATGTAGAATAAATAAATATCATTGGCAATATAAGTTACTGTATAAAACCCTTAGGTGTGGTAGCCGTGCTTCAGTTAACAGTTCTTCAGTCTCCACAAAGTACAAATGTAACAGGAGGGTAGGAGTACCTAAATAGCTTTTACAAGCAGTAGTGTGATGTATTTAATTCTTGTGAGCCCAGAGCCAGACCACTGATGAGATGTGATTCTGAGATGTTATGGCTTTTGAACGTCTCTTGACAATCCAGCGACTGGCCTGATCAAGACACAGAAAATTGTTAATCATCAATAAATTTTGTTTGACAAATTCTACTACCCTCCTCTTTCATTTCTGTAACAGGTTCTCCACTGTTTAGTTTTTTTAAAACAAGTAGTTTATTGTCAATGTTAATGATTGCTACAGAGTTAATGAAGAGTGATTCACACATGCAAATAGTCTTTAAAGTTTCTGTTTTCTTTGTATTGTAACAAAATTAGACTACAGTAAAGACAAATGACAAAAATAATTCTAATTTCATTGAAATAAGCATATTGATATTGCATTATCAAACTTCATTGTGATATTTCAGAAATTATATCAAAAAACTTCCTAGAGACTATAAGATGTGGTGGTTTTAATGATTCTGTATTGGGTTTTCTTTAAAAAAATCTTGTTTGAAAATATATAATAGAAATGGATATTCACAGAATGTCTTCATTGTGCAAACAGTAGGGTGGTGGTATTTTACTGATTAAGTTTACCTTACTTTATTAATAGTAAGTATATTTAATAATAAAACAATTACTCTTTAAAAGTCCATCAGATTGGACTTCCTCTTTTATCATGTACAGTAGTGGGCTCTTGTATTGTATCTGTATTAACAGCCAATGGCCTAATTGGTGTCAAAATGGAAAAGTATATACCTTCAAAAAAACCAAAGCAAATCAGAAATAGGAAATCCCTGACCCCAAGAAAAATAAAATGGCAGTGTACCTTCTTTGAATGAATGAACTTTCCAGTCTTTTTGGCAATATTTCAGTTAAGTTACACATTCCCCTCCCCAGTCTCTCCCTGCCTAATTTACCTAAAAATTCCCATTAAAGTAAGTTCTTCAATCTCTAATATTTTCTTGATCATTTGCAGGTGGCAAGCAATGAATAAAGGAGGAGATTGAACTTGTTCAGTGTTAACGGATCAAAATATGTTCTTTCAAAAGGGAAAGCTTAAAGGAACAGAAATAAACCTCTTGAATGTAACATAATTTTAAAAACTTATTTAGAATCAACATATGAGCTATGAACAGGATAGCTCACACTTATGCTTTGTACAGCATGATTCATTCTGCAGGCACTGGTACTTTGGGACCAATTTTCTGCCACTTTTATCCTGTTTGGGATAAATTGAGAGTGCAGTGGATAAAGAAGGCCAAAAGTCTGTAAGAAAAGTCACATTTAATACTTCAGGACTAGTTTGACATAGGAGTTGATACTACTTGTGCTGTGAGAACTGAGCAACTTGTATTCAGTGGTATGAAAATGGCATCTAAGTATATTTTGAGTCCTTCTGCCTTCCAGAATTTCTACTTTGTGATTTTACCACTTTATTTCCTTTATGTAAAATGAATGCCAAGATCATTCTTGTCAAATCTGTTTTTAGTACAAAACCCACAATAGAATACTTCTGGTAAAGAAAGCAGGTATGTGGAGAAAGTACATACATATGATAAGCTGAAACAGTATGGGGATCCCTGCCAGCTAATGGAAGTGTGTATTTTAAGTGGAATACCATTCCCAGAACAAGTTGGATCCCAGTGGAAAAAGGCCTTTAGAGATGAGAAGGCAGCTAGGTAAAATAACACTTGAATTGTACTTCCCATGAAATTTTTATGTGATATGTCTGTCTTAAATCTGTTAAAGATAATGGCATGTATTGATGCAGCCCCCTGCTGCCCCCTTCCCACAGCTATTGGGAAGTTTCTCCTGGGGTGCTAAGGTAAGAACGAGTAAAGGGGAAAAGACGTGGAAGAGCAGGGTTGTAACTTCTGGAGCAGTGATGAATTGCAGGGCAGAAAACTGCAGCAGGCTTCCTGGAGAGGTGTGCAGTGCCCCACGCCTGCGAGTGTTTGTGGGCGTTTTGATAATGTCTGTTTTGGCTAAATGATCCTTGTAGCTCCCTTCCAACTCATATAGTCTGTTCTAGCTCTTGTCTGATCCTGGCTCAAACATCTTCAGTAGCAAACAGGAGAGATGTTAGGGGATACTGGCCATGCATGGAAAACAGCTTGGCTTGTCAAAGCCTCCCTGAATCCTGTGCTTTCCTGGGTATAGAAAGCTTGTTCTGCTGTGGGGTAGTGATGCAGAAGAGGTTCACAAGTCTCAGGGTATAATTTTAGTCTGTAGTCAGACTTTTTGTTTCTTTAAAGCTAATAGTAGGTTGTCAATGTCAAAAATAAAATTTAGAACTAGAAATGGTTAAACTAGAAAAGGAATGGCACAATATGAGACGTAAATATCTGTTAATCTGCTTTTCAATATTCAACAAGTGCTGTTTCCAGCTCTCTAGTTTGTAATTAGTTTTATGGGTTTCCCTCCATTTTCGGTAATCTTCTGTTGCAGAGAGTAACTTGCCCATATTTCCTAAATAGCATTTTATGTCTAAAGCTTTGGATGCCCACCTGCTTTCATTGGAATGAAATGCCTGTGGCAGAGAGCTAAAATAACTTGGCAGACACTTTTAGGATCAATGTCAATAAGCTTTCATATTGCCAATAAACCATAAATGTTTATTGTGACTTCACATGTAGTGGCATCACCAGATGTCTCAATGGATTGTCATTGTCACTGTGTTTTCCTTTGTTTGGATGGTGATTTTGCTAAAGGTTGCTAAATGTTAATCAACCAAATGTAAGTCTATAGAAAGAGAAAATGATAGGCCAAATAATAATAGCTTCAATTAATCTCAAAGCTAGCCTCTGAATTCCAGTGTTTGCATTCCATAGGGTTCTCCCTGTCCACTAGGAAACAGCATAATTAAAGATTTCAATAATCCTAGTGCTTAACTACAATGTATTATTTTTTTAAAAAAGGAAAAAGGAAAGGGATAAAAAGAAAACCTGAACAAGCAGTTATAATCTCTTACTTATGACTCCCTATGGAGATCCTTAAATGAGATTATGTATTTAGAGTACATCCTCATGTGGTGGGAGCATCATTCCCTAAATAACAAAAAGCCAAATTATATTACTGCCCAAAACTAAATATTCAAATGACAGCATTTATACAGCTGATTCTCTCCTTGTTTTATTTGTACTACAGTATTAACAGTTTAAAAATAGCTAATCCTATAAATTCATAGTTAGTAATGTAAAAGGAGTTAGGTAAGGAGTGCTCATGAAAAAGATGAGGTAAACAACATTGCAGTCCAGTGAGATCTGGTTGCTGCCCTGTTTATTAACACTTGATGGTTCATTTTGAGATATAACTATTTTCAACAGAAAGTTCTTTGCATTAGTGGAATGATTGAAATTATCATAAGAAAATTAAAGCTAACAGTGATCTAGAAAATTCTGTATCACTAGTGATATGGAAGCTGGTATGATTGTTTGCAAAAGTATTACTGAGATGAAAAGCTGCTTCTTGATGTGTCTTTCTGCTTGTAAAGGTGAAATAGACTGAGCATGGTGCTGAGAGCATAAGCTTGTGCAGGACAATAAAAACATACAGGTCATAAATGCTCAAAGAAAAGGGCAGAAATGTCAACGAGGAGTTTATATTCCCTCATTTCTGGTGTTTCCCTGAAGGTAAAAGATACTTCTTTAGCAGATGCAGTGGGATTATGATATAAGATATGTCACTGTGTGAATTCATCAGGTGATTTTCAAAGTGCCCAGAGACATCCCTTCTATTGGAGTTTATCACAGCACAGTGTCTACCCTATGCCAAGGACACTGGTAAAAGAAAAGGTGTAAAATTTTCTTCTTGATGACAATTTACAATTTAAATAATGAAACTCTGTGGCTAAAACGGAGTAAATTTTTTTTTGTGTAGAGGATTTTGAACATTTCCCCATGTTCAGGTGACAGTTCATCATCACTAAGTTCCTTCTACAGTTTAGCATGTGAGTCTAAAGTTGTGAGCAGCTGTAGTTCTTCTCAAATATTCTGGTTCCAAAAGTAATGTTCTTGGACATTTATTAACTGTAATTAGCCATGTGTATTTATATCAGCACAATTATCATGTTAGTATGTAGAACAAAAATGATGCTTTACAAATTACCATTACTGTGAATGGGCTTTGGAGCTGGGGAAGAAGTATGGAGAATTCTAGAAATATGCAGGTAGGAAATAAGGGGGCACAAGATAAAGTCAAATGTTCACAAACATTGTAGTAGCTCTGTAGCCTTTTCCTCTTAATTATTTTCAGCTAAGATAATTAATTGTGTATGTGGAGATTTATTTACCTAGGTTCCTTATTATTCTTGATATGTGCCTAATCTCAGAATGAGTCACTTTTAGATAGCTTTGCATGTTTCAAAATGGCAAAAGGCACAGTCTTTATCCCATACAAATCCTCTCTCTATATATATACGTACACACTATATATCAAATTGCAACAAGGCATGCAGACACTCGGTTTGCCAAAATTTTGCAGTATTGTAGGATTTGCTTCTCTAGCTTTATTTTGAAAAAACAAAGGTTTTATGCTTTAAAATTTTCCAAAAATCCTTTTAGGTTTAAATGAGACTTAGCACAAGAAATACCAGCCTAAAGTTTTTGCAAAGATATGTGCAATCTACAGTATGGCTGTGTAATTGAAGATGTCAAGGAGCCTGTTTTATACTATTTATAGATGACTCTGTGTGTCTTAAACTATTTAGGAGCAAATCTTTTTTACTTAACAAAACTGAATAAATATAATTAAATTGAACTTAATGGAGTTAATAGAATTTGTGTATTCCATAGGCAATTCTTTGTTGATATCTTGAAATTTGCAAAGAACTGTTGGATTTTTGTGTTGACATTTAATATTTTTCTTTCAGTTAAGCAATGCCAGCTGCATCCAACAGCCCTTTACTATTTTACCAGCTAAGACAAAATGGAACAATGCAAACTTTCATATTCTCTTATTTGACCTGGAAAAACTTGAAGAACTTCTGTCATCTCAACTCAATGGATTAAAGTCGTCGAAATCATTCCATAACCAATACACTCTGCAAAGAGCTAGAAGTACTACTGAGAAAAGGACACTGACATTAAAAAGAAATAAAACTGCTGCCTTCATACCTGAAGTACATGGGCAGGCAGAGACTGTTTGTTCAGGCCAAATTGATAGGGATAATAATGCAGCTAGGCCTGTGGAAGAAAGTGGTGGCATGAAAAGACGGAAAAAAATGAAGAGTTCGAGAAAGATGAGAATGCAGCCATCAGGAAGCATTGATGTGAGCGTTGCCTCTGATGCAGCTAAACTGCTTTTGTCATGTCTGCTACCGTGGGGTGTAGATAAGGAAATAGACAGTCTCTGTGTGAGACACTTGGGTATCTTGAGGCTTCAGTGTCCTGTTTCTTTTGGTCTTGTGTCAGATGAAAGCCACCTATCACTAATGCTGCCAGGATGGAAATGTACTGATTGTGGTGTGCTAGGAGAAGATGAAGTTTTCAACTTGTTTTCAAAAAAAGTCCTTGATTTATCAAACAAATACCTTGCTGCAACTGAAGAACAATCTGGAAAGAGAGATGGACCTGAGAATAATGATTATGGAACAGGGGATTTGGAAACAGTATTTTCCTTATTTAGCAGAATAGCTTTAATCAACAGGGTAATTAACACACCTTCAGCAGTTACAGATGAAATTGAAAGGTAAGAACTTCTTTGTTATGAGTCTTCTCTTCCTTTATAGTGGTTAAAAAATGAAAAATAAACTTTTCTTAAATATGTAATTCTTCAGTGGAGCTTATATTCTTTCTCTAGAGCTTTGTGACAGATGTTCTTCGAAGAAAAGGAGATCAGGATAAAATTGTCTTTACATTTTTCTGTTCAGCAGACGTGAACTGATGCAAAAATTTTTTTTCATTAGAACAATAATTTGGATTATCCAACTTCACACTCAGTTTTTCCAGAGATCACTCTTTTCCTTGCAGTTCAAGCTAAGTAGAATAATGAGGTCTCTTTAGGCACATTGTGAGATGTACATTAAGCACATTTGTGCCATTTAAACTTCCACTCCCTATAAGCAATATACTTCCTTTGCCATGGAACCCTTGACTTCACAGATAAATAAAACATAAGAGACAAGAATAGTCTGTCCTAGTTACACGATCTGGAGTACAATGCCCCCAGTAATGATGGCAGCTACTGGGAATGAATGCCTCATTGGCCCTTGTGTTGTGAGAACCATCCCAAATAGCATTTATGTTACTCAAAACAAATTTATTGACTAAATGCAGCATTAAAGGAAAAATAACATGCTCAACAGTATTTGACCAAGCCAAATAGAGCATGCTAATCAGGCAATGGATATTGTCCATGGATTTTTTGTTGTTCGACAAACATAGGTTGGTCTGTATTTAGTTTTTTAGGGACAATTAACTTCAGTGTCGGTGATGCTATGGCCCCAAGGCAAGAAGAGGGGACAGAAAATATTGATCTTGCTGCAAATATCTGCATCTCCCACAAAGCTCTAGGCACTCAGCATCTCTCAAGACATATGCACCATCCCACAGGACAAATGCACATTTTTCAGCTACTTTTGCTGCTAATTGTGTTGCCTGTTGGCCCATATTCAACACAAGCTCTTATATGAAAAATTGTTTCAGGATTCCAGCTTGAACATTAATTCCTTTCCATGCAAAAAAGTACTTTATGCTTGTATTGTGTATTCCAGCACTCTTTTGGAAAGACTTTGTTTCATTTAAATTAATCAGCCTGCCAGAATCAGACTTCTTTCCCAGACATGCACATCCTGGCTTTGGAACATATATCCTGTAAAATTATAAATATTAAAGTTGCTGCAAGGAAAAAATGTCTATTCTTTTTTTTTTTTTTTTCTTTTTTTAAAACAATGCTATATCATTTTAAGTTTTTTCAAGGATACCTAAAGACATAAACCCTAACATCTTAGAAAATGTTATTTTGGCAAGTTTTTCTTCTAAAAGTACAGTATGCAGCCAGACGTGTTTAGACAGTTGCATTAGCCAAAACTATGGTATGCTTAAGGGAACAGAAACCTATGTATTGAATTCTAATCCACCACAATATTTGCAGAAGTAGTTAGTAGGACAGCTCTCACAGCTTACAAGGGTTCTGATGTTTGTCTATCTGTTGATTTTTTGGAACTTGACACAGCCTGTGAAAATAAAGGAACCTGCAGCAAAATATGTCAGATCATAAAAGTGGGACAGAAGCAGGAAGAATCTGGGAAGAATAGATCTTCAAATAATTTGTTTTCTCCTGCTTTTTAACGTGTGTCTAACTTAAAGCTCTCAAGCTGCAAGCTTTCGGAGTTGTTTGGTATTGTAAAGTCTTTTGAAATATTATGCCTCACTGTTCATTGTAGAGAATTTGAAAAGCAAATATATTATTCTTAAATGACACATAAATGTAGTTTTTGGTGGCTCACTATAGCAATATATTTAAAAGAAACAGTTTAAAATTGTGCAAGGGTTTGGAGTGTTTTTTTTTACTTTCTTCCTCTGCCATCCATATCCTTTGTTTTCAAGGGTTAGGTTGCTGAGTTAGTTTCTCAGAAAAAGCAAACATATGTACACATTGGTCTCCTAGATTGTAGCCATCTACTGAAATCCCAAGTATTGTAATGGTACTCTAAATAATTTACCACTGTAGAAACAAAAAAGGAAACCTATAAAAAAAGGCTTTTAGTTTCCTTTGAACTTTTGTCCTATGTGTTAGAAAAAAACCCAGGCAAGTTCTTTTGTGAAAATGATAGTTAATTTTAATAAATCATATATGAATTTGTTTCTTTCTTGCAAAATAAAACTTCACATTTGGCTCAAAGCTTATTAGGCTTAAGTTCCTGCATTTGGATGGTACTTTTCCGTATTTGTGTGTGTGTGAATGTTTCAATACCAAGTTGTAGGCAAAAGAACGCAAGTGGCTTCTGAGGAGAAACTAAATTGTGGTTGATAGTAACTGAGAGAAGAGTACCTACTGTAAAAAGCCCCAACCCTACCTTAATACATACGATTTTTTGTGTCTGTATTCAGCTTTTGTTTAATAGTTTCATATTCTTTTAGTCCACAGAAATCAGAATCTGTACATGACAAATGGCGAAATGTAGAAGCAGTAACACTTTCATGCCCCAGTTTGTATGGAGACTTACCAAGCAGTAAGTATGTGAAGTAGCAGTATTTACTTTCAAGTGTTAAGTTTTTGTATGCTTTTTGTTGCTAAAATGTAAATTTAATTTCAATAATGATAAAAAATACTGCTCTTTGTGCAGTCCAATCTGCAAACAGAGAAACTGAATTATTCTGTTTTCTTCTGTGAATATCACAAAAAACATGTAAACAAATTGCTAACTGGAATCAATAGTATTTTTCCTGTCATGACAAGCTATTTAGCTGAGTTTCTAAAGACACTTTCTAGCAATCTGAAAAACAGAAGTGTAATAAGACAAACACTGCCCTCTCCCCCCACCCCATCTCCCTTGTCACCATTACATGCCCACCCAATACTATATACAGCCCTCCAAGCAAACTGTTGCCTTAGTAATGCAAGAGCCATCCTGACTGTTCAATAATGCCTTTAGACTTGGCTTAGGGCAGAATAAAGTAATCTGTTCCCATTAATGTCCCACCGGCCATTGCTCGTCAATCTTGGCTTTGCAAGCCAGCCTTGGTTTGTTTGCAGTATGTAACTTACCAAAAAACATTTAAATAAAACCCTAAACAGAATATGGACATTTGTCAGTACGCATTACCTGAAAAATATAGTGTTCCTCTTACAGAATAAGTCATGTCTAGACTGAAAACACAAGTTCTTTTACATCAAATCTTGACTCTGTGCTGTGTAGGTAAACTTTAATATCCCCATCAAAAATCAGTTACCTTTCCAGCTCCGAGTCTAATATGCACCACAACTGTAGAACTTGAAATGACAGCAGAAATGTCCATTGGAAAAAAGACGGAACATAAAATCAAGTGACAATAGAAAATAAGTAGGGGAAAGGCATGGAAATGGTATAGAGGTGACTAAAATGCTCATTAACATAAAAATAGATTACTGAGTCACCTAAAAATTCTAAGGTAACCTAACTCATATACCATATCTCCTAGTTCATACAGTTGTTCACATTTGCAAATTAAAATTCATCTGAGACTTGCAGATCTCAGAGATTCTAGGAACAACCTGTTCTTCAGCATCAAAGACATGCTGGACAGGACAACAGAGAATGCACAGTTAAGTAGTCCAAACCAGAAAGTATTCTTAATAGCTTTAGAAAATTGGGATGAAAGAATACTCTATAGGATATCAATTCTCTGTTTAAAAAAAACACCAAAACAATGAAAAAAAGGCCCCAAAGCAACCAGAAAAAAAACCCCACAAAACAAAACCCAAAAACAACAAAAAAACCCCAACACTAATTTAATTTAGGATGTGAATAAATGTTAAAGCAATATGTTATCTGATCACTTCGTGCTTATTGCATCAGATGAGAGCATGTTCTAAGAAATTACAGTTTTTCAGATCTTTCCAGATATGTTGCTGAAATGAAAATTTTAAACTGTTAAAATGCTTTTCTGTTTGTGTGCTTCTCTATATATTGTCAGTTCATAAACTATATATGTGTTTTTCAGGTAAGAGTAGAAATCATTCCCCAGACTCTGGGAGCATTTCGTTGCTGAGGCTCATTTGCTCTTGGAACGACCAATCCGTAAAGGTAGGAAATAGCCTGTGTCAGTGGTAGCAATGTAATCCTTAAGTATCTTTTCCTGTAATTTAGTATTTGTAGTCAGTAATGTGACATAATAGTTACAATTTATGGGGAAACTATTACCTAAGTCATGCCATCCAGGTCTGTGGAAGGCAGATTAGTATTACAGTATGATATATGCTACTCATGAAACTATTTTGCCTTAAAGTACATATTTAGATGTGACAAAGTAACTCTCCTGCTAATCTTTCATCTAAATGCTCTTGTTCATAGCATTTATTTAAGAAATTAGTTATTTCTTCTCTATCAACCACATGTAACTTACATCAAAAATGCCATTTAATGCTCCAGGAAAACAAAAGGCCAAAATAGTGGCAGTGGCTATACTAACGCATAATTATAGAAGAAAAAGAAAATGCCAAGTCCTTAATTATTACACCACTCTTTAAGAATGACGTACAAGCCATGTAATTATGGGTTCTTCATGTCAGATGATGCTCATCCCTATTGTTAGTGAAAAATCTGAAGTCTTGAGAGATAAATAACTGTTTGAGAGTTGACAGGCAGCAGTAAAAATCTGAGCGGTGAAATCTAGAGACCATTTTTAATTTTGGAAATATGCATTTAAATAAAGTTGTGTAATTGTTTGAGTGAGTTAATATTCAGGGATACAAAACTCAAGATGTTATACTCCGACCACAATGAATTTTATTCCAGAAAGGGGAAATACCTGTTACAAATCTAGTTTATGGTATTACTTTTGAAACTGAATGCAACTTTGTGCTACTTCAAATGCAAAGAATATTTTCCAGAGCTGAGTTTTTCAGGGGTGGTACCATGATAGTCCCCTGTTCTGTTAGACAAAAATGGTTTCTGCAAATATTCCCATTCAATTGATTCCAGCATTTCATCTTGAGCTTATCAGTTGTTTATTATATCCCTACTGTCTGCATGTCTTCCATATTATTTCTGAATTCTTTTTCTCTCCCCATTCTCTTAGAGTTTTTCCTCTTTTTGAAAGCTCAGTAGCTGCAATCAATTGTCATGTGGAATGCCTATAATCTCTTGCTGACCTGGTCAGCCACTGAAACTCTTTACACAATAGTTCATATATTCATGAAAGTTGTGTTTGTAGCTTAACTGGTTATGTGAGATTTAGGTATTTATATTTTTGAGTGTATTTAGCCATTGATCAGTGTATACAACGATACTGAAGTTTTGTTATAACTTTGTTTATGCAACCACAGTTTAACGGCCAGTTTATTAATCCTGAGCAGCCTGATGAAACACTCATGTACATTTACCAAACACACCACTAGTTACACTGTTTTTAAAAACTTTTTGTAATGTGATCTTCAGTGAAGGATGCTGACTCTCAGGCATGACCCAAAGGAGTTACCAATTATTGATTCCTCATCTTCTTACAGCACTGTAAGAGATTCTGGGCAAACAAAGAAACTGAAAAAAACTGCTGCAAATGTTTTATCAGGGGTCTACTGACTTGTTGAAGGCTGTAAGCAGGTCTTTTTCTGAATGAAATTTTCAAAATACGTATATTTAAAAAATATTTTTTAATATTTTCTTTTCCCAGATTATTTGCAAGGAAAGGTCATCTTCATCTGTTTTGCTGTTTGTTCTAATAAAATATAGCCACGTCTTGCCACACTCCCATGCCACCCGGAAATGACTTGTGTGTTCATCTTTTCAGATAGATACATGAACAAAAAGAAATAGTTCAGTAGAAGTATCTAGACAACTGTCCTGACAATTACTGTGCTGAGTTAGAGGAAAGCAGACTGGATAATTCAAGTTGATGTTTTGATCTGTATTTTTTGCTCTGTGATGTGACTGTGTTAGGGAGGCACCTGGGAGGCAGTTTCTGCTGGGCTCAGACCTGCAGAGGTTATGGCCTGAGCAATAACCCGGAGTGATATCTATTGACTTTTCTCCTTAAACCCACTCATTAGGAAGAGAATAGTAATCCTTGGAAGTAATTGATAAAGTGTAGAAAGGAAAACCAGGATAACTTAGTATGGATGTAACAGTACAACTTACCTCAACTTTTGTTCACTTGTCTTTTTTAATTATTCTGTATTATTGCTGCTTCAGAGTCAAACAATTACCTTCCACTTTCAATATCAGTATTTATAGGTCGACATATGCTATTTAGACTTTCTCAGTCAAAGAAGCAGCATAATTTCTGTCACATTTAATAATCCCAACTAAAAAACACATTGTATTTTCAACAGCAATTACAATTATAGGAAAAAAAATGAAAGCATATGTAGCCACTAAGGTAGCTAATTTATATCCAGAAAGACACTAAAGATAAAGGGGAAATGATCAGAGAAAATGAAAGGTGCTCATGTAGATTTGTTATGTGTTAGAAACAGGAAAACCTACTGGAGAGTGCTAAACTTGGTGATAATGATAGATAGAAATTTTGGGGTAAGATTCAGTGAAAAGACAAAACTAAAGGTGAAACCACACCAAACACTGTGAAAATGCAGCTTCAAGAAAGACACAGAAGTAACATGCAGAGACATCTATAGGTGCTTCTACAATAATATTATGTTGTGCCATTTGTCAGAGTTTTTTGCTTTAAGATGTTAGAGGAAATTACTACAAATGCTGCCTGACTGGCATACCCAGAAGTGATACAGGTAAAGAGCATCTGATCCAGATTAGTGACAGGTTCTGGGCAGATTTCGTTTGTGTACCTGGCTAAGAATTGTTTTGTCAAAAATTTTCCCAGGACAATGAAAATATGTCCGTGTTTCCTTCTCTTTCTTAATTATTGTAGATATATTATAAGAGTCTGCTGCAAAGTCAGGATCTGTTATCCCCAAAGGTCAGGGTTGTATCGATGTGAGGAATTGGAACTGCTCTTGGTTTCCCTGTAAAATAAGGTCCTGTTATAACAAGATGAAGGTTTGTGCTGTGTTGAATCACATAGGGCTGAGTTCACCTGCAGTGAGCATTTACATTGTGGACCTGACTATGGTGTATTTGTCTACAATAAAGGATTTTGTCACAAAGAACACCCACAGCCTTTGTTCTGCTTAAAGATTGGAGTTTACAAGGGAAGTTAGAGATATTATTGAGGAAAGGTACTTGATTAGTGAGTTCAAATCATCTCTTCCATGCAGTTTGACGGATCCTGCATATCGACTTCAATTCATTAGAAACTTAAATAATTTTAATTGCTTTTTTGTAATATAAAAATATTTATAATATAAATATGAGCTTAAAATGTTTTTAATAAAATATGTTGAACTTACAACTTTTGTATTCAATTTAAATTCATATTTAAGTTGAGGTGGAAACCTCAACCTTAGATTCACCCTGTTTTTTGGGAAATTTCTTGTACTTGAGAACAAATACCTTCCCAAGCAGGAAAAATTGAATTACTTTTCTGAAGAAAAGACCAAATGAAGAGGAGGTACACGTTGCCATTCTGCACCATGCTGAAATTTAGACTAAGAGTTACAAATGTTTGGAGTCTTCTGTCTAAGGTCTTCATGTACTTTATAAGTGTCTTACATCTTTAAGTGTTCCTAGTTCTCCTGGGGCTTCTTTGCTGAAGAGAAGGACAGTATTAACTCTGTCATACAGCCTTCACACTGCATTGTCCTGATGCCCGCATGTGGTGCACAGCAACTGCAAGTGCCATTTACAGGCTGCTCACGACTCCAGTAGATGTTCCTTTTGCATAAGAGGAGATTGAGGTGATACTTCTCTTTGTGTTAGACAAAAAATAAGCAGGAGTTGTGTTTGAGCCAGAGGAAAAGAGCATCACCAGTAATAAAACATTCTTGAATTTTATCAGAGAGATTAGATGCCAGAAATTCTCAAAAAGTCAAAACACAAGGTCATTATTCAGTCTATCAAGCAATTTTGCATACATCAGAAAAAAAAATGAAGATACTTCTTGTTACCTGTTACCACCTTGTGCTTTACTAATATATATTGTTAGTAATTGTTTATCCTTGAAATCAAGGAGGCAGTAGGTGACTGATTCTAGATTTGACATTAAAGAAAATGAATGTTTATTGGGAAGCAGTCCTGACTGACAACTTACACCATTTTATTGCTATCTAGTTAACCTTTTTTTCTCAGTGTGTATGTAGAGACACATGGTTATCACTTTCTGAAAGATTTATTAATAAGTGTTGACTTTCTAATGACATTCACCAGGAGAGTCTCAAGATTTTGTGCCAGTTGGTTAAAATTGTCAAATACTTGGATAAATAATTGAGATACTGATATCATCCAGTAATAATTTGCATTTATGACAGATTATTGAGGCAATGCAAGCAGTGCTGCTGGCAGAAGTTCAAAGGACTGTGAATCCCCTGAGAAAGAGGACAATCTGCAGAGAGCGACTGGCCACAGTAGAGAATGGAAATGGTAAGTTTTGGACACTGTCAAAGACTGAGGAGAGGGATTTGCAGTACATTAAAAATCATAGAGTGGTTTTGGTTGGAAAGGATCTTAAAGAGCATCTAGTTCCAACCTCCTGCCCTGGGCAGGGACACCTTCCACTTGCCCAGGGTGCTAAGGCTTCGTCCAGCCTGGCCTTGAGCACTCCCGGGATGGGCCGTCCACAGCTTCAGGCAGCCTGTTCCAGTGCCTCACCGCCTTTACAATAACGGATTTCTTCCTTATATTTGAGCTAAATCCATCCTCTTTCAGTTTAAATACATTACCAATTGTCCTGTCACTACATGACCTTGTAAAGCATCCCTCTTAGAAAATTTTCTTTGCCTTGTAGATGGAAAATTTGTTGGTATATTATTTTAAAAGAACTTCCTCTTGTAATCGGAACAAGCTAGGAGTATGAGTTCACAATACCTTATTTCTGTGTGAGACAGGCCAAATGGCCTATTTCTAACCTTATAAGGCTATGAGTTTTCTCATATGATTCTCAAGGAGTGGAAGGACTTTCACTCTCTCTCGTTATCTCTGAATACTGAAGAATAAAAGGTAAAGTTTCTTTGATTGTGTAATAGTTCTGGTATTTGCAAAGAAAAGAAACACTGTGTTTGAAATAGAATCAATAAATCATATTGGAAAGAAGTTTTACAAATTTATCTTTCCAGTGACATCAGACCTTAGACAGCACTAAAAATTAATTGCTTAAATTTTGTAACTTCATAATGTAATACAGAATATTTTATTTTTCTTTTAGAAATAACCTCCCTGCAAGGAGATATCAAATGCATTTTACAACTAGATAATTTCATTTTACAAGAAGCTTACTCTTTGCAATTTTACAATGGTGCTAATGTTTATGGTAAAAAAGATTGAACCTGAATTTATGTTATGAAGTTATACTCTTTTTTTTTTTTTTTTTTAGCCCATTAGCTGAGTCTTAAAATTAAGTGACCTAAATTTTAGATCCAATCTTATTAGTGAGCCTTCACTTGGGAAACTAATTTATTATCGCATTGAGTGTGTGTGTCTGTCATGAAAATTTGTTACCAATATCCTTGTTCCAGCATACTAAAAATGATCAGTGATACTTGCCTCAGGCCACAATACAAAGTGGTGTCTCTATAATTTTGGAGTACAAAACACTTTCAATAATTGTCATATATGAGTTTATACTTCACTTATATTGAAGATTGTTTTGTTTATGTGGTTTGGCACAAGATGCATTGTAACCGAAACAGCCCCAGTAGTAAAGTTCATGTATAGATTTAATTTCCAATTTCCTGAATTTTCAGGGTGTATTTGAAGGTAGTGTTTTGACAGAAATTTACAGCTAAAATGGAACTAACTGAAAGTTGCAAATGCAGATATCTCCAAACTCCAGATGTGTTTAGGTCTTTGGGTTTATTTCTGTTATGTAAGAAGTGCTGGGATGATTCTATGGTTCTAGTAGACAATTGATGTTTAATTCTAATTAAGTCTCAAACAAGTTATGAATTCAAGGGAGTTACTTCCACTCTCTGAAAGGGCAATTTGTCTGTTTGTATGTCCAGTAACAGATGGTTTTTACTGACATTTTGTTCTTAACCTAATTATTTGATGGTTATTCAAAAAACAACTAGAAAATTGCTTTGCTAGGAGAGCAATATGCATAAGGATTTGTACTGGTTATGACTTTCTTTCATGCTTCATGATCTGAATTACGTAAATACATGCTGTAAAGAAAAGTGGAAATTTTTACATATTCGGAATTTAACGTAGTCTGAAAGAGGCAGAAAACATATAGAATGATTGGAAAAGAGATTTTGCACTGTGAGTATTTAATATTATATTAGGTTTCTTTTTGTTCGCATTTCCATTCATGTGTGTTTCATTATTTAGCACAGTATTTAAATAGCTTGTGTGGTTTTGTAATATGTATTGCAAAACTTGATGAGTTCATAGAGAATTGAACAAATCTTTTTGTGATTTCTAATATGTGAAAGGGTATAACTATTTGTGGCTTGTAATGATATGCAGAATATTAAAAATCCATGCAGGAGTACGTCCACAACCAGTGTAATTGTAAAGACAAGTAATTATGTCTGGATTTAGTAATTTCTCTGATAGGTATGTCATCTCATATTTTATTGAATGCTCTGTATTTATAGGTTGTACAGTAGTTGTCATCTTGTGCAATATCAAGGTAAAGGTTAAATACTGTTTCAGGTTGAGTCATAATTCAAGACTGGGTTTATGCCCTCTGATATAAAGTAAAAGTATCTGAATCTTGGCTGCTATCAGCATTGTATTGTATTGCATTTTTCTTTAACTGGAATTAATAGATTAGACCTAGAGATGTTTAATCTTATTTAACTCAACAAATTTCCACCGAAGTCAATAGAATTTTTTCTTAAAAAGACAAACTTTCAGCATTTGCCATTCAATTTTAATCTTCAAAGTTTATGGTATAATATAGAATTGTTTTGGTTTTTTTTTTTTTTTGGTTTTTTTTTTTTTTTTTTTTTTTGGTTTTTTTTTTTTTTTTTTTTGTTAGAGAGCTCCTTACTCCTTTGGAGCTCTTGCATCCTTACTTCATGGTTAGGGGTGATCAGATGTAGACAACAGCTTCACTTGATGAATAATTTAAAATGCTATATTTTTCTGTGGTTCCATACAGACAGAATTGCTTATTTGAATAAAAACAGCCCAAACAAACAGACAAAAACAACAACAAAACAAAAAGAAAAAACCCAAGTCACCAAACTCATATTTTTCCAGAATCCAAGATAAGGAATTAAAAAAAAACTCCAATGAACTATGCATATAAAGCATGCCAGAGAAAGGGTTAACTCTGTTCTGGCCTAGTACATTCTTCCATTGTTGTTAAAAGGAAATATAAATGCAAACAGCTGCAATTTCTTTGTTAATGTCAGAGATAATAATTTTGGACCTATTCCAAACATATTGATAGCAATCTTACTATTGATTTCTGCAGGATTTTCTTCAGTTCTTCAAAGAAGCTTAGGTTTTCCCTAATTTTTCTAACATTGATCATAATTCTGAAAAAGGATATTGGACTTTATCCCTTCTTGCCTTTTTCTACACAGCAATAATCTCAGGTTAATAGTACCATTTAACAGGTTGTCAATGGGGTCTTATTTTCCACTCTCATGTGACCCAGAGGCAGTGATTCTAAGGTTTTGAAAATTTATTTATCTGCTTTTATAGCTATTTAGTGTAAAACTAAGAGGAACTATGCTGGCATTCATTTTTCATTCGTGGTGTGTGATCTTATGACACATGTACCCAGTCCATAGCCAGTCATGTGCAGAGGTTCTCTGATCAGAGGAGGGGTGGGGGTAACACCACTGCTGTCGTTCCCTCGCCCCCTGGTTGGACACACAGACATTGGATATTCCTTCTGCTGCAGATTTGAACCTGTGTCTTTCTCAGTGGTGACTCATTGCTTATCCTCAAGGCATTCAGCAGTGAGCCATCTACAGAAATTCTTTCCTTTTTCATGGAAATCTCAAAATATTTGCAAGGGTAAGAGCTAGAAACCAGATTGTCTCACTTCCAGGTGTGTTTTGTGTGTAGAAGTGTGATCTCCCAATAGTTACTGCACTGAAGGAGTTTCCCATGTGCCATCCTGTGATAGCTGTTTCTTTTAATGCATGGGGAGCCAAAAATTTCTTATCTGAAACAGCATTACAGCATCCCAGTTCTTCTGGAATTGCGTGCCTCTGTTTTTTGTAAAATGTGAAGAGCTGGATTTATTTACCTTTTAAGAAAATTGTGGGGATAAATGTGTTTAAGAACTTAATACTCAGATAATAAATTGAGTAAATGGTACATGTGATATTCCAGAAATGCCAAAAACTGAAAAAGTGAAAGGACAGAAAAGTACAGGCTTTATTCTCAAATACAGAACAATACTTTAACTGCCTCCTATATTTGTGAAAAAATTAAATGTGAAAAATCACAACACTAAGACTGGTTTGCAGTAAATTCAGGCTTGCACTTAAAAATCCCTAGTTTAAGCAACTGCTAATGATTCAAGCTTTTAAGTATATTTGAAATCTATTAGCTATAACCTCATCTTTTGTATGTGGTTTTGGAGCCCTTTTAACTACTCAATTAAATAAATTGGTTCTTGCAGGAAAAAAGCTTCTGCTGATAAATACCAGAGTGAAATTAATGGTAGCAATTGAATCCATAAGTTAGTGTAAAGAATTGTCAAAGACTTATCTAGAATATAACAATATGTTTTGTTAAAATGAGGAATCTGCTCAGTAATGGTAAATCAATGAAAGGCGGGATACAACAGCTCCTGTTCACTAGAGAGGAATAGTGACCTGTGGCACGGGGCTTTAAACACTTCTATTGTCAGGGTTTCAGAAATCTGTCCAGTTGCAGACAACTTATTAATGTCAGCTCCTAGGAATTAATTCTGTGTCTGTCTTCCTATATAGCAAATGAAACTCCTTGCCATCCCGCTAAGTCTGAAGGTTTTGTCAAGGAAGTGCAGCTAAAGAGAAGGATTGTTCTGTCTCTGATATTTTCTTTCACGTTGTCATCTTGTTACAAACTACTGCCTTTTTGTATTAGTCCAGATATACATTCTGACTCTGTATTTAAACAAACAAAGACGCAAAAGATAATCCTGACTTGGAGCATTAGTCCATTTGGATCACTGATACCAACAAAGGTTACACAAGATTTTAATGGAAACTTTTGTTGCCTAACTGCTGGGGAAATAACTTTTTGGGGTCTAAATGCATTGACACTTTTTTTTTACTACAAACACATAAATGTAATTTATAGTTGTGTTTCATCCAATAAAACAAAGTTTTTAGATGGAACTGATATTTTGTGCTCTTGGGCAAGTTCATATATGTAACAATTCATTAAACTTTTAGACATCAGGCTATTTTAAAAACTCTGTGGCAGGCCAATTTTGTGTGTGTGCATTAGGAATAAGCAGTGTAAGAATTGTATAATCACCATTTCATCACTATTAATGAGAGTTAGATGAATCTGTAATCTCGTTTCGGACTGAGAAACAGCAAACCCATTAATCTAGCATTTATTTGATGAATGGACTTCGAGCATAACCTGGTGACAGCAGTAGCTTTCCTCTGTACAGAATATGCATTAAAAATGAGTGTGTTATATCCTAGTTTTATATTACAAATATTTCCAGTAAAAGAATACAAATCAATGTTACATTTTAGCATCTAACTTGCAGTTTAACTATACCACTGTATCATGTCCAATATATCCAATTAAAACTGTAGTTTGATCCAGTAGTCTTTAATATTAGTGGTCAAGTACTAAAGGAAGTAAGCTTAAAGACTCATTCTAGAACTACAGCTTATTTCATTCCATGTGTCATGTATTTTACCAGAGGACTCCTTAATGTAGCAGAAATCAGATTTGGTGTGTATTTTTACACAAAATCAAATTCTACAGGCGCCATCTCAGACTCCTAGAAAATATTAGGAAAGATAGAATTCACTGATCAAAGAGGCATAAGGATCACGTGGATTCTAAATTCAAATGCACAATAAACTTTAGTCAATTTTGGTTGCTTTGTGCTTTTTTCAGTGTTTACTGAATGCAAAGAATCTCTAATGCTCTAGTTAGATCTGTAAAGGTAAACATTTTGGGGAGGGAGGAGCTGTTAATACAGACATGTAATGTAATCATTGGTTCATTTTTAGTCTGTTCTCTTCTGGTGGGGCAAATTGCAACACTAATCTTACAAAGATTGCAAAGCTGGTTCTGACTTGGGGCTTCAAAATAACAAGTAAAGGGACTACAAATACTCTTACATACTTAGTCTCCTCTGTCTTCTAGTGGGTTTTTTCTGTTTGTTTGTTGGGTTTTGGGTTGGTTTAGTTTGGCAGTTTTTCTGAAGAGCCACTCCTTGTCACATCTTGTTTCCTCAGTCTGAATATCTCCTTGCCTATATCATTGTTCTTAGTTGAACACAGTGTTCAGACTTGCTAATAGTATATAATTTGTAATCCTTATTGTTTAGTTGGAGTGCTGATTTTCTTGTGACTAATTTAGTACCCAGAACCATGGGTCAAATAAGCCCATGGAACTGGAAGACATGTAAACACACCATAGAAAATAAGTGTACAATGCCATGTTTTCATTTCTTGTGTGTCATGCTTTTTTATTTAATCAGTTTGTGTCAGTATAACATCAGTGTTAATTTTAGTCACAAAGGTAGAAAGAATAAAACCTGATGGTTTTCACCTTTGTTAGGTTACATTTTGAAGTTTGTCCTTCTACTACTTTGACTTAGTAATAATCAATCTCTAACTGCTCACAGTGTCCTCTCTATTGTCGACACTGTTAAGGAAGACACAGGCCTTAGTGATGCTTCCCTGTTTCTGCGTTTGTCCTTTTTCACTCACCCAGCTTCTGTAAAAGCTTGTGAATAAAATAGCAAAAGTAGAGTGCTTAAATTCTAGATGGAACTACTTCCCCTAGAATTTTTTGTGCTAATAGTTCTTGCAAAGCTGGAGATTTTCTGTATGGGTCTATTATGAGAAGTAGGCTGAGGTGGGGAAAAAAAGTACTTCTGTGTATAGTCCATAATTAGAACTGAAGCTGAGCTCGGTGCTAACAGCCACAGATAACAACACAGTATCAGAATACCTTGTTCATAGCTAGAAGACACCATCTAGAATTTTTCTGTGCTGTATTGATGTTTTGTAATCTCCCACCTCCTGATACTATTTTTATTAATTTCTTTGCTGTTCGATGTTCATATGCAAAACCATGGGTACATGAAGGTCAGGAAATATCTAAATAGGTTCTACCCTAAAAAGGTTGTAGAGCTGGATGCCTTTCTGAGAAAGGAGTGGTTCAGAACAGCAGGGATGAGGGGTGATCCCCAGGCAGAAGTTCTCCTCTCCATGTTATGTGATTATACTGCTGCCATGCTTGAAAAAGACTTGCAACAGTTTGACAGTATTTTCCTTGGGCTCTGTTACCTGGATTTTCCTTACCATAGAGAATAAAATCTTGCTGAGAAATTTTGATTGCAGTTATCTATGGCTTGTATTGGGCTGTTGGAAAGGCAGAACAATCTGCAGTGTACAATTGACAATTTTTGTCAATTTGGTTAGTTTTCTGTCATGTAATTGGAATAACATTTATTGAAGTTTTTTTTTTTTTTAATGATAAATGGTGCAAGGTGCCTTCTAATTTTGCATCTTGTATTTTTTAAACTTCTAGGAGATACAGAATTGGTTCTTGAACCTGATCTGTAACTATATATATTTGAAATGTTTCTGTCCTTGAATTTCAGAATAACAGACTCCCCTACCTTTATTTGGAAGGAAATTATAGAATTAAGATCACCTAAATATTGAACTAACAGTATTACTATAATTATCTGGTAGTAAGACAAGTTAAATGTTTTAATAGATTTGTTTGTTTAAAAAAAAAACAACTTCGCAGAAAGCAAGAAAATACTTCAAGCTGCTGCTAATAGTGTTCAGTAAGATGGAAATTTTTCATTATGTGTTTTGTGAAAAACACGCTGAAAGGTAAAACTGTTTTATTTGTACAAGCCGCTATTAGTATGGGAGTAGAGTCCCAGCTAACACTCAGCAGTTTAACACAGCTGAACAGTGCTTGTCTCTAATAATGAGATCAAGGCATCTCTCTCAGCAAACAAAAAATGGAAATAGCTCAAAAGAAGCCTTTCTTGCCTACTGAACTTATCAAGAAAATATTGAACCATTTGGAGGTACATATATATCCATCACCACTAGAATGAACCTCAACAGAACTGTTAAATTTCAGGATGGAGAATGTATTCATCTCTGGGTGCACTTCTACACCTGTACACATCTTTAGAAGGCTTAATGCATCCATTTGTATTTCACCTCTCATGTGTTACAGAATCTATTTCTCTTTGTTACATAAAGGTAAGCTCAGTGTTGTTTCAAAGCAGATGAGCATCATTAATAGAAACAGTATTTCATATTTACATGGTGCACAGAACTAATCAGTACATGATGACTCCCAGATTCTGAAACTTATGTTGTTCAGTATTCTCTCAGGTCTAGTTATTACCTAATGTTTCATTATATGCTTTATTTTAAGGACCAAATTTTGTCCACCAAGTATGCTATCTTGCTTCAGCATCATGTTTTAGCTTTTCAATTGCATTGCTAATAAAGATGACTATTCAAATGTTAAAGGATACAGAAACCATTCTGGTGTATCTGAGGAAATTTTTTGTCAAATTCCAAATGTTTCAGCTGAAGCATTTTTTGTCCCTACTCTTGGAAAAATCCAACTTACATCACATCTAAGATATGTATCACTAATTCCCTAAAGACCAGGTGCCTGTATTGTTCTCATATGATGGATGTTAGTCACATCACCTGCTGCACTACTAGGAGATGCTCAGATAGCCTAGTGAAGAGGGTGAGGTAGGAACCTGAATCCAGGAAGTATTTCCTGTAGAATAATTAGTAGCTTGTCTCTGTGTTCTTTTCCTCTCCACCACCCTTTTATCTGCATAGGTTTTGGATTTCCTTTTTTCTTTACCTTTTTTCTTCAGTTCATTTATAAGAAAGAAGCAAAATCTGTCTGACAAAATTAAAGTATGCAAGCTCAATTTTATGTACTGATAATATTCTACTGCTAAAATTTTTCTGTTTCTTTTGGATATGAAGTGCTGTCAGGGTTTTGCATCTCACCACACTGTCAGGTTTAATGCTGACAATGAACATAAGTCTTTGCCTTGGCTGAAAAGACAATCTATTTTTTTCATAGAAGTTAAGCAGACACTGGTTCTAGCTTATGTTTTCAGTGAAAAGTAGCATTTTGATATGTTAGGCAGATCATTCTAATAGGTGTGTCTCATCATTTTAGCAGATTATACAGGGAAAAAATTATTATTTAATTAGTATGTGCCCTTGAAAGGTTCAATAGGAGCCCCTTTCACTAATGACCATTGTTATCTGTGCCAAGGTGTGATGTATATTATATGAATTACACTTCTGTCAGCAGACTATATTGGGGAATAGTGGGGGAAAAGAAGTCCATGACTTTAAAGCTGTGCTTTTATGTAATGAAATTTAATGGTTTAGTTGCACGGTTAGGAATGTTTTAAAATAGGACTTATATGTGTTTAAGGACTTATGCTGGTGACAAGCACCCTAGAAATAAAGTAAAAGCACCAGCAGAAGAGCTGAGCTAACAGGCACAGCAAGCACATCTGCCTCACATGTTCTGGGAAAAGCAAAGGAAGTCACAAAAAATGAACAGTCTGGCAAATAGGGCAGAGAGAACCATTGTCTTCTCGTGATAATTGCATGTAGCAGATATATTTTCAAAAAAATTTCTTTAAAGTTCCATGTCTTATAAGGGAGTAATTTTCCTCAGCCTGGAGTAAGCTGGTTTTTGAATGGTCTTGGGTGCTCAGCACAAAGTATGAGCTGGTTTTTACTTATGCTCTAATACAGCTCATAGCTATTATAAGAGAATGTCCTTCTTCACTCTTTGCCTGTGCTTCCTGAAATGTGCTTTTGATCGTTTGTGTTCTACTACCTAAAGAGGATTTAAGGAATAGAGCTACTCTGAAATAATAACTCCCCCTTTCCTCGCTGCCCCCTGCCCTGAGTCATAACAAAGTTGATACTGCAGTTGAAGCCTTAGCGCTGTGATGTGGGTGCATTTTTCCTAAATTGATAAATGAATAACATGACAAGCATAATCTAATTTATGGAGAGACAAAATTGATAACTTTGGGATCAGTGGTGGGATGTGTATTTTTTTTTCTCAAAAATAGATACATAATATTGCAGTATATTTATATGTCCATTACATAGTAATACAATAATACAAAATTAAGAATTTTCAGTCTTTTTCTTGCTGTCTTTGTGTAATACTTACAATCCTTTATGAGATTTTAGAATAGAATGTGAGGGGGAACTACACCCCTTATAAAAGATTTTGTGTAGAATTCAGTGCTTTTAGGAATCAAGCAGTAAAAACCTTACAAGAAAAAGAAAACAACCTTTAAGAACCTTGTTTATTGAATTCTGTTGGCTAAAACTGCCAAAAATAAATTAATAGCTGTTACCACTGCAGTGCTTTTTTTGTTCACAAGAAAAATACCTTGACATATTTTTTCATTCTGTGATTGGTGCACATTTCAAGGGTATAAATTAATCTTCAAAGGATCCTGGGGAATATCTTTCCTGGACACTTCACTTATACATCAAGTTGGCCATGTTAGCAATCTAATCACAATCCTGTAATTCAGTGGACAACAATTCCTTATTGTGAATAGCATAGCAGCTTTTACTATCCTTTAGGTCAGCCTAAGATTGCTGATGCACCATATGTTTCAGGCCATGGATGATGGATGGTATCCTCTGGTGCCCATCCCTAAGTGATTGGAAAGATTGAAGACACACAGTTCACTTAAGCTTGCTTACTATTACATCAAGTAATCAGTGTGATAGGCAAACCTGTGCTCTCTGTGTCACACTGCCCAACTTTCTGCAGGGACATTGTGTCAAAAAAACAATCTAAGAACATTTCCAGATGACAGGCCAGTTACTAGAACAACCATTTAACAACTGGATTAATCTAAAAAGCTTAATAAGATGGAAAAGTCAATACATGTTTTTAAAACACCTTTATTTATATGAACCAGACATGGTGGTTTGTTTTTAAAGGGTTTTTTATTTCAAGATTGAACTTATGCAACCAAGGTGTAATAAAGCAATCCTTTTCATAGTTCAGCCTCTAGTATGTCAAAACATAGTATTCCTAATGGTAATCAGAGAGAAATATTACTTTGAGATAATATTAAATGCTTTAGAAATGGTTTACAGTTTTGTGATTAGCAACACGACATCAATTTAAAGTTTAAGACTGAAATATTTCTTTATTTCCCAGTGCCTGTGTCTACTGACAGCACTCAGTGTTGTTTTCATTTTCCTCAGCTCTGTTGGACCAGTATCAAAGCCAGGAAACAGAGAGCATCTTCCTTTTTATGAAGTGGTGTTGTGCTGAGGAATCTCTTATATGATACTGGAGGAAAAGCCTAGATGATACTCTAAGTCTCATTTTGCATAAAAATCCTGCCAGACTTGGAGCATGTGTGCCAGCAGTCAGAATAGGTGCAACCAAATAATATCAAGTGAGGTGTTTAAAATGTTATAATTTAAAACTACTACTGGTGTATGTTATTGTAAAAATGGTGACTTTTTAGTTGTAAAATATCTGAGTTGACAGCTGAGTACATAGGTCATAGTATCTGCATGCCACTTCAACCATGAAAAAGGAGCTGGGCAGTTCTGTGAATTCAAACTCTATAAAATACTCACATAGGCTGTCATTAATGGTCATGGTTTTGTGTATGCATTTTTTAATTAAAAAGCATAGGTACTGCATGCACTTTAACTGAATACCTCATAGAACTACATGTTTTCCTGAAGTAAGATACTGTTTATTTTGAACACTAAATTCTGGCATCTATTCTGCTGTTACTTAATTTTGTCTTAACTTCTTTTCTTTACTTCATCAGTTACTGGTTTCACAGTTGTTATGTTGGCCTAGTTAGGTAGCTGTGGTGTAATACCAAAATAAAACATTTTTCATATTGAAGTGTGCAGCCAGTGAGAAGTGCTAGAATTGTAGTTCTAAATCCATTTGAAAACTTGCCACTCAAAAGTCAGAATTTCAGGGCAGGCTTCCTCTTGTCAGTCCTTTGATATATGGCACACTGAATTCCATAAACAGACAATTTAGGCAGCAGCCTCTAAAGTAAATATTAAACTAAGGTAATGGAAAGAAGAAGCTATTCTGAGGAAAAGAGTTTGGGGAGTAGTGATTAACACTGACTTTAAAACCAAGGCTGTCAGACATGGGGAGTAGATGTGTTGGTGTTAGCAAGACTCATCCCTTCAGAAGAGAAAATGTTAGAAAACGGAATCATTCTTGTAGACAGTGTCTGAATACATGAACCTGTCCATGGTAAAACTGAGGTTTTTGCAGTCAATGACACTTTGGTTGCTTACTGAGACACTTCCTGGGGAGAGATGTTTACTGCTTTACTGTAACTTCTTGTGCTCTGAGGATGCTTACGATGGAGCACCAGAGCTGAGAAGGTAACTCAGAGTTAGGTCTACAAATGAATTTTGCAAGGAGGAATTGAAACATTTCAAATATAAAATGCACTAGACTAGAATATTTCATCTGGAAGGAGCCTACAACAGTTGTTTAGTCCAGGATACTACTTTGGCCTTGTCAATGAGAAAGAGAGAGAGAGAGAGAGCTATAATTAAGGAAAAAGGACGTTAAGTGTCTGAAAACATATTTTTCTTCAAAGGACAGTTGAAGAGAGTGAAGGAGAGCAACTTCTGGAAAGTTGCTTTAGCAACCCCATTAGCCAGTTATGCCAGTAGGAACTTTGATTGAAATCTGACCCGGAGGCATCTCATATACTCTGAAAAATTCTTTTTGGAATTTTTTGCTTTTCTAAAATCAGAAGTGTCAATCGGTGTGGGAAGTGTGGAAGTGACTGGATCTTAGTATTTGGCTCTAAGTTGGAATTCTAAACTAAAAAGGCAGTACAGCCTTAGCCAGTGGGAATCACAGGTAGCTGTGAGAACTCCCGACAAAATATCCTCAACTCGTACCCTGAAGAGAAGCCCCTGCTCTTGCCTGAATTGTGCCCCACGAGTCAGGACTGTTTAGGTGGCTGTAAGTACTTCATATTGGTCAGGTGGTGTAGTATCTTTCCCTAAAAAATAATTTTTGTTAAGTATCACAAACATGGAGATAAGTATTCAATTTCTGCTGAAAGTAAATGTGCTGTAGTCATCCTCCGGCTTTGCAAAGATGTATTCTATGACATCTGTAGCATCACATCAGTGAAGAATGCAACCACACCCAAGTCATTAGGGTGATAGGATTTACATTTTGGAAAAAGTAAATCAGTTCATTTCTGAGGGAGGCAGCACAAGTAGATTTTGGCTCTTAAGCATAGCAGGGATTTTGCTGTATCTTTTAAATGAGGCACTTCTGCCTGAACAATCAGCCCTATCACTGCAATAAGAACCCCGTGCTAAAACTGATTGTATTTTTTCACCACCACAGTTAAACAGAAAGGAGGTTAAGCTTTTAACTACTGTAATCTGCCACCCTTTTAAAATCGTGTAAAGATGGCAGACACTTATGTTAAACACAGTGGATTGTTGGTAAAGTTAACGGTGTGCATCCAAAAGTGGCAGAATATGGACTAAGGTGCAACCTCAATCTGCGCTGTAATAAAGTAGCTGTTCATCTGTGGTCAGAGATCGTCATGAAAGACCTTGAGTTCCTTCACTTTATTTTGCAGAAAGGCCATCAGACAGCTTTGCATCATCTAACTCTATCAATCAAGGACCTCAACCACTGCTTTCTGCTGAAAGCTTTCCTGTTTGGCTCTGTTTTTCACAGACAGCTCAATAACTTGTCTGTGGAGCTGTGATAAATGTACCATGAGCTTCTAAACTGTCTCTTTAACACTGAACTGAATTTCAACTCGTAGTGCTTGTAACTAATTGTTTTCATCACAAACATTTTTTTTTAGCTATTATTATTCCAGACTCTCTGATTATCTCCTCTTTTTTTTTTTTTTCATTTATCCTATGGCAATGGTAACATTTGAAACCTGCCCTGCATTCAATGGACTGCTAGAAAACTAGATTTTACTGAGTGAATAAGCTGCCTGGTATAAAGAATAAAATTAAAGGGAATCGGTATGAACAAGAAGTATACATTTCTAATACTTTTTTTAGACAAGTATGTATGAAGACCAGAATTTCCTTGCCTCTGATTTGTGAGCCAGTCCTAAGTGAAATCCAAAAGAAAAGACTGAAATTAAGTGCACTTTAAGGATTGAGAAAATATGATGACTTTTGACAAAAAAGCTTGTAAAATCTGTTGTAGTAATTAAGATCCTAAACAAGAATACAAGTAAAAGCTTTATATGCAGAGAAACTGTTTCTTTTAAATAAAAAAAATATAGTGATTGCAGTATGTTTATTACTGTGATAATGCACAATTTTACTTAGAAAATTCTCAGCTGATTAGTTCATGCAAGTTGCGAAACTGTAGTACACATTCAGAATCAGAATAAAGCAATCTTTTGAAGGGAAAGTGGCATATGTAATTACTTAAAATAAAAGCCGCAGATAGCAGAAACTGTTCTGGAATATATGAATGTGGCTCTTACCAAGCATAATTTTGGTAAAAAGCTGACAACTAGGGCTTTGATGTTTGGCCCATATTTAGATAAAACATACTGAGATGAAGATCTCATTTCTAGTTTTCTTTGTAGTGATTTTAGGAGGAGGAGAGGAAAGAGCATAAGGCATGTTAATTGCTTTTGGGAATATGCTATTCCAGGTTAAGAAGAATAAATATTGTACACTCTGAAAAGCGTGTTGATTTTTAGTGAACAGTACTAATTTACACATTCTTCATTTAGAGTACAGAGGTAAAATGGATCCTTTGGTGGATGTAGGCACAGCATAAATGTGCAGAATAAAAAATGAAATGGGATGGTGGTGTTGTATTGCATGAAAAGCAGGACAAGTGGTGGAAAAGAGCAGCCCACCATGCATAAGCTGTCACTACAATGGTGCAGGGGCAGAGGGTACATCAAAACACAGCTAGATTTGTTTAACAATTTTAGTGTGTAGTACCTCTCTAGGATGATTTTCTGTAAGGGAATTGTTTCCTGTTATTACAGTACTAGTTGGGTACAGTAATTTTTCTGACTTCTCCTTTCCATACACATATCTTTGCAAGCCTACAGTGAGATCCACTGTCATTTGCATTTGTTTTCTCCTGCTGAGCAAAGCTAAATAGAATTTCTGCTCACAGGTGATCCCACTGGGAGGATCTCTTGAGCTCCTCCTCTCTCTCTTTGATTAAAGCATTTTCAGGTGTTGGTTAAGAGATGTATCTCAAATCCCTGACTCTAATTCCAGATTGCACTGTTCTGCTTCAGACTGTTTCACTGGTAAATAATTAACATAAGTCCAGCTGATTCATGTAATGGAAGATTTCCTCTGCTAGGCAGAAGCTTCTGCTGGTGCACAGCTTTGTAGGCTCTTGTTGGGGGAAAATGGGTATGAAGCTACGGTGAACAATGCTTGACTTCCAAAATTTCTTGTACTCTTATAGCTATGAAATAGAGAAGCCATTTTAAGGCAGATTCAATGTAATGTTTTTAAGGGGTAGTAGGCTTCTAGCAGAGTCTAGTAGACGTACAACAATACGCATAATTATCTAGTGGCAGGACAGAAATCAAAGCAGCAAGACTGAGTACATTTTACTGATGCACTGGATGCAGTAAGAAAATCTTTCTTGGTAGTGGAAGCTACTGCTGTCTTAAACACATGCGGCAAAGCTACAGGCAGATTTTGGAGCAACTTTTATAATTTAATCTATTTATAATCAAATTCTATTTCAATTGCATGCAGGCTGAGAGTGCAGGAGCTGGTTACTGGTACTGGTTCCCTAAATGAATGCACTAAGATTTAGAAGCTGGGTTCACTAACAATGAGTTTAATTGGTATCTACACACAGTACTGAAGTCCCAAAATTGTATTCTGGGCACACGCTTGACTCAGTGAAAAATTGGGATAGATTATGTGAGACAGTGTAATTCCCCTTGCAAAGTCCTCACAAGTGCAGGGGGAAGGCGAGTGGCCAAGACAATCCCTTGCGCGAGCTGCCCAAGCTACTGGCGGCCGCAAGGTCTTTAGAGGCAGTGATAAATTTGAGGGTAGTCATCTGACTTGCCTTAATCAGCACTGATTAAAAAGATCTAAATGGCTCCTGGCAGCCCCTGGATCAGAAGGATACAGATGCTTTCTCCCTAGTGGTATGCCAGCCACCACTGGGTAGGTAAATTCCATCTGTAAATGTCAGGGGTAACATTTCAGTCAAAAGTTGTACAGTGGCACTCAGAAGAGCTGATGTACTGTGAAGATATAAGAAGAATGTAAATAACACTGCAAATATTACAAATTTATTATGTACATTGATTGGGAGGCCTTTTGGAGAGGTCATGTTCTTTACTGACTCTGAAAAGCTATGGCTTAAATAGAGGACACCTTAAAGATAGGCAAGAAAAATTAACCATATAAATGCAATTTTAAAAGCTGGTTAGCTTAAAGAGGAGATAAATGGGAAATAATATTGCAGAAGTATACATATTGTTTGACAAAACTAAATCAGCTAATCATTCTTTATCCTTTTTCACAATTCAAGAACATGCAGGCATGCAATTGAATTGAAAGGTTGAAAATTTAGAAAGTTTGAAAGAAAATATTGAATTTTTCTGAGTTCTTAAACACCAGTTGTTCTATAAGTTAAAATTAGTTATGTGAAGGAGCACAGAATTGAATAGAGCACAATAACTTTCCTGTAGCATTTTTAGTGTAGTCTCTAGATTTCAGTGAGTGGCTAAAAGACATCTTCCATAGAAGTAATAATATTGACTTTCAAAAGACAGAAAAGCTAGTTTTTGTGGTTCCTGTAGTTAATTGTATTCACGGTGAATTATTTACAGATGAAGAGAACCTAATCAATTATCTTTCCTCACAAATCAGATCTCAAAAATGGTATTTAGAAATTTGGCCTTACACTGCTAATTCATGCAGAACATAGATATATAGTTACATTCCTACAAATTCTAGCAAGCAGCGGTAACATACCTGAGAAATGAGATGACAGTGTGTGGAACTTGGACCCAGCACCCAGGGTGAAGTCAAAACTCAGGGTTTCTGAGGTCTGGAATGGAGTAAGACATTTGCAGAGTGAAATATAAGGTAGCTGAGAGAATGAATTCTAGCACACTTCCCTCCCTTCTCCATGAACCATGTACTGTGTAACTTATTTCTGGGTGGAAGTGTTCATGAAGCAATGAGAAGAAAATAGTTGTTGGTCTTGCATAGTCTAAGCTTGTCTTTTCCTCACTAGGAAGGAATATGTTAGTTTGAATTTAAGTAAAATAAATTCAAACTTACCTTAAAAGTAATTTTTGTTGACTTTTATTAAATGAGGTGCCAAGAAAATGCACTATCAAAGTCTGTCTTTTCAAAGTACGTCCACTGAATGGGAACCATGTAAGCGTGTAAAGACCTTAGAGGAAATGTTAGTCAGGTATTATATTTTCTGGTTAATGGCCACCTAGGAGAAGCAGTAAAATAATCATTGTAGTGAGGATTACAAAGTATGTCATATTGCACCTCACTGTAAAGATCACTTTAATTTTTTATGGCACAGATTATTTGTAAGTTTATTTTATATACTGCATAGCACTTAAATGTCACTGGATCTAAAACCTTTATCCAGGAAGCTCATTAGTTGAGCTGTCTGCATTGGTGTATCTGCCATCAGCATCTGGTGAGAGGGCTGCTGCTGACCCTGCCAGACTTGGGTCATGAGGTCAGCAGGTCTCATTTATTATTCAAAATTGCTTTCTGACCTTTTATCAGCTAGGTCAAAGAATGCTGCATTCTCCTTGGTCGAATTTTATAGTGAAATCAGTATCACACACAGATAATAAAATTAGCAATTCACATGAATCTCATCCCTCTCTCTCCAAAAATGCACTCACTTTGAAGTTGATGAAGTTGGAAGAGTTGCCTGTACAAACATGTCTGCTTCAAGATCATGAACGTGCCTTGTCATCCTTGTGAAATAACACACGTAGCTCCACATCTAGTTCATGATTTGATTGTGCATCTGCTTTCTGCTGGTGTGGTACAGAGGCAGCCGAAGGCAGAGCTCCCTAGTTAACAGATAACCTCTCATTTTTATCACTCCCACACTTTAGCACAGTTACCTATTAAGTGTTTCTATTTTTGACATATTCTCACTGGTAGCTGTATTTTCTACCTTTAGTTGCACATGTTTATCAGTTGAATATGGAAGAACTTAGAAGCACGGTAAAGCAAGAAAAGTCAATAAATATGAAAACTTTTTCTTGGAGATGGTAACAGAACCTGGAAATAAAAAACATTGAGTCCAAAATATTTTTGGATTTGAGATGTGATCTAGATCTACGAAATCATTGGCCAACATGATTTTAGTCCAAACAGAATCCAGAAGCACCCTGGCAGAATTAGGAAGAACTGATGATCTGAAATTTCAGTTCTGTGATGATTAAAATAGGAAGCATAAATGACATTGCAGAAAGAAACATATTTGGGGAATTTTAGAACACTAAACTTTGAAGAGAAAATTGGCCATCAGATCTTAACAAGCCATAATACAGTATGGAAAATTGGAAACCATAAATGGCAGATTGATTCTTAAAGGGAGCTGTGTAGTTCAGTATTATCCCTCTGGAATGATTTCATCCTTTTTAAAAGAAGGAGCCAAAGGTCACATTGGTCTTGCCCTTGAAGCAGACAATATGAGATGTCAGCTTGTGCTTTCTGACACTGCATATGATGAATAACCTTGATGTAGTAATAAACAAATAACCTATATTAACATTTAGAAGCACAGTAAAGTATTAATGCAGTATATACTTCAACAATGTATTGCAAATATACAGCTTTCATAGAAATGGATTTCCTCTAGTAATACTGTCATAAATTTATGGTTTCATAAATTGCTGTAAAATAAATTCTTTCAGTAACAGAATGTGTGCGTATCTTAAATATGACCAATCATATGTACCTAAATGAAGAAAATTGCTATTAACAAGTAGTTACAAATTAAAATTATATTAAAAACCCCTGAACATCTGTATTCATGTAGATACTCAAATTATTGTAAATACTGTATTTCTAGTGTTTCAAAAACCTGTAGTCAATCACCTTTGTAAATGCAGCTCTGTCACTAATTAGTATTCAGTAAGGTTATCAGATCTTTTTTGGTATTTCTACTAGATGAGGAAAAAAAAGTATACTAGTAAGGTGTGCATTACATTTGGTTGGTATGAAGTGTTTTCTTCTAACAATGGTAAGCTGAAAGTCTGTTTATTGTGGGGAGAGTTGTACCATGGTGCAGTCTTCTTTTTAACAAATTCCTTATCTTTAAGAACAGTCTTGTAGTCGTTACAGTCTTGATGGCACATGAGGGGTTTTTGTGGTTGCGTTGTTTTTACACTGAAAGTTAAACAAAGCCATTTGATGTTAATGAAATGCAGGATAATATTTAGCCCTGTGCAGTGTTTGAAGTGCGGAGTTTCTCTTGTTCGTGAGTAATGTATGTATCTTGCAGGTATTCTGTAATTTTATACATCATACTTGTTTGCTTCTACCTCCACACCGTGCTCCCAAACAAGTAACCTGTTTTTAGTATAGATGAGCCATGTGGAGATTTCTCAGTGTTCCCTCTGAATCTTCTAGAGATGTGGCCATATGCTGCCATCTGCAAGTTAACCCCAGGTCCTATTCCAGCCTTTATTATTATGCAAATGGAAAAAAAAAAATCCTGTGCAATAAATATTCACAGTTGTTTGTTTGAGAAACACTTACTGTCTTAATATTTGTGAAATACCCTAGCACATATCCCAGTGTATTTTAGAAAGTGAAAAAAGGCATTTATGATTCCTCCTTATGCATATTATGAATGTTACATATTCATGAAAGATAATTTGCAGATGTGTGTACAGAAGAGACCAAGTTTAATTTTCACCGTATCATAAAAACGCTTCAAAGGTTTTTAAATTTAGGTTCAAGAAATGTGGAGAATTGCTGGATGAAAGGAAGCAATACTGCTATTAAAGCGAAAAGCAGCTCAACAATAATACTTGCAGACATAATGAGCAAAAAATACATAGAAAAGAGTACTTAACAGATTAATGAAAAAATAAATTTCATCTTCCTCTTTTAACAAACATTTAACTGGTGAGAGATTGACCTGTCTTTACAAGTACCAACCAAATGAACGAAGAGAAAGGAGAATCTCTCTACTGTCTTTACATTGAGTGGTAAGTGAAGCTCCCTGAGAAATCACGAGTAAAGAAAATAAATATGTATCCAAAAGAGGGTGCAGTCTCAAAGAAACCAATAAAAAATCTGCTCTTTAGCAGATTACATTGTTAGAATAAAAAATAACACAAGAAGGAAAGTGATCCCTGCCCTATTCATTTGCACTCTGTATCTGTCTTTATGAGCTAAAAGAAATCAAGTAATTTGTTCTTCTGAACCACATTTTCTCTTTCCTTTAGCTCTGAATCAGTAATTCCCTGGGAATGGAACCTGAAGTGTAGCTGTGTATGCAACTATAAATGTGTCAGATAGATAGAGATAATGTGTTTTATAACAATACAGTGTGGTAAATATTGCTGTGATCCCATGTTTTTAATACTGAATTTAATATTTCCCATTGTAAGAACTATTTAAATCTGTTCTTTAGCCTTTCATATTTTCTTGGAGAAATAGTGTCTCTAAGTAAGTTAATGCCCTTAGGTACTAATGCCTTACACAGCTGTAGATCTGTTTGCACCCTCTTGAAGTCCAATAGGCCACATGCATTGTAGGTATTTTTTCACATACTGCCACAAGAATTCTTGCAATTCTGTAGCAATGTAAAAATGTGGAGCTCTCTTGCCAGAGGTAGGCTGTTCTCCTCTGGAAAAAGCATTGGGTTGTGGGAGCAGCTTATGGCTAGAGGCTCACCTGCGTTTGTCATTTGTGATAAAGGATGTGCAAAGACTGGGGTGCGTGTAAGGGGCTCTGTGCATTTAATTAACAACTGAAAGCAGTTATATTGTGGTGTTACAGCTGTGCAATCTCAAATCACTGGAATAAGAAGTCTGAAGCTCTATTTTGAAGCTCAGAGTTTACTTGGGGTATTTTGGAAAAGATTAAGCATATTCCTGTGTGCCAGTTATAAGTGAACTTGTCTTTTGTTCTTCTGAATGTTGTTATGGAAAGTCATCCTACTCTACAGTATCTGTTCTAATCCTTTTCACATATCCATCAGAATTTCTCCACTGCTTGCTTCATCTCGGTCACCTTGGCCAAACTCAGATTGTGGTAAATGAAGAGCAGCTCTATTGCTTTTTATAAAAGTGTACCTAGTCAACACAGGGGTGAAAGAGGGGAGTGAGCACTCTGATTTATTTTACAAGACTGCTGTGTTTTCTGTTAATTATGCCACAGCCATTGCACAGTGCTTTTGAAACTACAGTCAAGGTCCTGCTGCACATTTGTACCTTTTTTGTGCAGGAGCCCTTTTGACATTTCCACTTCACTCCTCTTACAAGCTGGAGTACAACCTTCAGTGATCTCCTGAACTGGCAGTTTTGTATCCTGAAACACTAAATTTGTTTTTATCCTTCCATATGAACAAGGATATATATGACTGTCCCTAGATTCACCTCTGAATGTGCAGACAAGTTGGTAGTTGAAAGGAAATAGGAACAGAAACAAATCAAGCAGTAAAAAAGAATACCAGTAATACAATTTGAAGTATCTGCAGCAGACAGGTAGGACACTTCCATATGGAATTTCTTGTTGAGGACTGGATAGTTTCCAAATAGTCAGTGTATACCTACCTTCTCTGTATGTGAATTGGAATATAAATGTGCACAAATAAACAACACCCTAGTCCACTTAAGTTTCAGAATACCTAAATAAAGATATTCCAGATACTTTTGACAAGGTATATTATGAAAAGCAATAGAAATGTTTGTTTTCAGAACTAACAAGAAACTAATGATCAGACATTAATGAAAAATCAAGTGATTTGGCTGCTGTGGTAATACAAATACAGCCAGTGAATGTAATGTTTCACCAGCCCTCATAATTTTATGGTAAATCTCATGGTATCTCGTGTGTTTCTGTCCCAAAAGTCCCAGTTCATATGGCAAAGCGATAGTATGCAATTATTGCTATAAGCAAATAACTCTTCCTAAGGATTAAAGGCTCAACACCCAAAAAGGCAAACACTTATAACAAGTGTAAAAAGAACCTAAAGAAAACTTTTTTCTTCTTCCCTTTTTGTTTTTTAATCTCATACCTCTGGAGGCTTGAGTCCTATGCTGAAAGTGAGCAATACTGATTACAGACTTTTAAGTTTGGCAGCTTGGAGCAGCATCCTCATGTTACATTTGACCAACCTTATTTAAACGAAGTGCAGTGAATTTGACATTTTAAAATATCCTGTCACTGCTCCATCTAGATAATTTCTGCCTCACACATACATAACACTTGAATACATCAAAGAGATCATGGAAGAGCTCACACCTGTGTTGCTCCTTGTTCTTTATCCCATCATGGTCCCTAACTCCAGTAAGAACATGGTCTTGTACAGTGTCTCACCTGGCAAGGCAGACCAACTGCACTTTTTGGACCCATGCTTTTTAGTTCTCCACAGATGTAGTTTCACACAGCCTCTGGAGCACAGAGACAGTTCTCAGTCACCTCCTTAGGTGTCCAACTTCTTGGAAGGGCCTGCGGTGTCCGTCTTGCCTCTTTATTGCCTGTCTCAAAGGGTGGGCTCCAGGCTCTTTTCTTCACTTACAGATAGTCTTGCTGATGGCCCAAAGAAAGGGGCTGAGTGTAGGTATAGTGAAGGTGCAGTATTTGGCAGGGATCACCTTTTACCCATTAAGCACTTCACAGATTCTTGCTTTTGTACTCATTTGAAGGAGTGCTACGTTTGTTTTTTGGAGATACATCCAGTGGTGCCTTAAGTGGAGAGTCTGTTTCCCAAACCTGGGTCTGTTTTGTGGTAACTGGAGCAGATGATCCACGTTCATTACCAATATAATTCTGTATCATCCAGCAGTTTGACAAGCATCTTTCTGATACTTACACATAGCAACAGATATTGCTTATTAATTGAGAGAATAGCAAACCCCAAATTTTGTTATAAATTGCATAAGGAGAATAACTGCCTTGATCTAAATCTAACTGTCTTGAATCTTAACTCATGCTTCTGTAACAGAGCCCAGAATTATTGTCCATGTACACGAAACTGATTTCCAGCTACAAAAAAACAAAGGCGACAGCAACGCCTAGTAACTGGTGCTTGGGAAAAAATACAAAATTATAGTGTGAGATGTTAGTTTGCTGCCCTAAACACCAATTTACTACAAATCTTAGCCATGGAACTGGAAATCATTAATTAAATCCTGTGCAGCCAAGAATCATGCATAATGTAACACGACCACTGCAAACAGTCCGCTCCTGATCATTTAAATTTCCTTCTTGCTCTAACTGACATGAGGAGCTTGTATTTGAAGTAGTCCCTGATGAGATTTCGCCTTAACATCCTTGGAGAATGTCCTTGTGCATATTTATAGGACAAAGTAGAAGGATTACCTATGTGTGGTTTTTTTGCTTTTAGGGTACTAAATATATTAATATAAAAAATACATAAACCTTGGTACAATATGATTACCTCAAAAATCTTTTGACTCTGGAAAATGAAGGGTCTAATGCTCTAAGCCTTTAAGTAATCATAGTCTGATTGGGTCATGTTCATAAGAAAGCCACTTTTAAATTGAGTATGCAGTTCCCTGTGAAAAGTACAATTTCCATATCTTCCATTCATTTTTATGAGGAGGATTTTAGTAAGCAGCCCACTCTAAAGGGCAATGTTATTTCTAATCCATTGTCATGTTAGGGGTGATAATAGATAGGTTACTCCATCAACACTGCTAATGTTCAAAAAGGCAATTTGTTTAAAGGATGGGCACAGAAGGAGAAGGAAGTGGAGTTCACAAATTAAAAACTGCACAGCAGTTTCACTGCAAACCATCTACTAGTCATACAGTGCTATCCAATTAATCCATTACTCTTAGAAGAGGAATCCCTGTATATCCAGGTACAATCCTTGCCAAATATCTGGACACAATCATAGGCTTTTAGGATTACAAGTAACATAATAAAGGATAATGATCAAAAATTAGGCACACCAATACAGAATGCTTGGGTTAACTGGACTTGCCATGTGCACTGTAAGGCAGCAGTCTGTTAGGTTTAAAGTGAGATTAAGGAGTTGTGTAACCTGCAATTATGCTGGTTTTCATTAAAAAAATAAGATGATTTGGCTCAGTAGGGCCCTTCCTTATATTTACCTCTGTTTAATTGGATTTGGAACTGCTTAAACATCTTTGAGTTGGAGCTTATAAGAAGATGATCCCAGCTGTTTTTCAAAGCTTAAGACAGCAGGCAGACAACATGATCATGTCAAGACTCATACTAAAGCCTTAATCCTGCTTTTTCATCAACTAGCACTACAGCTGAGTCTTTAACCTTCTAAGTACTAAATGTGCTTTGGATCTCTCACAATACATTGCTGTCAAATGTTATTCTCTGATAATATTAATTTTTTCTTCCTTTCCAAAAAGTACTTAAAAGAATAGTCTCTATCTATCTGAATTTGGAGAGCTTTAGTGTAAGCCTGTATTTTCAGTCCTGTTATTTTCAGTCCTTTTAAAAATACTACTTATAAACGTGCATGTATTGAAGTCTGTTGTTCTCTATGGGGGCAAGGCAATGCATTGACATGTAGCTAACATTGCTGTAATGAATAATCAACTATATTGGTGACTATTTTTCATTGTACATGAACTACTAGATTGAATATGTTTTGTTTTCAATAAGAAAGAAATGAGAACAACTTCAGTTTCATTCAGGTATTTTTCCTAGGAATTGTCACCATGACCAAAAGAAAATTTTCCAAATTTCCAACCTCAGAACTAGCATTATTTTGTAACAATGAGTTATTTACTTTCATAATCCTAGGGTTGAATGGAGATTAAATGTTTAATGAGTTACTCCTGCATCTGTAAATAGCACCCATGCAATGCATTAATCTGTGCTCTTTTTCTTTTTCTTTTTCTTTTTCTTTTCCTTTTCCTTTTCCTTTTCCTTTTCATTTTCCTTTTCCTTTTCCTTTCCCTTTCCCTTTCCCTTTTCCTTTTCCTTTCCCTTTTCCCTTTTCTTTTTATTTTTCTTTTTCTTTTCCCTTTTCTTTTTCTATTTCTATTTCTTTTTCCTTTTCTCCTCCTCTGTCGGGTAGTGCTCCGATTTGTCCTAGTGACACAGGGCTGCCAGCAGGAAAGCAAGCGTAGTTAATGCTCAGCTGCTCAAACCAGTCAAGCAAGCTAGCAAGTCCCAGCTGTGCTACTTGATGTTTTTTGATTGCACCTAGTCCTCAATCTGTGAACTGTTTTCTGGACTTAGATTCATCAAGCTCTGCCGCTTTAAAAACTCATGCAGGCAGGCATCCTAGGATATGCCATTATAAGCTGCTGCCAGGGGATCTTCTAGGAGATAAATGGAATCTGTGTGAAGTAAATTAGTGTGAACCAGTCAATCTGTGCGTCAGCCTTGAGCCACATCCATGGGTAACTAGCCTGCTGACTGAAAAGCCCACTGTCTTTTGCCAATCAGAGGTCTCAGCCACCAGGAAGCAGTCCTATACAACATTAGTTTCTTGGAATAATGCCTGTTTGACCAGCTAGTGAAACTCTTCAGTATACAGTTCTGTACTGCTTGAGTTTACTTATTGCTTACAATTGAACTGAAAAATCTTTTAAAGTCAGATAACATTTTAACAGTAGGGAACATCACAGAAATGTCTTGGAAATAAGTACTTCCACTTTCCTACAGCAGCCATTCAGCAGAGTCCTGCTGTGCTGCAGTTGGCTTTACCTCCCTATCAGTAATACATCTCCAAGGCCATAATGCAAAAGAATAACAATAATCTGGCCAGAAGAGGTTAATAAAGAGCCTCTGTGTATTTTTTTTTCCCATGGATTAAGCTATTTGGACAGCTTTGATCAAGAAATGGGAAGGCTATACAAGCTGTAACACTCATGTTACGCACAGGGATGTGTCAGTGTCATAACGGTGCTGCACACTTTCATTTTGGTTTGGTTTCAAAAGCAAATTGAGGCAATCTACAGCAAGAATTTCCCTGAAGAAAGGGACTGAACGAGAATCCTCTGCAAGCTTCCTGATTAATGATTTTATACTTGAATACCAAATCAATCTACTATCATGAAAATAATAATGTCAATACTGTCAACTATGCAATTTTAGGAAGTATTTCTTGTTGGTTTTGTAGGTGCTACTGATACACTGATAGGATTCACATCTGCACTGTGTGCTCTACCACACCACTGGTCTAATGTACAGAAACTGGGGGGAGTTTTGCTTTATTTCTTTAGAAAAAGGTTCTTCATCCTTGGTGGATGGTGGTTGGCCACTGTAACAGGCTCCCCAGGGAACTGATCACAGCAGCAAACCCAAGAGCTCAACAAGAGTTTGGATAATACTCTCAGGCACAGGGTGGGATTCTTGGGGATGGTGCTGTGCAGGGCCAGGAGTTGGACTTGATGATCCTTGTGGGGCCCTTCCATCTCAGCATATTCTGTGATATTTTTAGAAATTCGGAGAGGCGAGGAAATGTTAGGTACATTAATTAAAAAAGAGACCGATTATCTAGTACCTAACAGATTTCAGCCATTTTTTCTTCCCTATTGTCCCCAGTTACTGGTTGGAAAAAAAAATGAGAGAGGGATAAATAATGTTGATCAAATAATTCAGTCTTACGTCATGTTTGATTAAAATACACACTTAGGGAAATTGGAAAAGAGAAATGTAGGCTTTCTAGCTAGAGAGGACATTGAGGAGAAGAAGCAGGAGAATTAATAAAAGGCAGATTGGGGTTACATTTTCCTTTTTTAAATCCTCCTAAGTTTTACAGAAGCTCGTGCTTCAGAGCTGTGCAGTAGATGGTGTGTGGAATTTTATGGGAAAGTATTTTATTTCTTGCAGCAGAACCCACAGAGACAATTTTAACTAGTTAGGTGTTATATAATATATACTACACAGCATACATGGACAGAATCTGGTATAAATCACAACTAAGATCAAGACAACTGCTTTAAAATTGAGTGAATGTTTCATTGCACTAATGAAACAAAAATGGGATGTCCTTTGAGAGCATAATTTGTTACATGCTATTATGTTTTAGTTGAGAGAAGTAGGGAAGTCCCTCTGGGTGAATAAACCTTCAAGGTGTATTGGGAAAAGAATCACTGAAAATTTCAATTTTTCTGTCTGGAGGAATGCTGCCCTCATAAGATATAAGGAGCAGAGGAAAATGGACTTTCAGAGGGGTTTTTTGATATATTAAAACCTTTCTCACATGCAGAAGGAAAAATATTCTTTAGTTGCAATTCACTTGGTGAGTGGCACGAGCTGTTTGCATGTGCCTTTGAAGTGCAAGAGCCAGCTCAGGCTTCCCAGGCACGTGGGTTGGTTGTTCTGCAAACTGAGCTCTGCCATGCCCTATAGGTCCTACTTCTGCATTCATTGTAAAGGATTCAAGTTACAGGACCTTCCAGTTTTACCAGTTCCATACTAGCTTATTTCAACTTCCATATGCTGCAGCATTCAGTTCAGAATAATAAAGCGTTTCTCTAGGTTAATATCCTCATCCTTCTTTTTTAGAATGTAATGAAAACTGGGCCAGTGGGATATTTAATCATCAGAAGATAACAACGTACCATTCTCAATTAAATGACAACTACATACCATCTGTGCAGTTTTTTTTCAAATGACAGTAAAAATTATGAAATGACCAGCAACTGATGTCTTCTGTCACTGAGATGAATTAGGGGTTTATAGGGCTTGAGAAACGGTCTAGAAAAAAACTAGGGTTCAGTTCAGTAAGGATGAGAACAGGGATCTAGACTGAGGTAGGGTTAACAGGGTGGGGAAGAAAAAGCAAGGTAACAGTTTCTCGGGAAGGAATCTGGATCACAAGCTGAGCATGAGTCAACAGCATTCCTGGTGTGGCAGCAAAGGCAAGCACCATACCCGGGAGTCTCAGCTGAGAAGTGATCCCAGAGCTGCGCTCAGCCCCGGTGCCACCGCAGGGCTCGTCCCCAGACAGCCGGGCCGTGCCCGCTGGGACCCGGCTGGGCCGAGCGTCACCGAGGGCTCATCCCCGGGCAGCCGGGCCGTGCCCGCCGCAGGGGCAGAGCGGGGCTCCATCCGAGCAGTGGCACTCCGGCAGTGGCACCCCGACGTCCTCCTTTCCTGCGTCTCCGGGACTGGGGGGACTGCTGTGGATGCTGCTCTTGGCAGCTCATGAATAATGTCCTGCATTTCTTGTAATATTCGTGAAATAATCTTACCCTTTTAGTTTGGCTGGAAATATGTGGAAAAAGCTGAGTAGATTAGGAAACCTCAGTCTGGAAAAAAGATTAAACAAAGGATTTTCAGCCACGGGGGTCATGGAGAGAGTGCAGGGCTCATACCTGTGCAGACAAACAAAACGAGATGCCTTCCCATGAGATAAAACGACAGTTTGCCATGTCAGAGTGAGTTAGGGTGTAGAATGTTAAAGATGCAAAAATTCCACATTTAAGGAAAAACTGGAGAAGTTTGTGAAACAGAAATCTACTGTGAGTCATCACAGGAGGAGGGAAAAATTGATTGTAATTCCATAAGTTTCAAATTGGACTTCAGGAGAAATTTCTGGTGAAGTATTATTCTATGGTTATTGGACTCTTACACTGATATTTTTTAGTCTCAGCAAATATGTCTGTTCTTACGCTTTTCACTGTATTTGTATGATATCTATGAAGTGTGCTTTTAAAATAATACTCAAAGCATTTATTGCTCCATCAAGCTTCTTAGATATAATACGGGAAGTGCCTGTAGAAGCCATAGAGCTCAGAAGTGACATTGCAGTACAATTGTTTTATCCATTTACAAAAATTAAAGATACCAGCATTTTGTTTCCCTTTACAGCAGTTTTTTTCCATGAAGTTTTATTTAGATTCTGGTTGCTTTGTAGTCCATATTGGACCTTAAATATATTTATCACCTGTATCCTCTCTTGCCTAATACTTTTGAATGAAAAATAATTTTTATTGTCCTATCCAGTTCTTTGAATGACAAATAAGTTCGTGTTTTCTCTGCAGACACTGTCTTTAGGTCACCACCTTATCAAAAACACAGGCGTCTTATCAGAAAATGTTACGTGTTTTTATTCACCTGTGTTATGCAAACTTCTTTCTCCAGTGTGTCTGCCCTCTGAAAATTTTTATGCAGAGCATGTTATTTAGGCTGTAGTGTAGGGTATTTCCAGAGTGCAACAAGGCTTTTCAGAGTTTCAACCAAATGTGTAGAAATAAATGACAGTGATGAGTTGTTGTTGTATTTAGTGATTAGGCTATTTTCACAAAGGAAGCTTGAATAGTTTGTTCAAAGACAGTTCTTTAAAGACTGATCACCAGTCTGTTGTACCTTTTAGGAAATTATTTGTTTTTATTGTGTGGAATTGTTTGGCATATTTTGAAACTAGATACATAAATGTTTCATTAAACACTATGATCTTACGACATTCCTTTACTATTCTAAATCCCATATCTATTTTAATGAATTTTTCTGTTTCAATAATGTAAGAGAATGGTTATCAAGTTCAGTAAACAAGTCCTAAGAGCTCATTAAGATGCATCAGAAAAAATACTACAGTTCTCAAGATTGATCCTCTACAATGGAGATTTATGTCATCTTTATATGCTAAGTTCGAGGTCATATGCTTCAATGAAATATGTCCTTTCACCTTATTTCCGTGCTAACAAAGGTAATCTCTACTGTCTACGTAACAATGGAAATGGCACTGCACTGAAGAGAAGGAAAATGTTATTGGAGTTATAATATAAGAAACGGTTTTTAACTTTGCTATGATTTGAAGATTTGGGGCTCATTTATACTCTATTTATGCTACTTTGTCTACAGAGATTACCTTTCAGAGGGAAGCAAAAGTAATTTTAAGGTCCATTTAAACCCAAAGTAGGACAGAGTATCTTCTGAATAAAGATGACACTGTTTATGTTTAAATAACTTAAATTCTATCAGCATCCTCAGTATAAGCTATTCAGAACACTATTTCTCCTTTTGATATTTGTACATAAAACACTATTCCCCTGAGGGAACATGCAGTAAAGTAGATGTTAGTGGTGAGATTTTTTTATATTTTTCCCTGATTACATAATGCCATTTTTACTTTCACTCTTTATTTGGGCCAGACTGTACTTTCCTTATTTTTAACTTTTCAATTCCCTTTGTTCTTCTATGATATTTTTAAGAAACCTTTCTTTTCCAATTGAGCATACAACGTGATGTTTTAGTTAAGAAAGATCTGAAGGTCTCTGCCTTGGTCCCTTTCTTGCTCACTGCACACACTCATTATGTAACTTCATAAACCAGGCTCTGGTGCAGCGTATTTCTGGGTTTTGTCTGGGGGGGTGTGTGTACTTCTGAGCAGGTGACAGGCTGAGGGAGACTTCCCTGACTTGCACTAGTGACCCCATCCCAGCCTGTCCCAGCCTGTCTCCTGGTTTTCTGAAACAAGCGCTCCCTCCCTTCCCTCACACCTGCTGAACTGCCTTCTTCCACAGTTGTTTTGGCACAAGTCGTCCAGAGTTCTGTCTCTCTGTCCCCATGAAAACCCTTTCCACCCCTGCTTTCCACTCCCTTTAAACTGTTCCTAATGACCAGCTATTGCTGTGAGTGTATCATACTTTTTGGTGTTTTTCAGCTCTGTCGGCTCCACCTGTCGTTTCTTTTCTTCTCATTTTTTGTCTTTCTTGGCTTTTAATGACTCCATCTCTCCCAGATTTCCCCTAATCTCTACAATATCTACTCAGAGACATCAACTGGAAATTCTCCTACTTTATCCAAGCATCTTGCCGTCCTGGCTTGGTTCCTTTCCTGTTCACTTCACACCTTCCTCCTGAGGTACCTCATCTGTGTTTGGACCTGCTTCTAGTTGTGTTTTATTTGTTATGCTCTGAGTTGTTCCCTGTTGAATCTGGTACCTTCACTAAGAACACTGCTCAGTGCTGTGCTGTAGAACAGCAGGTCATGATCTGACTGGTGCTGGCATGGCCTGGGAGGCAGCAGAGCCCTCGAGCAGCTCTGTCCTTGTCCCTGTCTGTCCTCTGTCCTTGTCCTGCTGCAGCACAGGGCTCCAGGAAGGGACGTCTCTGCCAGCTCCTGCCTGAGGCTGATGCCGGTGCTGTGGAAGTGTCTTCCCTCTTTGGTTCGCTATCAGAGAACCTTCTTCACTGGTTGAAAATACACTGTTTGTTTTGAAAGGCTGATTCTGAATTTTTGGTCACTGCTATGAGACCAAAACAGACAGGTCTTGCAATTTTTTGCTTTCTCTCCAAAGGCATAGTTGTACTTTTTGTTTTCTCTCTTTCCTCACAGGATACTCTGTTGGAAATTTTCCTATTGTTCTACTTCAGAGTAGTTCTGACTTTTAAATTCATGCAGCTGTAAAGACTCAATCTATCATTCAGCACAGTGGAGCTGACTCCACTGGAGGAAGAACTGTTTTAGAAAAAAATGTTCTAAAATTTGGCACAAAATTATTTTGTTTTTAAATATAATATAAATAATTGTATATTCCAATGTTTCTGTTTTGAAGGGGGAATCTTCAGTTAGTCTATTTGAAAATTATTTAAATGTTGTAAAAATCAGAGAAAAGCACAGATATATTTAAAGACATTTCTTCCTTTACGTATTACGGCTTTTTTGTGTGTGAACCAGAATATTTGTTTTTTTTTTATTGTAATTGTTCTTCAATGTCAGCTCACCCCATTAAGATTATCATGTCAACACGTCCTGCTTTACCTGGACAGGGTTTTATGTACTGATCTGTTGCTATCCAAGGCAATCTTTTAAGCAAAATTTACTGGTTTTTTGTTTTTTCAGGTGAAATTCATGGTGTCGCTGTCATGAATTTATAATTTATTATGTTTTAATATAACGTTTTCAAGGTTCTAATTCTACAATAGTCTTGAAACCCTGATTGCTTCAGACAGACTCTGTGTAGTTGCAGGAGTCAAAAATGATGGAACCTTTCGGTGACCTGGGATCGATAGCTGCAAACCCTTGGAAAGCAGAGAGCACTGAAGTGGAATATGTGTCTTTTGAGCTCCTCATGGCTGCATACTGCCCTGAGGCCTTGTTGGTCCACTCATAATCTTGAAAAATTTAAATAGGTGTTTGAATTACATAATCCTTCAGCAAATATTCATTTGGTCTAAAAGAAAATCCAACAAAATTTATAAGGGAATGTATTTCCTCTTTTGAAAAGAAGACAGAACACTGCACATAGCCATTGGTGTCCTCATACCCCTGGAAGTGTGGAACTTTGCTTGGTTTTCTAGATACTACAAAAAAACAGAAGTGTTTTCTAGCCACTGCTATTTTTCTAGGTAATAGGAGCAGCTAAGGGTTTTAGCAGGACAGAAAAATGGAGATCTAGTCTTTACTGTGTTATTCCGTAATGTACTGCTTGATAATTGTACTTCATCTTCAAGCTGTATTTGTGGCTCCATAGAGAGATATGAGGCAGAAGAGAGGGAAATGGACTTTGACAAGGGAAATACTGCTCTTCTGCTCAGGAAAAGTTATATGGGATCTGTTCAAAAGCTAAGTATATTAAAAATTCATATATAGACAAGTAATTGTTTCCCTGAAAATATTTGTATGCTCTGAAATGAAAATGTTTTTAGCAATTAAGTAAAACATGTAACCAAATTTGGTAATCTTTAAACTGCAACTCAGTCTGGGTTTCACTGCACTTTGGAATTATTGCTAATTTTCTTATGCATTCCAGCTTGTTGTATACAACGTATTTTCATCTTCAAACAAACACCATTTCTCTCCCTCCTGAATGACTCCAGTAATTACAAAATAATCTAATTTATCTTTTATGTTGTTTACTGCCTTCTTTGGTGAAACAGACAAGCATTTTTTTATGACTTCTAAATCATTTTATTATTTTACGATTCTTTAAGAAAAAGCTGTTTTTCTACTTCAAAGGGACCTCATTTAAGATGATGCCTCAAACTTCACCCTGCCTAAATTCTTGTCTATGGATTTTTCAGCTGTCCTGTGGTTGCATATAAGTAGTTTGAGTTTCTGGGGTTTTTTCAATCTATTATTTGTGTTTACAAATTATGTCTTCAGCATTGAAAGCTCTGAAGAAAATCAGGAAGTGTTGGTTTCTGCATACATTTCTCCCTCCCTGTGTTTTTATTCTTTATTGCTCCAGTCAGTGTGCTGAAGCATGACAAGAGCTCCAACTCGGCAAATTTCCAAGATGTGGAGGATACGCCTGACAGATGTGTCCTGGAAGAGTCTGAGCGTCCAGGTGAGAGGCGTTTAAAGACAGCCACCAAGTATCAAGTGGTAAATCTGACGCAGCTTTTGGGTCTGTAAAAAAAGCACATTGTAATACTGTTTCCTTTTTAGCAGCTGCAATGTCAAATTAACGGTCACCTCCAGGGGTCACAGTGTGGAGCTGTTATCCTTTCCTCTTTCATCAGGAATTCAGGTCTTAGAAAGGATAAAGGCTTTATGACCAAAAAGAAGGCTGACACTACTAGTTAATTATAATTACTTTTGGACTGCACTGCTTACTTAATATATGTACAATGTCTGACCCTTTGAAGGTAGCTTGAGATTATGAAAAATTAGAAGTGGTGTATACACTGCAGCTGAATGCAGCAGCGGACACTCAAACACCGTATCTCTGGAGGAAAGCAAATTGGTGGCATTAAATAGCTTGATTCTTTCCTTTAAATCAGTTCACAATCATTATTTCATTTTAATGACTCTTAACATTGATTCAGCTAAATACAGGAACATCCATAAAGTGCATCCTTTTTGGTATCCGAAAGATTTATCTTCATGTAGTTTCATTATCTTTCTCTTTATGGAACATCTATGAAATTTATTAAATGAATTCCAAAAGGAAACAATTAAATATAAATTATATCAAGTCACAGCTGATTAAAAACATTCTGTGCGACTAAATACTAAGATTTTTCAAGCAAACTGTGAGCTCGACCCATATACACTACACACATAACCTGCACATAGTCCTCATTAGTGAGAGAGTTAAACATCTTTCTTCACTTGGTGTTTTCCTTCCCTGCTTTATCTGGTCTCTCTGTACCTTCCTGCATCTTTGTGTGCTGATCCGTGTATCATATTTTTGATTCATCGTCTCTGCGGCCTGTCAGCTTAGTTAAGAGATTTCCAAATCTTGCAGCCTGTGCTGACAGGGGGCAGCTGCCAACAGTCCCCTGATCCTTCCCCAAGGAACTCTGCTGAGATTTAATTTTCAGTCAAAGGGTGCAGTCTGAAATCCATGTCAGGTCCCCTAAGTCATCTCAGAACCCGGATAGGACCCATGTCTGGGGGATTATATTTCAGCATACTCCACTCTTCCAAGATTCCTTGGGAGTTCAGCTACTGTCATATACCTGATTTGAACTACATTCCCTTTTCATCTTTTCCAGAGAAATGAACACCAGTATATGTTACAATAATTGAAACCAATGAATTGTAAATCTCTATTCATTTTAAAGCCACATAGACTTGGACTCAATGTTGTCCAGCAGAAACCAGCATGAGATTTAGAAAGAAATAGATAATCTACTCAGAAAGGAGCCAAGTTTGGCAATATGTGGTGTTTAGTATCTCCCTCAGAAACTGTCTGTAGTCCTTTCAGCAACAATTATGGGCCAAAATACGGATTGTCCAAGATTTGATCAGTTTTGAAGTGAAGAAGGATTAAAGCAAGTTGGCACTAAAGTGTTCAGGGGAGAATTAATGTACCTTAAAGATAACACTAATTTTAACCTTAAATTAGTTCTCTCTGGCAAAGTGTACCTGTTTGGATGGGAACTTATATACCCAGTTCTGCTCTCTGCATATCTATATGAAGTAATGGAAAGAATAAAAGCCTGTCAGGAGGTGAATATAGACTGGCAAAAATACATGTTGATAAAGCTTCCAAACTTAAAAACTGAGATCCAATCAGTCCATCTGACATCATTAAACTAGTAATAAACAATGAATTACTCTGGCTTTTATTTCTGTCCATTCCTGCATTTTAAGACATCTTGTCTTATAGGTCTGAAAACCTCAGGAGATTTCACTACTGGTCTCACTGCTTTCCACTGAGAATTTGTGTCTTGGTTGTCATGGAGACATTGTATTTCTCCAAGAATTGCTCATATTGATCCGTGGACAGGCGTAAATGGCCAGGCGAATGTGAGGAGTAAAGGGGGTTGGGCAGTACTATAAAATGACCAGAGGTTATGGGTCGGAAATAAGCTCATAGCAAACACTTAGGTAAAGAGAAAGAAACAGTTTCATTTTGTTTCAGGATTTCGTTTTTGCACTTTATGCTATTGTCTTCTTTCACTATAGACTGAAAGAAACTTGTTAGTCACTTGTCATGTCAGATCTTTGGTGCTTGTCCTGACACAGCTGTCAGCCTTCCAGCTCTGTGCAGTTCAGGGACACACAACAAAGAGCTAGGAACATGAATTATTTATTGCTCCTTGTGCGGATGAAATTCTGTGATAAGAAATTAAGACACTTCTGACAGAAGTGCTTGCTTGAAAGGAAAGATTTGGTAACACAATACATTTACTTAAAGCTTACCATTTACTTTCAGTAGCAAACATTGAAATAATAATATGACATTCAGTTGGCTATGATTTTCTCAGGTGCTTTAACTTTGAATCATGAAACCTGAGAATACTTTGGAGGTCAGCATTTGGTTTGGTGAGACTTGTGACTTTAGAACCTCTCTCACACACATTCAAAGTCCAGGAATCTTACAAACTTAATTTATAAGTTTTTATTAATAAATCTGTAACGAGTCTCTTGTGCTTCACTTACAAGATGTTGTCATAGATGCAAAAGTGATTTTAAGAAATTTATTTATTTTAATACCTCTTCTGATGAGGAAAAGGTGAAAATATGACAATATACCTGGAAGGAATTCCAGCCATTCCTAGAAAGGGTTCTTTATTACAACTTCTACCAGATTCAGGAAGGCTGTAGAGCAGCCATTAACACATCTATCTGTGTGTTGTGTTTTTTTCAGTGGTGAAAAGTGCAGTCTCTGTCCTTCACATTAGAATTAGCTGTATTTTCAAATCGATCTTTGTTTTTAAAAATCACATCAGGCTTGCTCTGTTTGTTTTATTTTCACATTTTCTGTGTCTGCACTTGTTCTCACTGCTCTGAGTGTGGGCCTCCAGCAATTGTAGGAGGCATATACTCAAATAAATAGCAGGAATCCATTTGACTACCCAAGACACCAATCCAAGATTTACGTATGATTTCTTGTGTTCAATGTGTGATCTGAACTATTCTTAGATAGGTAATGAAACCCCTCAACCTGCAGTTTTCTCTTGGATAATTCACAGTAAACACTTTTCACATATGATGGACACAGGTAAATATCAGACTGCAGTTTCTTGTCTAAATGAAATGGATTTTAGTTGCTCCCTTCGTGTGGCTACAGGCTGCCATTATCTGTGATAGTGGCTCGTGTCTGTTTTAGGCCCCACACAGAGGAGATGCAGGGCTTCTCTCCCAGATGCCTAATAGTAGGTTTATCACTGCCATTTTCCCCCACATGCTGAGGACTGCTCCTGTTTGACATGCAAAGCCTTGGCTTTTTAAACTTGTCTCTGCTCTGGCCTTGAATGTAATAATCAGATAAGAATTGCAACAGTTTTCTGTAGAATTTGACTTTTAATCATATCAACCCCCCCCCATTAAGAATTCACTGTCGCCTAAAGTGCTTCTTTCTTTCAATAAATATTCCCAGTAGTTTTCCATTTTACCAGACAAATTTTCCACATTTAAGGAAACTGAGAAAGAGGCTGAAAGTGAGTGTCCATGGATGTGTTAGCTAGACTTCTAGGTCTGAGCTGTTCACCTGAGTTTTCTTGTACAAATAGTGGTGGAAATCTTACACCCCCAGATGCAGATCATCTTGGCCAAAGGGAGTTGCTTGAGATGGTGCCTAAGGGCATTGAAAATACTCTGAATTTTGTTAGTCAAAATCTAAGAGGATTGTAGCAGGGCTAAACACAGCTTGAGGTGTCTCAGCTTTCGTATGTGGGGCAGTCCCACTAAGGGAGGGTTCTGCAAGTGCAGCTCTTGTGGGAAAAAGGAATAGATTTGAGCTGAAGTCACAAGAAACAATGTAGACACAGATGCCTCTCCCCTCTTACTTTCCCCAAAAGACATATAGTAGAGGAGTAGGAAATAGACTATTACTTCACTTGTTAATAGAGGGAAACTGAGCCTCACTAATGGAAGATTGAATTTGAAGCTGCAGGTGGAAAGTAGAGTGTTTTCCATCTTTTGGATAGAAACCATGTAAATGGTAAAAACCCTGTATGCTTACAGCCTTAAGTATTAGACAGTCTCTGCCTGAGTCTCTGCCTGGTCCCTTCTGTAGCTCATGGTCTTTCCCATCCCTTCATTCCAAAACCATTGCACATATTAAATTTTCTTTCTGTTCAGTTTTTCACTTTTCAGGACAGAATGTAATTCTGGGTGCATAACAGATAATAGGGAAAATCTGAGCAGTTTTCGCAGTCTTGTTTAATTGCTTGTCCTATTTAGACCTTTTGAACAGAGATAGGAAAGGTCTCTGACTGTCCCTGAAATACAGTCTTGTGAGAGGCAGAACTGCAGCAAATAGAAATGAAAATGTATGAAGAACAGCAGGTTCTTGTTAACCACACTGTGCTTAAAAATACAGCACTAAAAGTGTGATTATCTTGTTATCAGGCACGTTATAATTACTGCATCACTTACCAGCTCCAAGTTCCATCCACTGAAGAGTGTTTTGTAAATCAGCATTGTGTCACCTCTATGGCTGTAGATCAGAACACAGGCAGAATGTAAAAGTAAATATTCAGTAGATTTCCAGGTACAAAGCACCCTAGAGAATCATGATTTTTTGTTTGCATCCTCATGAAAAGCAGGAGGCAGTAAAGAGGGAATGACTTGGGAATGGGGTGTTGGAGGCTGTTGCTGCTGAGGATGCAGTGCAGGGGCAGCCCACTGGTCACTGGCACTGGTGGCCCAGGGACTGTGTGTGAAATGTCAGTGCCCAGGAATTATTCCAGAAAGAAGTTCTGGAATTTCCAGCGTAGGCATGGATGAATTCATACAAATTCACTGCAGTAGATGTAGTGTCATATCCTATCAGTGTTCTGGGTTATTAGAATCATGACTCATATGTTTTGCTTTTATTTGTGATTTTTTTTGTTTGCTTTCAGTTTTGGGTTTTTTTAATAGCAAATTAAACTGTAAACTCAGAAGATTGCATAATAATCATCAAGGAAATGTGTATTTCTCTGTGTCTATGATACAAAGATCATAGATAATATGATAAATTTACAAGATATTCATTAGACTAGGATAAAATAGTATGTTCTGCTTTCTCAATGTTCATGTACTTATGAAAGGTGTGGTACCTGTTTGAGCAGTGTTTCTAATGAAAGTAATATTTAAAATTCAGGTTGTAAATATTACCATACATCAAAGTAAAAGAATTCACAAAGGTAAAAATTGGTGATTGAAGGCTTTTCTATGGAATTCTAAAAAACCTTGACAGGATTATAATGTCTTATCAATATGACTTACTACTTCTGTTTACAGCTATTGTAGGATTATTTCTGCTAGGAGAAAATATATATAATTTGATGATTATTTTTCCAGAGGAAACATAAAAATACTTTTAATTTAAAATAGAAATTACCTTTCTGCTGATCCACTGGAGCGTTATCCTTTAAAACAAAAAAATAAATAGAAGCAGAAGACTGTACAGGAGAAGAGTTTTGAGGAATGCCATACATTCTCTTGAGCTGTTTTGGGTTCCATATTGCTTCCTGTGGTATATCACTTGTAATGTGAACGGTCTTCTGGAGGTACATTTCTGGACCTTTTAACACTAACATGAGGGTTCTGAAAGTTTTTATTCCATTACAAAAATTATAGAGTTTGTTACTCAATAAAAAGACTCTAAAATAACATATCTTAATAAGAAAGTCTCAGCTATTACCTCATATTGTAAAATCATTAAGCCTCAAATTGTAAATCATTAAGAAATCATACATTTCTTTTCCAGATGACATGAAGCCACATCCCTGGATATCTAAGGTGTGCTCCTGTAAGGTGTGTTAAAAAACACTGCTGAGATGAAAGAATTAGAAGATGTAGAAGGACAGCCAAGAAATAGGACATATGTGATGTGGTGGACATGGAATGGCTTTTTGTATTTATTATGGTACCTTTAACAATTCATTTTCAGAAGAAATACCTTCCATAAGATCAGCTTCTTCTGGCTGATTTATTGGCTTCAATTCACCCTTCCATCACTGATAGATTTACATGTATTCAACTAAATTTGGGTAGTTTTGATATAGAAAATATCAACTCTTCATTTTTAGATGTCATTCACTTGTTTATGCAGTGGTCCCAAATCTTTACTACGTTGATTGCTATTAAACAATTTTATGAATTTTAGTATTGTTTTACATAAATCAGATTTAAATTTTTCCCTCTTCTTGCTTCTGAATTTTCTTGCCAATAGCACTTTAACACTGAGAAAAACCAAATTCAAATAATTAGAATATTTGTTTTCACTGAAAAGAAAAATTCACAATTTGAATTAAACATGGAATATTTAGAAATAACTAAAATCCAAAGAATGTTCTATGCACAGGAGAGGATGGGAAATTTATAACAAATCTGGTCATGTCTAGGATGTAAATTTTCCTTTTCTCTAAATACTTCCATTACCATCATCTGCAGAAATGCAGTACCAGTATGGAATTGGAGAAGCCCACTGGAGTCCTCCTCTGAAATTATATACTTCATTGAATATCAATTTGTGCTCCTTGGGAAAAGCAGCTATACCTTTTCTTTTCTTTTTTTTTTTTTTTAATTATATCATTATATTTGTAGGATATGTGCAGCTGATTAGACCCATTTATCACCTTCTGTTCTGGGGGACTTAGGCAGGTTTGACAAATAATGGCTACTCAGAGCAGGAAGCTCACTTTCTCTATTGCCAATAGTTGGAGTGCTAATGAAGGCGAAGGTATTTGAGGGTGTGCCTTCTGGATCTGCACCTTATGGTGGAAATCCTGGTCTGATTTATCCGTCTAATTGTCACGTCAGCCATAAGATGCCTTAACTGGGAGAGCAGAGACTTCTTCAGTGTGGAAAGATTCTCTGGTAATTAATCTCTTTCTTCCTTGTGGAGAAATGCCATGGCTGCAGCAGTGATAAAACCTGGTTTTTCCTGCCACACTATGGTTTGAATGAAGCAGACATGAAAGCTTCTTCCTTCTCTTTTTTTATAACCCAGAAGTCCATGTCCCTCAGTGCAGTGTACAGTCTTCAGACACAGTGGGTGGTGGAACAACACTGTGAGAAGAAGTATCCCTGTTTTTATTCAACTAAAGAATATTTAATTCAAATCGGCTACAATCCAGAGAAAATAAAAATATTTTATGTTACTTCTCTGTGACTGTAAATACCATGGAAAAAATGGCATCTTTGGGCAGGAAAGTCAGTGGTTTTAACACATTTGGTATTTTCCAGAAACAACTTTCTTTTTTTGTGGAAGGCATTTTCCTATCTAAAAAGTATCTTTTGTTCATATGTGGTTGTATTTGAATTACGGTGACTGAACATTGAGTGCTGTGGCTTCATTCTTGCATTTCTTCTGCTGGATGCATGGAATAATACTGAGGTATTTATACTTGGCACAAGACAGCTGAGAGCAGAACATGTCTGCAGCTGACATATATCCTCCTCCTAACTTTTGTGGCTGAATGAGAGTTGCAAACATCAAGAAGGTAAAAATAAGTTGTAAATATATCTACAGGAACTTAGCAGGCCCACAGAAACCTTGCAGACAGTAGAACAAACTGCAAGCAAAGGATGGACCCATCTGGCTCCTTTGCTCCCCTTCCATGTGAAGAGCCGTGTCCAGTTGTTGCTGCAGACTCTTCATGGCCGTGGAGAAGCCCGTTCCCAACAAGCACCACTGCTTTGCATTGGCATTGCTCACTTGGGCCAGGATAACAAATCTTTTGAGAGCTCTTCCAGCGAGGTATTTCAGAAATGGATGTGTTCAAGGAGGTCTCATAGCTCACGGAACTGGCGTTATACATAACACCCAGTACTGCTGTAGTAGCAATTACATTTGTGCAACATGATATTTGATTGCTTGTCTTTAATTCTGCAAAGCAGTGCACATCAGCAGCCTGCCAATACAGCCAGCCCTCTGGAATGGTTTGTGCAGTGATGATCAGTGTTTGGCACATGCTTGTGCGTGCTTTGTGCTTATTATCGTTACAGGATCAGTAAGGTAAGGCAGGAACTTTTTTATTAGCTACATTTATTTCCCAGTAAAGCAAATATATTCCCCTTGTCTTCTGGATGTCTTTCAAACAACCAACTTTATAATATGTGCTCACGATGAACTCACTCAGAAAAATCTTTTTACAACAGTGACAATTTCAGAGCTGAATACAGAAATACAGATGACCTTCCTGCAATAGTTTCTTGTAAGCCAAACTGAAGAAGCATTTTATACGAGTGTGGTCTGATGTACCACTGCATTCATGCTTGTGGAGATGGAGTTGACAACAAAGGCAATCCCAAGGCAATTAAGAGTATATTTTTCTATTGAGTTACTCTGAAGAAATCCTGTCAAAAGGAGTAGTATGCTAATATTTTTGAGTACTTTTATAAATTTTAAATATGGAGTATAAAAGTCATGAATACCTAAACTGCTTAAGGAGCATGGTGTTTTGGTTTGGCTTGGATTTTTTTCCATCCAGAAGTCACAGGGTCCCATGACTTGTATGGCTCAAGGTGTGGTTTCAAAGGTGGGGGATTTCTCCCCACTCCAGCCTCTGGCTCCTGTCTCCTCCCTTCTGTTTGCACAACTGCTTGTGTGCCCAGGCCGAGCCAGGGCAAGCCCTGGCCTCAGGGCAAAGACCAGAGGAGGAACAAGCAATCCAGAGTGGGAATGTGGGACAGTTCACACAAAGGGGAGCATGAAGTTGGAAGTTCAGGGTGCTATATGAAGAGGTCTTACTTAAATGTAGACTTTTGGCTTTCAAATCCAGTAAGCATTTTTTTACATTACATGCATAATTCATTGTATTATTAAAAAAAAATTAAAGGCATTTACTGCTTTAGTATAAGACCAAATCAAAACTCTTAGGCATCTCTTTTATTTGAGGGATTTTGAGCTTTCCAAATAATTCATACATTGTCTGAATGGTCATGCTGTATGGTCACTGACTTAGATTCCTGTCTGGAAACCTCCCTAAAGTTTGAACTGTTCATTTATGTCTCCAAGTCCAAACATTATATTTTGAATTCTCTTGTGCCATTTACATATTTTAAATTTGATCATTGTAATAAACTGCTTCCATTTTGGGGTTGTATTTTGTGGATTAATGCCTTTCCCCAATCCAGTGAAAGATGTTCTGAAAGCAAATTGGCATGGGACTTTAAATATATGTATATGAGATTTAGTGTTTGAAATAAAGAGACATTTTCACAGAACCACCATGCAATGGGGCTACAAGCACCAAACTGCTGCAGCTTAGCAAAGGAAACAGTTCTGCACGTCTGACTGAGCTGAAGCGTTGGAAATTCAGAGAAGTATTGGCCAGGTTCAGTAAGCAGCATTACCTCTGCCCAGGATTTTGCTCCCTTGGAAAGAGCGAGTTGTCTGAAGGCAGGCCAGGACAGTGAGCTCCCAGAGTGGTTATGCCAGTGCTGAAAGGCATTGCACCCTCCTCCGTGGTGGGCACCTGTGAAGACCAAGTCCTGCTTCTTGAAAAGGATGTTTCTGCTGAATTTTGCAGGCCATTCTTCTTGCATGAGAAAGGGATGCAGAGGAATTTCAAGGACTGGTCTTCCCCTTTTTTCTTCCTCATTGAATATGTAGTCTGAACTGCTAGACGAAGATCTTAGCATTACTGTTAGCATTTGAGTTGGGCTATCATTTGAATTCATAGATCCCCAAAGTGAAAATTCATCAATCTTACTTTTGGAGAAGTAGTTCTGAACTTGGATGCAACATAAAATTCATGCTGTAACCCAAGACTGTCTTACTGGGGTCCATGGGAAGTTTGTTTCTGAATGACACCTGCTGGAAAGTCTGAAGTGTGTCTGAGAGCTGTGCTGTGGGACAGAGGCACAGCAAGAACACCTTCGCATCTTCCGGTGGATGTGGCTGTGAGGGGTGAGTACAGGCAGAGCTCTGGAGATGCAGCAGTGTGAGTTGCTAAACAGTATTGAAGATCATGGAAGTTAGCAAACGTCTGCAGAGTTTTTTTAGGGCAGACTGTGCATTTGAAAAAATTTCATAGCAATACAAATTTAATTACATTTATCTTTTTCTTTCATGTATTTCCAGAAGGTTTAACATCAGAATATAGCCTGAATTTACATTGTGTCATGCAAATATAGCAATAAAAACTAGTTTTCTTCCTCTGCAATACTCTCAATAAGGTAGTTGTGAAAAATAGCATCACTGGAGTAAGTAGTATACGTAAGTAGTATATGTTGTTTCATTAAGTACGTGAATCCCTCCAGTTTTGCGTTACCTGGCAGATTTTCTTTCTTTTCTTTCGGGTGGGGGGCATTTGAGAGAATAATACTCATCAGAAAAATATTAGTAATATTCAACATTAGTAAAATAGTGATAATTTCCTTATTTATTCTCAAATTTTATCTAAATAATGTGTGATCTTTTTGATAATAAGAACGTGGGGAAATCATACCCTAAATCATCGTGAGTTTTCCACACAGAAACTCAGGGTAATAAAAGATTCTGTTCAGTTTCAGAACTGTATTTTCTATCATCACACTGATCTGCAGACTTGCAGCTCTGCCCAGTAAATGTAACATACAGATTTTTGTTGTTTGTTTTGGTTTATAGTCTTCCTGCCATGTAGATGGCAGCAGCACTCAAGCCTTGAAATGCATTCCAGCTTTTTCTTGAATTTATTTGAAAAAAACATGTTTAAGAATATTACTGCTGAGACTGAACTGAAAGCCTGGTTACTTTAAAGATGGGTATCGGTTTAGTAACATGTGTGTCTAAAGAAGCTTTTAACTTCATAATAACAGTGTTTAAAAGACAGTAAGTCATATCGTCTGCATTAATATAGTTGCCACTATTATTTTTTTCTACATTTTGACTTCTTTTTCCTATAAATTAAATTTCTAGAATTCTTTCTATGTACTAGGTTGCAAGACACACAGCATGTTTTTGAAGTTCAAAATTGTATTTCTTTGCAGAATGAGCAGCAGCCTGGGCAGGAAAGCTCTTGACTGTGGACATCCTTGCCAAAGGTACGAAGAGGAATGACAGAGAAAGGTAGTGGGATACACAGTGTAGGATTTTGTGCTACAGGTTCTACTAATTCCAGTGCCTTATAGAAAAGATCATGAATTATCCTGGAAAAAATACATTTTGAAGGTCCAAATATCTTTATCTTTGCGTAGTGTAGAACTGTCTGCACTGACATTTACTTTGGCTAAGACGTAGACAGAGATTTGGAAAGAGAAGCAGAGATTTTGAAAGAGAAGCAACAAAACTGAGACCCAGACTCGGACTAAGGCTGTCTGGCAGCCTTAGTCTCTGCAGCATTATGAAACTCAGGGAGACTTTGTGGGATCATCTCCAAGCCCTCAGAGGTAAAAGGTGGTGTTACACGTGAAACTCTGCACAGAGGGAAAAACCAGCACAAGAAAGCGTAATGACAGTAGTGCCTTGCACTAGAAAATACTGTTTAAATGTGGGGGTGTTTTAGTGAGCTGTCATACAAAGTACACCAGCACTAGCTCCCTCAACACTTCCAAACCAGTAGGATTCCGTAGGATCCTGTCTGAGGATGCCCTGGGTGGAGGTTTAATCACACTGACTGTGGAATCAGCTAAGGTAGCTGGGCAGGTGGGCAGACTGTGGCACTGAGCCATCCTCGCCCAGCTGCTGCAGCACCAGGTCTGGGCAGGTCTGTGCTAACCCTCTGCAGAGCTGGGAGAGAAACAGGAGCTGACACCCCTGAGATGCCCGTGCTGTGTGTGTGAAATAGGAACCCTTGGCACAGGGTGTCATCCAGCTGTTCCTCAGGCAGGCTCCAGAGGCCAGGATTCCAGCGGGAGGGTCTGTCACAGCTTCAACACTGCACTCGGTGGATGGGCTCTGACCAAACCATCCTCTCATGTCTGATGGGGCTATGACCAAAAACATGTTACAGATGTCACCATACATGTCCTGGAGTGACAGCACTTCAGGCAAAGGACTTAGAAAGGGAAAGCAGAAATTCTTGCCTGATGAAATGTGTGACAACAGTAGAAGTAGATGAGTGATGAGAAAAGAGCAGCAACTGGACGTGTGTTGCATCAAAGCTTGGATAGCCAGCTTTTGTCTGTCCTATACCTGTTGGGTGCAATGCAGTGGGCATTGGTAATGGGAAAAGCACTTCCCTTCTTAAATGTCTTCCAGACTAATGCATGCTGAGAGCAAATGTATTTTTGCTGCTTTTAGGATATGTTTTGGAGATCTGATGGGTTTTACTTCTCACTTCTTAGCATCCATTAAATCTTAGATTTCACTCCAGTGAGCAGATATTTGTCAAAACGCTGCTTCAAGGTCTCCCAAATCCCCTTCTTTTCTTGTATATTTTCAAAATTATGCCACTGCTTAAGTACTAAAAAATATCTTTTCACCTTCCCTCTACTTCACTGGTAATATACTCAATATGGTTATGGGAGAGTTCTATGCATTGCAACCAAGCATACATTTAGAATTCATATTGGTGCTGATTATTCATGACCTATAGCGAAAATGTATTTTAAAAGCTCCTAGGAACTTAAAGTAACTGTCTCTGTGTTATTGTTATCTCTGTGTAGTACGTAGGAGAAGTTTTGTAAGGATATATAAAGGGATGTCATGACATTTTGTAAGTAAAGTACAAAAGAAAAATGCCATAATAAAAATATTAGTAGATTTCCATTATCCCTGCCCAAACTTACTAGGCTTAAGCAGCAAAATCACCTGAAAAATACAATATAGAAACTCTTAGAACTACCAAATAGGCTTTCCTTAGAGATATTTCTATAGAATTGCTTTGGAGTAAAACTTCTCCTTAGGAACTTGAGATTTGTAGCAATAACATTTCAAGCTTTTAAAGATGATGATGAACAATTTTAGTGGATTGGACACTGAGAAAATACCAGAGAAGACATCACAAGAAAAGACTTATTCCAGGCACTCTTTCTTTGCTTTGGTTATATGAAGTGACAGCCCAGTGAATCACTGGGTGGTCTTTTGGTCTGACAATTTGGGTATTGTTCAAGCAATTAACAGGCAGGCAGCCAGTTGCAGTGGCTAGTGATTGAATTACAGACTTCTTTGGTGGTTTCCATAAGGAAGTCTCTGGGAAGCGTTAGCCATCTACCACGTATCATATGGCGAGCATGTGTCCTACTCTGTGTACATGTTTATTCAACTAAATACTTAAAAATATTACTTCACTTGAAAAGAGCTGATATTTGAAAGACATTGCAGGCTTTTGGTTTCTCCTGTCCTAACCCTGTGTATGAGGAGAATTTATGGTACTGTTGGAGTAAACCTTAAGCTTTGTATGGTTTTTTTTTGGATTAGATTTTAGAAATGTCTTTTCTCATATCTTAATTCACATGTCTGACTAACTGCGTAAGTACTTAACAGGTTTCATTCTAGATGTTTCATTTAAAAATGCCTTCTCTTACATAAGTCCTTTAAGCAGATGTAATTGATGTTAATGTTTTGCTTAGCCCATGGAACATGTAGAATCCTGTGATACTCCCCTTTCTTACAGAACCTGAATCTATAGATGCACTTCTCTGTTCCTGCTATTTGGCTGTTTGGTTTTTCCTTTGTGTGTAGGAAAAATCTGACACATTTTTTCCAGAATTTTGAGTTTTTTCTTCCTCCCATGATAGCCAGTGGTTGAACTTCCACAGGGAGAGAACAAGGTAAAAGCAGCAAAAAGGAAAAATAAGAAATAAACTCTATTAGCTAGAGTAAATATACCAGCACAGTCAAATTATGATCACACTGGCCTCCAAGCTGCACTCTGATACTTTATGATAATTCTGAACAGGGCTCTGAAGGTAGGTGTAAATGTCAATAGTCTAGGAAGACTGGGAATTTCTGGGAATTTTCATAGGATACATATAGCCATAACTACAATCCTGCAGCTGTTGGGTACAGTGCCCACAGCGCTGAGCTCACGTGGCATTTTTGAAAGGGGTATGGGACTATAATAGGAATCTCACCAACATTAAGTTTTCCTCAGCATTTAGCCTTTTTCTGGGGGATGATTTTTCTGCATTAGCCAGGAAAGTGCCCTTGCTGGCTAGCACGAAGGACAGGAGGTAGTTCTGTACATTTTAATGCTTTTACAGCTTCTGTACTAAAAGACATTGGAAATAGAAGGGAAGCTTGCATGCCTTCCTTAGAGATAGACCCAGCTCCCTTCCACACAAAGGTTTTGCCAAGGTTTTAATAAAAGGAATCCCCACTGTAGATTACTCTTATACTTATCCAGTATTCAGTCCTGGACCACATCGTCCAGCAGCTTTTATTCAGCCAAAGCTGCTTCCAAAAGGGCTCAGGGGCATCACTCGGTCAGCAGCAATCAGTGGGTTAATACAGCCTGCCTTCTGCCTCCCTCAGATGTTCAGGAGAAGATAATAAGGCAGGGATAGAGCCTGCAGGTTAATGAGGTACCCCAACTAGAAGACAGAAATCTGAGAGGAGAGACTTGGGAAGCGGAAGACGAAGGGGAAATGTGCGTCTTTATATTCAGGTATTACTAAGTTGGGAGAATTGCTGGGGCAGGATTGTTTTCCAGTACTATAAAGACCATTTGATCTCTTAGTGCACTGCTGAAATTACTCATCTACCTGGCAAAAGCTGTCTGCCTTTTACACTCCTGTTAAAATCAATAGTGAACTACATTTGGAACTCTGTTATGCTAAAAAGAAGTGCCCCCCTCCCAACCCTAAACAAAACACCAAAATCCAAAGGTGCTCATGTTGGGTAAACACTGGAATCCCTCTAACAAATTCTAATCAGTGCTGGGGTAAGCATTGTTAGGAACATCTGTCATGTATTTAAATAAAATCTATTAATAAAATGAATGAGTAGAACTTAGACAAGTATAGAGAGGTAATACAGTAAAATAAATGGCCCTGCTACGGGGAGCTGTTGTACTATGCTGTTTTGAATATCGTCATGAAAGCAGCTTACCTTTCAGCTGAGTCTTTTCAATAATCCTGGGCTATAAATGATGCAGCCATGTAAATAACTCTGACAGTTGCACTTTGACCATATAATATGAAAAATAGCTTGTTCTCTATAATCACATTGTCAAAGAATTCCTCCTTCTTATCAGTATGCGACCTCCTGCTACAGACAAGCAGAATACAGAACAATCTGCACAGTCTGCAGCGTTCAGGATACTGTTCTTACTGTTATTATCAGTAATGACGATTATCTCTAAATGCTCAACAGTAAATCCAGAGGAATAAATGGGAACATTTTTCCTAAGTGGTGTATAACAATACCTGACATTTATATAGCACCTTTTATCTGTAAAAATCCCAAAGTGCTTTACAAAGTCTTCTGGGATCACTTCACCCACCACTGAAATGCAGCTATCTCTACAGTGAAATTCAGCGTCTATTCCACACCACTGCCATTGCACAACCATGGTTTGGAAAAAAGTGACAACTAAGTGAAAGGCATTGTACTGTTCTTGTGAAAGCTGTCATAGGGTCCTCTCTGGCAGTCCATGGCTAAAACATAGCAGTGGCATCCAGAGGAAAAGCAGCAGATACTTCATCCTCCTCTGCCCTCAGACACTTCCTTCCCAGCAAGAGCACTTCTATTCTCTTTCTGTTCTCAGAGCTATTGAGCACTTCTGTTCTCTATTCTGTTCTCAGAGGTTGAAGTGCTACCAATGAATGAAATTCTGCTAATGAAATCACACTAGTAAACCTGGGTGTTTGGAGTTGTCTTTAGAAAGTAAGTAATAATGAAGATAAAACGCTTAAGATTTTACAGGACAAAACCGGGTGTAACTAATCTATACCATAATCTATACCATAATCTATACTATAACTGTGCTTCTCTGACAACCTTGGTCTGTTGAACCCAACACTGTGAAATTAAGTACTAATGTATTTTTCCTAATGAGGTGTTTATATTCTTTTTCATGGTTTTAGTACTGTAGCTGTGTATTTATATGAGCAGGTATGACTGGGCCCTCACAGTAAGCTGACTGTAGAAACAGATGCTGAATTTGTACTGGTAAATTAGAGTGAGGTAACATTCTCAGGTATGGAAAATTACATACACTGATAAAATGATGGAACGGTCTCATGCTCTTGATCTGCAACAACTAATACACTCCTGATGACCATGCCTGATAGGAAGTGTTTGAACATGTCCATGCTTTTTTGGAGCGTAAAATAATTTTTCTATCAAGCTTACTTTCAGTTCTACTGGCAGTTGTCTGTATTGCCAGAAAACTGTCTGAGGGAAATTTAGTTGGAATTACAGATATATATACAAAGGGTATGCACAGAATGATGGAATGTACGTAAAGCATAGTATTTGTACATTCCTGAATGTGATAAAAGTCAGAATAATAGTGGATTGAATCCTCTTCAAGAGAAATGCATGCTATGCAAGATGAGTAATCTTGAAAGTGCTCTACCAATACTAATCAAATCATGGAGCTGAAAATACATGTTCTTGCTAGAGTTTCCTATTGCATTTTCATCTCACAGAAGGATGGGAATAACCCCAGCAAGGAGATCTGAACCCTGGTGAATTTTGGAGAGCTTAGCTCTTGCTGCTGATACAGATTTGGTATCTCTAGCTCAGGTTTATGTCTGTAATATGTCACTTTAAAAAAATCAAGGTCCCATTTAGGTTCACTCCACTGCAGTGTTACTACTTTATCTTGTATTTCATCTCCTCTGTGGTCTTGGCTCTTCTTTGGCAAAATGTGAGTTCCTTTTCTTTTAAACCTGGGGAAGCGTTGGACATATGTCACCAGTGAACTACAGAGTGTGTGGGGAAATTAGCTAAGTAGACAGAACCACTTTACTGCTGAGAATAGAGTGGTCTCTGCTCTTCCTCAGCTACAGACAAGAAAGAGAATCAAGAGTGTTTCAGAAGTTGCTGACCTTTTGAAACTAAGCTGTTATATTTCTTTAATGGAACAAATGCAGGTAAACCGATTAATATAATTTGTCATTATATTAAGAGATTAAATGTAGTTTTCCTTCTCCTAAGAAGCTGAATTGTACTTTTGAAATAAACTGTAGAGTGAAGCCTAAAGAAACAGCAATAACTGTGAATCTACTACAAGATATTCTGAGTGGCATTTTAAGAATGCAGGGTGTGAATAGACTATCAGAGTTTATCCTGCACATAAATCCAGAAAATCCTATGGCCAGAGTGACAAAATTATACATGCTTATGAGTAATGTCTGGTTTATGAAACTTTTATGTGAAGGTGTAAACTATCTCCTATTAGAGATGTTAAATTAAAATGTTTACTAGGTTTTTGAAATTCATTAAAATTTAAAGTTGCAAATTTATATTAAGAACATCACATTTATTTGCTGTGACCCCACTTAAAACAGGTTTACTGATTCCAAAGTATTTTGGGTCAAGCCTTGTATACATGTACAGCATGTGTATGTGTAGGTATTTATTTGTATCCACTACTGTATATTCCGTATTGAGTTCTATTTTAATAGTGAATGTGGAGATTGCAGTTATATTAGGAAATACCAGCTCTAGGGCTGCAGAAAGAATGGTTGTGGCAATGCTTAACTCTTCCCTCTGCACGTATGTGTTGCACACCAATCTTTATGTGTATTAGCCCATGTCCACTCATAATCAATACTATCGCCTCATCAAACTCTTCCATACTTTTATATACACACATATGTTTAGCACTCTTAGAGGTATTTTAAAGATAAATGTGTCTCATTTTGGTCCTGACAATCAGACCACAACAATACAATTGATAGACTTGGCTTCACATTTGAAATGTTAACCCATTATGAGGCAGCTCTTAGCAAACATGCCAAGAAACAAAAGATAGGAGAATCTTACCACTTATTTTCTCTGTCTTCAAAGACTTCATCTCTCAGGCTGAAATTTACAATGCTGCTTTTTTTATTTGATTGTTATTTGACTACTGCATCTTCAGTAAAAGCCATATCCTCCTTAAATTTCCCAAGTTTTTTTCCTTAGTTGACAGACAGTTGCTAATCACATGTATAATACCCTGAGCAAATTTCAGGCCATAGGGGGATAGGGTAGCTTCCTGCATATTTTACCCCCTTCCATCCGTATTTTTTCCAGTGTATGTGACAGTCTGCTTGCATTTGTGAATGAATGCTGTGATGTATATTGTCTGTGTTAAGATGAGGGATCATGTGAATGTTAAGCCTTTAAACATAAATGGAGAAGTTAAACAGAGGCTTTCAAATTCACACATACAAGGACATTTACTGTTCTCTCTGCCTGCTTTGAAGCTCTCAGCAAAGGATCTGCTGAGCACACACAGTCAAACATTGTTTATACCAGTCCTGGGCAGGTATTTTGCATTTGCCTGGCAGACAGGATAGGGCAGCATCTCTCCTCTGAATGCTGTGCTGGGCTCTACTGGCAACATCTCTGCCGGTGAGCACAGGGGTATCTGACTTTTCACCCAGTCTATAGCAGTGACATGAGAGCTCCAGGGAGATTCTTTTGAGAAGAATCATCCACTCCTGAAGCTGGATTCCAAGTTTTCAAGTTTTGGCATATGGATTTTAATCTCTTGAGTTGCCTCAACAGAAAGCAAATTCCGTAACTTCCTCTGCAAGGTCTGTTTGACTTTGCTGGAGGAAGAAGGCTTGTTCAAAGCCAGCCTGGCAATCATCATTCATCACCCTGTCAGTCACACGCAGCTACCAGGGTACCTTCAACAAACGTTCTGTATTGTAACCCCGAGGTTGGTTATTAGTGTTTCCCACAAAGTTCCAGTAGTCGTAGGACATTTTTGAACTTTACGGGATTTATATTAACTCATAGCAATCTTTTCAAGGTTGCCAGAAGGTGTAAAGAAACTAATGATTAACTAGATTCTTCTTAGTAATTTAGAAATATTGATGAGTGCTAGTTCAAGTGGTTGCTACCAGCAGTGTATTGTGTGTAATGCTTGACTCCTGATAAGAAGGAAGTCTTCTCAACATAATCTTACTTCTTTTTTCATATTTTAATGTGCAAATTACTTTTGTTATTGTATCTCTGATAAAATTCATTTTCAGCAGCTGTTGAAGTATTTAAATCCTGCCACAGACAGTCATCAACAGAGTACTGTGTCTAAAGCAGATGCGATATTGTCCTCAAAACTTGCTGTAAACAAAATAATTCTCTCTGATAATGAAAAAGTATTTTACTTTGTATCTGTAACCATATGAATTAATTTCAGGACCAGTTAATAGGATGTCATAACGGGTATGTAGGTTACCTTAAACTATAGATTTAGTTTTATTTTGGACTATGAAGAGAAGTTGAAAAACACTGAGACTTTGTTCAAACACCGTCTTGTGTACAATTCAAGAAAAAACTACCTATCTGATAACGACAGTACCATGTGCAGCTTTTCCCAGGGAAGGCTGTTTACTTAAGGCCTGAAGCAAGGGTCAGTTTTGAAGAAAACTTGACAAGGACAATTTCTTACTTACCTTTGCTGGCAGACAAAGCATAGTAATAATAATGATGGGTGGTTGCATTCCAAGCATTTCACTCACCTGAAACACCACGGAGCAATTTATATGCATTTGTTTTTTGCTCTCACTGTAGTATTACACAGCTAGCTGGGATTTTAAAAGAAATCCAAGAAATAAAACATTCAGCTCTCAGAAAGAGCAGCTGAACTGCCTGAATTCTGCTCATTCATCCACATCAGTGCTGGCTTTTTTCTGAGGCCCTGTGCTTAGGAGTGGGAGAACCACACTCCTGACACTTCATTGCATCACTCCTCTCTCTGCAATATTGTCACATGCATGGGGCACTTCATGGAACCATAAATGAGATTCTTTTTTCTTCTTACCTAGAAAGGCTCTGACAATCCTTTAGAGCAATTTTGCTCTTTAATCCGTCTCACTCCTCCTCTTTTCCCGAGATACAAACCCTCATGTTCCTCTGCCTTTTGCAGCTTTCACTTAGATGTGGATGTCTGAGGGATGTGTGAGATACCAACACAGAGCTGAGTGCTCCCTTGTAGCCTCACCACTGGCCAGAGAATGATTTTCCTCTGATACCCGGCCCTGATCAGTACCTGGTGTTGGGAACAGCTCGTCCTTACCCATTCGCTCTCGCTGTGCCCTGTTAGTTCTGAACTACAAATACAGGAGGTCAGTGTTTCCCGATCAGCTTTTTCATGGATATTCAAAATAGCTAAAAAATAAAAGGGACGTTTATTTAGCTCTAGAAAATCTGTTCATAAGTGGTTTGGGTTGAAGCAAAGTACGTTTCCCTTGCTTGTAGATCTCTCTAATCAGGATCACGTTCTTATCGAAAACACTGAAGTACCATCATTGCAAGATCTGGCATTACTGCATTTTTCTGCCATATATTCTAATGAAGACCGTTCTGCATCATTAAGTTTAGACCCTTATCCTATAGCTGGACAAGCAGTCCTGAAGGGTAGTTGTCTGCTTTTGGGAAGGAACAAAGATTGTCTGAGGTCCCTAACTCATCTCTTGTCCCATTAAGGCAGAAAGGTGCAGGATTTTAATGTACTTTGCTTTTCAGTATGTGTTTTTTCACACATCAGACACTAAAATCTTTCCATGGATTAAACCTTTTTATATGGCAAGCTCGTGTGTCCATCTGACTCACCCTCTGGTTTTGAGCTGTGGATCAGTTTTTCCATGATGCCTTTTGAAAGATGGAGGTATCAATTGAGCAAACCAGAGCAGGCAGTTTCCTGTAATCATCTGCACCATCATCTGTGCTGGATCATGGCAGCAGCTGATCAATAGAGGAGTATTTAAATATGTTAGAGCCTGAATCTGATATTCTACATGTTTAACTGCATAAACAGATCAATGGGACAGGATTGATCTCTATTGATATTTGGCAGTTTTCAAATACAATTAAACCACATTTGGAGTACTGAAAGCACTTGAAATAAACAACTGGGCACTATTTATAATTTAAAAGAGCTACTCAAAAAATTTAATAGATCAAGTGGTTGTTTCAACAATGCCAGTGTCAAGGGAAAACTTGAAATCCATATGCTGTATATAAATAGCAAACTGAAATTGATGGCAAACTGAAATTCAATATGTTCTTTAGCACATATTACTATATACAAATATTTCCGTATTTATGAGATAAGGATATGCAATTAAATTGTCATTAACAGATATAGATGAATGATTATGCCTGAGCAGAATCTGGGACTGGAATTATTGGACATGCTGTTGATAAAATGGCAACCTTACCTTTCTCAGATCCCTAAAACAGCGGAATTCAAGCGTTACCCAGCGAGTTTTTGGTTTTGCTGATCCCTGTTGGCTGTATTCTCGCTGTGTCTGACAGGGTGCCAGCAGTTCCCTCTATTCCCTGTATGCTGACACCTGGCATCTCTATTGCTCCTTCTGAGAGCCTGGCACCAGCGGGTGTTTAGGCTACCATCAAAACCTGTTTGCTCAAGTAGTGACAATCTAGGAATGTCCTTGGGTTGCCTTTGAGGGTAATGTCATTGTCACCACAAAGGCACATCAGATAGCTAAAGGCTGCTCAGAGGGTTTGGCTCGTTGACATGCACAATAAATAGATGCTGGTGGTCATAAAAAGAACCAATGTCCACGAGTTTCAAGACTGGCCGGTTCAAGAGAACCACACCAAAGCTGACCAGAAGAACAGTCATTTTGGGAAATGAGATTTATTTGCCATTCTGGTCTCCCTCTGGGCAGTTTTACACAGCAACGCAGGTGCAGTTCTGCACCTACTGAGGCAGCTGAGCTGGTCCTAGGCCAGAACATACAAGGTAATTAGGAGGGTTACTTTCTAGAGAATTCCTTGCAAAGAAAGGCTTATGGTTCAAATCAATTTGAAATACATAAAGAAACATGGATCTTTAAGACTACCCTCAGCTATAAACTCAGAGCACTGCTGTAAACCCCAGGTTCTGTAAAGACATAGACTTGATTCATTACAAGGACACTGAATGTCAGCTCAGCAGTACATTTACCAGACAACTCCAGTGTGGGCATGGGGAAATGTAATTTTGCACTTTTATTGACAACATTCTGAAACACAGCTAAAAAGTAGCAATGTGTTTTTCTTTCACAGGCATTTTGAAAACAATCCACTATGTTTTTACTAAGGTCCTTATCCTGAAAACTTAGGAAAGTGATTTCCATGTGTACCATTTGCTTAGTGCAGTGCCAGTGTAAAAAGTCAAGGCTTTACTGGTGATATGGATTGTGAAGAGGAAAATATACCAAGTTCTCTTGCACAGGGAGGACTGGTTTAACAGCATGAAGACGGTAGGGCTTCCCAGTATATGTCTGTCAGAGTTGGGACGATGCAATCCTTGACTCTGCAAACCTTCCCAAACCCCTCCCAGCTTCAGGAGGGCTCTGAACATGCCTATGAGTATGTACCCTGAAAGTACACACATATCATTCCCCAGGGAACTGCTTTTTCTGTTAATGATATTTAGCAACATTTTCACCTGAAAGGCTGTTGCAGGGGAGATTCAGAGGTTATATTCAATATTCAACTCTATGTTGTTCCAATGGCCGTGAACCATTCTGCTACCAGTCTGTGTTGCACAGAGCAGCACAGTGAGAGCTGTAGAGGAGAAATACTTTGGCATTTTACCTGAAGAGACATGGTGATGACTTATAGTACACCCTGAACAATATTTCTTCTCTGTGCTTTATCTGGACTCATGCTTATGCTTCTGGATGCAGGAAGAGCTGTTTGTTCTCCTCAGCTGACAACCCATTAAAAAGAAAATAAAGTAAACATATCAGAATTAGTACCCTAAAGCTTCCATCAAGCCTTCTGCCATGAGCACTTTGCTGCTGTTTTTGTTTTTTCCATTGCCAGCTTTTGGCACTCAGGGGCAATCTATCTTTGGGAGAGAGAATAGAATCACTCTCCTTCCTCAGGACGTATGATCCAAGAGCTAAAAATAGAGGCTATCCAGAACAATATCAGAGGACTGCATAACAAAAAAGTAGCCAAAATTGTTGAAGAAATCTTCTTTGAGTGTCAAGCAGTACAATACCCTAAAGAAAAAAATACAAAATCTTACAGGAAGTAATTATGAGATAACTAAACAAAAGTTACTTCCTTACTCCTTGCACTAGTGGTCAGTTTAAATACTGAACCTGTGGAAATTTTTCCAAGGAAATACCTGAATTTTGATTATATGTCCTAAAAACAGCATTCACGTTTTCTTGTTTACCATCAGAAGGTAAAGAAGAAAGAAGGATCACCAGGACAAAAAAAATCCACAAGGTGCCGTTTCACCTGAATTTTTCTGTAAGGACTGTCAAGCACTGGGCTTTAGGACCTACTGGAAATGCAAACTCTAACAGCTTTCAGGCAAGCCCTTGTTTTCAGCTGATCATTACCAGTTCTGACCTTTTAAATCTTCTGCTGCTAAGGGAGAATCTGGTCTTTACAGAAAAGCTGTTCTGTATTCCATTCATAGACAATGGAGAACTTAACTATATTTACTGGTATTTAACATATGGAGCATATTTGCCTGGAAGGTAGATGAAATCTCCTGCATTTAAGATCAAATCAATTTGAATTTAAGGTCACATTTGCAGAAGTCAATGTTCCATAAAATCAAAGAAGAGCTTAATTCAACTGTTTTTTCTCTGTCAATCAGCTGCGTGGTTTCACAGAGCGGAGCTGTGCGAGACTTCATCCCCCAAGGAATCCTTGCACACACAAACATTCAGACACGAACCTCAGCAGGACTTGGATCTCACTCACCCGAGTGGAGCTGTGAGTGTTCAGGTCCAGGACAAACTTCCTGTTCTTAATTCTTATTCCCAAAAATAGTCTCGGTCACACCTCTAAGACTCCTCACACAACTATCTTACCTGCTTAAAGGGAGGCTCTCAGGACCAAACCTCTTTTCTTCAGATGAGATGTATCCAATTTGGAACATCTAATTCATGTGCTTCCAGGACTAAATGGAGAAAATTGGCTGATGTGATTTCAAGGTGAAAGTGTGTGTATCTTCATTCATAAGCAAGTGCTGCTACTTCAAAGGAGAAGAGATTTGCAGGAATCAATGATCTGCAATATCTTTTTGCTTAAAGTGTAATTGCCATCTAAGGGCAATGAGGGGTTTTGCTACTGCAGAGGTCTGGGAAACACAAGCCCAAAATAAAACTTTCTGGTTGGGAGATTTCTAATATTGGAACATTGTCTTTGAATGCTACTAACCCACAGCCTTTTCCCCTGGAAATTTAAACAGCAGAGGAGAGAATAGGAGCTGCTGTTGATTTCTCCTTATGCTTTCCCTGAGAATGTCTGATGAAGCAGGTCTGAAAATGGCATTGATGTTGTTAAAAAAATTTTTTTTTCTTTATTTTTAAATGAAAATATTGATTACTTAGCCTTGATGAAATAATGAATAGACATAGTCAAAGTGCAGTGGGATAAAAAAAAGCGCAGTATTAATTGCTCCCTCATGGTATAAAAGATTTTATTTCATTTTTTAACATAATGGAAACAACAGCAGAAAAATAGTGCAGAAAAGTGAAGGGAATTCAGAAATGCTTATTTAATGGATTTTTAATTGATGTTATTCAGAGCCCACCTGGGATGGTCAATTGAAACACATCTAGCAGCATTTTCTGTTCTGATGAAAATTTGTCAGCTATTTAGCAAATGAGTTTGAATGATAAAATAGAACAGGAAAAAACAGTATTATCACCAGCCCATTACTAACAGATTTCAGGAAAAGTTAACAGAAGTATCTTTCTGGTTGCTGTTATTTAGATCTTAGTAAACACATGGCAAACTGTAAACATCTCTGTTATGTAAACATAACTGTTGCTTAGTTGTTGAGGTTTTTTACTAGATAAAATAACTTTTTATGTAAGGGAAACCACTCTTTGAACACATTTTGGTAAGATGTCTTGATAAACATTTCTGAAAACCAGTGATATCTTCAAATAATATTTGCAGGAAATAAATGAGAAATTTTTAAAGGAAAGGGGAGATTTTTTTTTCTGTATGATATGCCATGTATTTTAAACATTTACAAGCCAAGCCTTCTTCATTTCTGTGTGTGCCATATCTTTCACAAAAATAAGGATTGCTCTTCTATTCACAATAGCCATTTCTAAGCTAGCATTCATAAGAAATCTTCTCTCATATTGCTGAGTTGACAATCCACTCTTCACTTATCAGTGGCTGCTGGGATTTGAATCTCTGCTTCCATGCAGACTCAGGACAAATTCACCTCTGGTGTAAATGTGCTCAGTTCCATTGAAGTCAGACCAGTCACTTTCTCTTGCACCAAGGCTTAATTTGATCCTCAATGTTCAGATCACTAAGCTATCCCCTCTGGCCTAGCAATTCTCCCGTTGAAAGATTACCTTCTGACTGTAAATGCCAATAGTCTTTTCACTCTGGAAGCTGAAGAAGTAGTAAGTGCATGTAAGGGTTTCATGAAGTGCTTCACAGGTGAAGAGACAGCCCATTGCATCCTGGAAGTGTCTCTTACCCTTCAAATGAAGAAAAGGAGGTCTGAGTGAATGAAAGATTACTGTATTTTTGTGACTGCTACATCAAAACCAGAAGAGTTTGGGCCTTTAGAGATGAGGAGGATCATTGTAACTCATTTCCCTGCAGGACTCATTCAGCTCTGAATCAACAGAGCTTGTAGTCCTCTGACATACAGATCGACCTGAGGGGGAAGAGAGAAAGAAGGATGTAATTATGCCAATTAATCTGGAAAGGCATCTGAGAGAACAATGTCTTTAAAGAAAGCCTGATAATGATCTTGGTTAAATTAGAGTAAATCTAGAGCAATGTCACTGAAACCAAAATATCATCCTGTACTTGCTGGTTATAACCTAAATCAGAATTTGGCCTGGAATTGATTACTCATCCTGGACTAGCATCTCTCAAAGGAGAATATAAATAGTTGTAATTAAAATCAAATATTAAATGAAATAGCAAATATTTTCAATTCCATAATGAGAAAACCCAATGAATTTACAGTGTTGCTCCACTACTTTTTCATTTTGCTACAAAACCCACAATGTATTTTGAGCAGGGATTTTGTGTCATGCTTATCAGGAAAGGAACCAGAATTGGTATTGTGTACAGCTCTGAGTAATAGGTTTATTCTAAGACGTGTTATATTCTACGGAGGAGTCAAGGCATCAGGAAGCCTAGTAACATCTTGCCAAAGCAGAAAGAAGACAATGAGCCATCTATAATTTTGATGTATGTCACATTAAAATATTACCAAATCTGGGAAAGAAGAACAAGTGCAGTGCAGAAGTGCGTTCTCATTCCTGAGAAATGGGAGCATTTGTGAGTCTTGGGGAGCTCTACAGCTAGCAGTAGTGGGAGCTCTCATATGCTGTGCCTGTGTCCGTGTCCCCTGTCCTGCTGAGGCAGAAGCAGAGCCACCCTGTTTGCTGGCTCCTGCCCTAGGAGGGGCTGCAAGCCAAGGAGGGACGTGCAGAGCCCACCCTTTGTGGGTACCCCACACTGAGGAGCACGAGCAGGTGCCTCTCATCCTTCTGGTCCCGCTTCCTGATGCAGCATTTACTGGACATATTGGAAGACACACTGACAGTAAAGCCACTGTTCACACATAATTTAAATAATCCCTGATTAACTAGTGAAATTATAATTTTGGGAAGTATTGAGTGAATTGGAAAGTGTGGAGTCCCACTGAAACATAATATTGATTTGATGCCCTTTAATTTGTTAGAGACTGTAAGTAGCAATTCTATTCACCTATTTACTCTTCCCAAGTTATTTATTATTGACCAGAAATAGTTCTGGATGAGAGCTGTTAATACAGAAGTGCCAGGATCTGCCCAGACCTGAACAGGAGAATGAGTGGTTGGAGGTGAACCTAAGACAGGTCTGAGTTGTAGCCAAGGCTGTTTAGTTTGATGTTTTCCAAGTCTCTCCATTCCCTAACTTGGAATTGCTGTTTCTTGGAATAGCCTCCACATGTATAATTGTTAATGTAAATGAAAATATAAATCAGCAGACAATGTCTTGGCCTGAGCCACAAGACACTTCCAGCACTCAGGCAGCAATGACAGCCATTGATGGAAGTGTTTGAAAAGGAAGACAGAACAACTAGCTTTTTTTTTTTGCTTTTTTTTTTTTTTTTTAATTTTGAAATGATAGTAAGCTTTTTAATCAGAGATTATGCTATTTGGTGTAGAGACAAGGGTTGTGAATCCTAGCTTTTTGGCCGCCTCTAGCATGATCACTTGCATGGGTTCAATTGCTTCGTGGGTAAGGGTTTTAACACAAAGTGCCATAACCAAAATTTTCTCTTCTCAACACTGAGGATTAGTCCTAACTGTCCAAATCAGAGCCTGCTGGAATGGTACAAGTCTTTTAGACTCAATGGCTGCTGCCGTTGTTTCTTTAATACTGCCAGACACAATGAGACATTAGGTCTGAATTTTAATCCACCTCTTTTCTTAGGAAGATGCAGTTGGGAGATTTAAGATCTGGTCCTGTAACTTCTGTTTCACATGAGCAATCTCACTGCAGATTAAAGACTAATCATAGAAGGATTTGGAGGATTGGGCCCTTTGATTTCTCTTCATGTTAAGACTCCTTTATCTGGATCATCCTGTTGATTATCCTTCTCCATCTTTTGCATATGGCTTTAGAAGTAATTAGAAGGAAATAAGGTTTTCTGACTTTAACTTAATCAGTAACGTGTACTTTAAAAAAGTTACATTTTTACATGACAGAGAATGCATCATCCAAAAGCAAATATCTACAAGGTATTTGGACTCACTTCTAACTGACAGCCTGACGTTATCACAACTGTGTGACTGCTCTTTGTTCTGACTCACAGACATTGTGAATGTTTGATAAATGTTACCTTTTTAATTCTTGATAACATTATGAAAATGTTAAGAAATGTTACAGCAGATAACCTTCCTAGACCAAACAGCAGCATTAACCATGTGAAGTTAATAACTGACTACGGGACATTTACTTAATTTACCTTTAAAAAAAGTTTTGCTCACACTGCTCAAACTTTCCCTTCATTTTTATCTCCTTTTCTCCAAGGCCACAGATAAGATTTTTCTCTTACTTAGTTGCAGGTCAGCTTTCCATGACACTCAGGTCTGCCTACAACCAAAACCAAATATTTATGGGTATGTGGGTATGAAACAGCATAATGATAAATGTATGATAATACACCAGAATGAAAGATTTCAAGACAAGAATGTTTGCTGTCTGAGCTGGACATTTACTTAGTCTGTGTAGACAGGAGCAGGTACTTTGATATAAATCAGATGAAGTGTTTTTGAATGAATAAGTCTATACTGTGAAGTATGACTTCAGGGATCAGGACATGCGGGCACACAGGTGTCATTTTGCAATGAAAGCTGCTAATGCTTTCTGTGCATGTCTAAAAACACTTTGTTTCAAGGTTGTGCTTCTGAGGAGATAGCTCTGAAGGTTTCTTTTAAGGAATGAAGTGCTAAATAATGGATTAAAGGCTAAAAAAGGATTTGAAAGGTCTTCACTGTATTTTTAGCACATTTCAGTTATACTTTTTACCCCTTAGACACACACTTCCAGACTTTATTTAAATTTGAAGCATGTCATGACATTGCATATTCTTAGAATGATCACATGGACTTGGGAGATTTAATGTTTAACCTTCATCAATTATTACACAGAACTCCTCACCTAGGTAAGCAGATGCTTGATTTTAAGCATTTAGGAGTCATCCTAGTTTTATTAAACATTTTGCCAAATCAAGGACTTTCATGAAATTCACAGTAAGTCCTTCAAAAAATATAAATATTTACTTTGTTTTATGCAGTTTAATGAAGAATGTAACTACCAGAATATTTAAATTAGATGCTTTTGCTGCCTGGCAACCCAAGCAGAAAGTCTCTTCCTCCCTTTTGTCATTAATAAGAACACAAATCAGGTCCTTTCTCTGACTATCTCTCACAGGAACTCTCATGGGAATCTGGCAGGCAAAGCACAAGTTTCGCTTGTGTTGCATGTGAATGGAGGATTCTCCAAAAGAAACGATTGACAAAGGTACGTCAGGAAAAGCTGTTCTTTAAAGTGACCACAACCTGGTGCTGTCACTTCTTTTTCATATGCTGGTGTATAACCATGCCAGCTTGCACCACCCTGTGTAATCATGCTGCTTGGGACATATTTGGACAGGGTAGTTTGAGGCCATGGGTCAAGAACAACGAAGGAAAATCACTCAATATTCATCTGTGCACTATACCAAACAGGGCTTAGCTAGTGCCAAAAACCTAGAGACCAGTTTGCTGATACCTTTCTTCAAGGATCTCCACTCATTTGGTGATTTGATGTCACTGGTTTTGTTCTTGGATCCCACGTAAGCTCCTAGGAATCCATAACCTACTCACTTTTCAAAGGTAACAAACCGTTCTATCCAGCTGTGGATATTAAGGCAACTGGTTAATAAGAATGATCTTTCACAGTTTAGTAGTAGGAACAGTACCAAAGTCCAAAATTATCAACAAAAACTGTGGGAGATGGATTAGCCCTAATTTTCTTTTTTTTGTTCCCTTTCTGTCTTAAGAGAAACCTTATTACGCTAATTTTTCAGCTTGTTCTGTAAGCCCACTGCCATTCTTGCATCATGATATGAATGACATAATCTCCTCTTTAAATTTTTTTTTAGAGTTCAAAGTACAACAGAGATAGAAGAGCAGAGATGATTATTATTTTATGTCCTAGAAATTACTTACTCTCAGTTACCTCCAGGGTTTGTAGGATTTTGTCCTATTTACATTTCTTTAATGAATTAAAATCAGTGTTGGTATGTATTCTCATTTCCAGTGTTGCAGTCCTTAACTTTTGCAGCTGTAGTTGCTTGGTTTTTACTTGACAACATTTAAAATTCAACCTGAAATATGAAACTATTTCCTTTTGTTTACAGAGTTCTGATTTACCTTGTATATGCTATTGTGGCATCACTGAAGATGTGCCACTGAAGATGTGCTTAACTGTGGTGACGTGTTACATCTGTTGAAGTGAACATCAAAAGACCATTTAATCACTTGTAATGTTTTTTCCTTGTCTGGGCCAGGGTTTTGTACGGGTGGAGTTCTGCTAATGCACACTTCTGCCGGGAAGCTTCCCAAGGTGGGGCACAAGAGATGCTAAGTGGCAGAGGGAGGATGAGCAGAAGCCATTAACATTTCCCCAGCAAGGTCAAATTTGATGTTTCCTTTGTTTGTAGTTCCAAATTAAGAAGCTGTTTCTCTGCTGTGAGTGTTGCCTGTACATAAACATACTCCTGGGTAATCTCAGGCTGGTCACTTCTCCTCACCATTAGCCACCCATTAACAAGCTGATTGCAAAGGACCCGGCACAGCTTACACAAAGCGCTGACTCTTTTCCAGGAACACCAAATTTCTCATCAGTTTCATCAACACTTCAGACTATCAGTATACAAAATAAAACATTCTCATTCTGAAAGGCTATGATCACAGGAGAAACCTTTGCATTCTTTCTTTTTTTTTTTTTTTATTGAAAACATGTTGGGGGAAAAAGAGGTGTTATCTTGCTCTTTTTTTTTTTTTTTTCCCTGAAGCCAGTATTACCAGCCATTTTACTTGTACTTTACTATTATTATCTAGGTGATGGCTGTGACATGTTGATCATATATGGCAGTGAGAAAATTGATTTCCCTCAACAGAAATGCTTCCAATTTTCCCTAAGCCATAATTTTATGTCCACAACAAAATAAAAGGGTCATTTTCCTTAAGATGAGGGAATTGAAATCTTTGATAAAAGCCACAGTAAATGTTGTACTTTTGATTGCAGAAACTGCAGTTTTCACAAACATCTCCCTGTCTGTTCTGTATGTATGTGTGTTTCTGGGTGAGAAAAGGAGAAAGGAGGCAAAAAACAGCTTTGGAAAGACTGAAGTTGCTTTAAGAAGTTCTTCAAATCTACAAATTCTTCCTGGGCACAATTTTTTGTTTTCTCACAAAAAATCAGGACTCTAGTTTTAGCCTTCAGTCAAGCTTCTCCTTTTCAAAAATTACTCTAGTTAAAGTCACACTTCGTAATAACCTGTTTTTATGTATGACTGCCTAATTATCTTGTATGATTTTGAAGAATAGGTTTGGGAATTATTTATATAAATAAAATTGCAAAAAAATCACATTTCTTAAGAGACTATAATCACAGTACACCCTCCCCCCCCAAAAAAAAAAGTAAACAAACTTTTTCCTGTCTTAAAGAAGGCTCTCTTCTATCCTTATTTTTTTTTCTGAAAGAGGATCTCTTTCATCCTTAATCAGTCCTGCAGCTATTTTATTAAATTACCATTTCAGGAAAAATATAGGAACTGGTGGGCTGAAATGTATATATGATGAGATGAAAAGATGATGAGATGAAAAGCTACTTAAGACTTACTCTTCTGTTTGAAAATTATTTAAGTATATAATAAACATTTTTAAATATTTGTTTGTTAAATATTTGACTCTCTATAATAGCAAGTGTGGAAGGTCTGGGAAGTTGACCAGGCAATCCACAAGCAGGGTTTTTCATTTAAATTGGTTTAGTTCAATAGTCAGAAGGAAATCTATGCTGAATCCTTGAATATTCAGGAAATCTTTTAAAACTGACCTTTTGGTACATTTCTGCATTGATCTTTTATGCCCATAGTCCCATGTGTGAGTGTAATGCATGTGATAATGTCTCACTAGAAGTTTTTGCCTCTATCAAACTACACTCTTTGATATCTCACTTCTGTGAGATGAAAGACTCCCATAATTGGCCTCATCTGCGTTTGGTTTGTGGAGTGGCAAGGGAATTGTGCCCAATCAAAGTTATGTTTCCAGAATTTACAGTGAAGGAGACAAGGAACTAGAGACAAAGCATGAACAGTCTTTTTCCTATGAGTCTGATCTAAGTCTAGTACCTGAAGACAGACATAAAGAATAACTGTTGTTTTGACAGCAGTACAGTATCAGGTAAATAAGAAGTTTTCTCTCACTTTCATAGAAGTGAGACAGAGTTTACTCAGTTTGATGGCTTGATGGTTTTTACTTGGCTGCACTTCTTCATACATGACTTTTTTTCAGACTTTCCTTTGCTTATAAATAGGGAAATGGTGCAAGAACCCAGCACTTCAGGAATACAGGAGTGCAAAGTGTAAGTAAGATGCTGAGATGATGTTAACAGCAAAAGAGAATAGTGATTTAGAAGTGCCCTTGCATTTAGTGTACATATTGTTCACAACATATAGAAGATGTGCATTTGACAGAAGAGTTAATCTTGTGATCTCTTTGCTTATTTCATCCGTACTCGAGAGAGGAGAGAGATGGAGGTCAGTTCAGATGGATAGGTTCTGATTGTTTCACCAGGGACATAAACAAGAGGCAGTAAGTCATGAAACAAGGATAATGTTGAAAAAAATCACAAGAGGTTTTTCTGAGACAGTAATTTTCCCAAAGCCAATAAAAGTAATTCTTCCCTTTTGACTTGGAAGGTATTTTTTATTAATATCATATTAATAAAACCATACTTCTAATATTTATTTTTAACTTCAGTGGATTAGATTGCAACAAAAAGAAAGCCATGCCTTTTGCACAGCTAGAGTTCGGAGGACTTATTTATAAGAGGACTTCTGTATTTTGTGTTCTCTGCATGGTATATGAGGGAATAGATTGGACAAATTTTCTGAGGTTGCGGCTGATTTCTGGTGTTTTTTGTTGAGATACAACACACAAGTTCTCCTGTGCATGATATTCACATGCAGAACTTGTGTCAAGGGAAGTATATCTTGAGGACAAAAGGAATTCTGCACTTTGCTTAGAAGTGTTGGAAAAAGTCACCCACAAAAATGGAAAGAACATACACAATCAAAAGCAAGATCCACTTTCTGGTGGAGTGAGCAAGAGGGAGGTAGACAGGTTTAGTTATTGTCTCATCAGATTATGTCTCATCAGATAGAGCCAGCTCTGTAGCATAAAAGAACTTGAGAGACAGAAACAGGTTCTAGAATGAGGCTTTTCTTTTTCTTCCTAGAATACACACACTCTTGAGCTCTCCTCTTTAATATTAATTCAGAAAATAATATAAGAATGAAAAAGTTTGGCTCTGAAGCAACATTGTTGCCAGCAGCGACATTATTGGTGCCTTTTGCTGTCCTCTCTCAGTGAAAGGAAGAACTCAAACACACTGAAATGTTCCTGGACAGCCAATAGCAGCCTGGTTTGATCTTGGAGACTGACAACCATGTTTTGCATTGATTGTGTTCTGCAGCTTTTTGTTAAGTGTTTGGAATTGTGAATTGGGCTCTATGGAACACTGGGAGCAATCATCCACTACAGCTGAGAGTGGATGATGGGAAATGGGATGGCAAAGAGGAGCTGTGTCTGCTGGGGTGCTGAAATTACCAGAAAAAGAGTACATGGGAGCTAGATGTGCTTGGAAATCTCAGGGTATGTGGTTATGCATGATACACACTCCCTATCCTCTTATTCCCAGAACTTCTTAAGGGAGACTCCTCAGCATCTCTTATTGCTGTGTAAATGCAAAATGCTTTCGGGGCAGCATGCAGCATTCTGAGTTGTTCTCAGGATTGTAGGGCAGGTTCTACCAGGAGCTGCATCTGAGGAATTCTGTTCACTTCAGAGCTCACACACACGTAGCTGGGAAAGGAACCCAGACCATCTCAGGTATGCAAATCAATAAACGTGTTTGTGATCCAGTTGGCCTCTGGCTCTTTAACAGAACATTTCCACATGAAACAATTTCTTAGGGATTTTTCAAAAAGACGGGAAATGCAGTTTGTTAAGGTACAACTCTTCAGCATTCCTTCGAGCACTGGAGAATACCCAGTTTCACCCAGCAGGAAGATTAAAAAAAAAAACAAACCCTGATGAATATATAGCATATTAAACAATAACACTACTATGAGATATTCCTAATTCAGCTCAAATTTATCACCTAGATCCCAGCAATCCCAGATTGTTCAGGTGCAGCTCTTGGTAGAACCTGCCCTAGCCAGGTTTGTCTGACCAAATTCCAGCAGCCCTTACAGGAGGAAGATTTCAACTAGCAAAGGTTTTACAAAAGACATTGTTTCTCTGAATAAAACTGAGATATAAATAACTGGTATTCATAGTCAAAAATGGGACCAAATGCATTGAAAACATGGTCTGAATTGAAAGGGTAAGAAACTGACATTCTGGAAAAGTAAAAACCATTTTCATACATGCTCATACAAAAAATGCTTTTGAAAGTGCTGCTCTGCAATGCTTGAGTTCACATCCTATACTATGTCTGTAAAGGAAAGTAAAAATATTTGCCATTGTCATCCCTAACATTTGGCTGTTATTTTTTAGGGAATCTGCATTCTTTAATCCTGGATTTTTTCTATTAGACTTAAGGTTGTTTTTCCTGCCTTTTCCAGTCCTTTATATTTCCCTGGATCTCTACAGATTTAGAATTTGTTAGATCCCACTTTTTCTCTCAGGTACTTTTTCTACCATCAGAAATTCTATTTCTTAAGGATCAAATCCACACCTACTTGATGATAAAATAAGAATCCCATGAGGAGACACAGATGATGCTGCCTTACTAACATCTGCAGATATTTTCAAGTTTTCAAGAATGGCAGAAAATGGCTTACTTCTCTAAATGAAACTGATATAATGAGAAATAATATCTTTAGAAAAAGAGAGTAGTATAACATTTCCAGATATGCAGCTGTGGCTGTTGCCAAGGCACTCAGTCCCTTTGGAAATTAAGTCCTGAAAATCAAACACAGAATATGCAAAACCAAGATCCACCCAACAGGGTTGCTTCTGAAAATTTGAGTCTGACTAAAATATAGATCATCCAAGCCAAAATCAAGGCACAAAACTTCCTATTTTATTCTCAGCTCTTCCAGATATATTTCCAAGTGTGCAGTTTGCCAGTACAGGATAAATCTACCAAAAATATTATTTCTCTTAGCAGCCGAGTGAATCACTGAAACAAAATACATTGGCAAATGAGAAACAAAGCACCAGGCAGACAACAGCTGTCCCGAGCAATGGTGGGGAAGTGGTTGCACAGCCAAGGTAAGAATCACGAGGAACCTCAGCCAACGTTCAAACACCCGGGGCAAAGCTGCTTCCAGATTTCTTCCAGGGGTATCCTTCGCTGCAGCAGAGTGCTCCCTCTGTGACACGGCCCAGTGCAGGAAATTGCATTGCACATCCCTGTAAATCCATGTAAATTATTTCTTGTCATACCTGTGAGGTTTCCAAGCCCTGTCTGCTGATGGAGCACTGTAATTGGGACATAATGGAGAACAAACTTTAACTCCATAGCAGTAACACTGTTACAGCTGTCTTTGTATCTTACTAGAATATTTCAGACTCTATACTCTTTCTTGTTTATCTATATTAAATAGTGAAGAATTTGGTACCTTTTATAAGAATAAGACTTTATTTCTTTCATGATTTTAAATTTATTTCTCCATGTTTCTCCTCAGTTATCTCATCCAGACATATCTCATAATTCTGTAATGTCAGATTTGGTGAAATATTATTGCATACTTATACTGTAGACTACAGGTAGAGATGGTGCAATTGGGCAAGTAAAATGTTAAATTATTGCTTAAGGAGTGCAGACTAGTGGTCCCACCATTAGGGATGTAGGTACAAAATCTCATACAAGAGATGAGTCTGATTGCTTACTCCTCACCATATTAGAAGAGAAATTCCTAAATTCAAAGTTGGAGGTTGGAACCAAAGAGACAATCCCAAAGCTCAAGCAGAGTCCTCTACCTTTCATGTTTAACGGGTAACAGGCCTCACTGGCTATTATTGGAAGTGATTTGGCACTTCAACATGCAATAGGCATAGAGTGAGATTTTTGAAAACCATTACACATCTAATTTACATTGACTGAAAATCCCATGAGACAACTAAATACCACTGGACAACCTTACTGTGTCAATTCATAAAGCTCACTTGTCTTCCTCTTTCTCACACTGAGCAAACTCCTGATTTTTACCATGCAAATCACTATAAATTCCTGTTCCCTTGATTAGGATGCCAAGTTTACATGTAAACAATTTTCTGCTATTATAGGAAACCTTTGCAAGCAATATTCTTTTTTCTTTTTTTTTCATTTTTTCTTTTCTTTTTTTTTTTAGTATTTGTTGCAGTTCTCTGCAGTCACCCCGCTGCTGAGCTTGTGGATCAGATTCAGACCAGGGCAGTGTGATGCAACAAGCTGAATTTCTTGTCTGACCTTCAGCCTTCCCCCTCCACAGCGAAATACAGCTTTCTGTTCTGCTAAGTGAAAGCCAGAAACAGGGGCCAACTGAAAAGTAATTCTTTTCACTCTTTTGCAGAAACAACAAAAAAGGTTGCTTCTATATATGAAAAATTCTTTTGCTCATCTCTACTGGAGACTGAATTGTTTATTGTATTGACTGCACATCATTGTGGGCTGGGTTTTAACAGATCTGACAATTTATCTGTATCAAGGGTTGGGGGGGTGCTGTTGTGATACATTAAGTATCTTTGCAATCTTTTTTTTCTTTCTGTCTTTCCTTCTCTCTGTCTTTTTTTTTTTTTTTTAAGCACTAAATCTCAGCATGACTATATCCTGCAGTGGAAAATTACAACCATTCAGAAATGTGCCTGGCTGCATTACGGCTGTATATTTGAAGACTCAAAGCTCTATCTGCAGCACAAAGGCAGGCTCAACAAATGACTTGGCATCTTTGTTCCTTTATCACCACACTTTATGGCAGCATTTTCTACTTGGTGCAAGTCAAGGTATACTTGTGAAATTAGTAGTTTTTGCTCTTTATTTTATATAACAATTATGCATCTTCGTTGAAATGTCATATTATGGTTAATATCCCTCTGAAATTGTTTCTAGTAGGGTGAGAATCACTCTATGAATGAATGAATGAATGGATGTTTTTACAGCATCAGATGACAAAATTTGCAATGACCTATCTCTTTATCAAAATGATTGTATGGGAAGATATTTAAAATGAGACATTATTTTTAGACCAAATTCAGAGGGACCCACTCCTTGTCAGCTCTGTGTGTAAGATACAAAAGGTAAGAGGATCCTGCTAAACCTACACTTTTGGGGGGTTGATTTTTAAGAATTTCTCTTTCACTATGCACTTGGATCCACATTAGAAGCAGTCAGAGGCTTTTAAGGGGAGAAAATCTCAGGACAGTGTACAGAATCAGAGCCAGGGTCGTGACCTTGACTATTGATCCAGCCTCTCTTATTTCCACAGCTTGCTGAGGCTTGTTCTTCCAACCTGCTGGTGTACATTAGAGCAGAAATCCATAACATGGCCATGTTCATCCAAGCACAGGAAGAAACTAAATTAAATGTTAAAAAACAATCTGAGGCTGGAGTTGGAGACAATTCATCATGATCCTAGACGTCAGGCAGGTAGGATGACCAAGAGTTCCTCAGCCAATAGACCCCAAAGAGAGTATGGAGGGTCCTCACTGCCTCATTTGTCAGGTGCAGAGCAGATAGTCGGAAAAATACTGAGGGGAAAAAAGTATACCGAAGGTCAGCCTTTCAATTCCCAACCATGCACAAATATTCATCTTTTGGAATGCAACCTGTAATTGAGGTTTAGGGCAGAAAGGGAGGGCGATAAAAAAAATATCTGACATTAATAAATTAACAGTCAAAACTAGAAGAAAATAAAATTTAGCATGGAAGTAGTGTAGTAGAAATTGAGGTCCAAGAGTGTTCTTACAACTCTGGAACCCAGGTTTAGGAGAGAGAATTTGACTACAGGCTTGAGTAACCTATTAAAATCAGCAGTCAGTCTCTTTCAAAGTTTATCTCTGTGGACTGCTAACCTTCCTTGTTGATGAAAAGGGTTGTATGATCTGTGATGCATGATTCTGTAGACTGGTTGAACTGTTTAGAAACTGCTCGTGCTTTGTCTCAAACTGTTGTTATTTGTGCTGGACAAAGAACACGTCCCTTACATACTCACTCAAAACGTGTAACCCAAAGAATCCTTCTCAGGTGGCAGTATTTTCTTCTGGGAACTATGGAACGTACACACCTTGACAATACTGTGCAAATATTGTGGTGATTGAAAATATTCACAAACCCCATATAGTCTGTGTGGGTGCTGTTCAAATTTAGCTGGCTGATGAGAAAGAACTTGCCAGTTTTGTAAACATGAATTAAATTTCCTGTTGTGATTAAATTGTGTTCTCTCTCAAAACATTGATAAGCAGGTATCTGAGCTGAAAATAGTCTTCTGCTTTTTAAATTTTATTCCTAAGTTATGTTACACTATTTGTGCGTTATCAGCATGTGCTGTTAAACCTCATCATGCTGAATGCCAATCTGATGAAACATAATAAGACATAACACAGTTTGACAGCTAATATTTAAAGAAGAAATCTTATCTCTCGCTATATAAATAGCAAAGGGCTCCCATTCAGACACTTAGAGATTCTTAGTGGATATCTTGAGAGAACAGTTAACCTGAGCTTTCTCCGAATGGTTCCCAATATAGACAGCAGCTTTGTGTGTGTATAAGCTTAAAACACAATGCACTCTTACAGATTGGTAAATTCACACCAAACAATTTCTGAACTTCCTTTTTGATTTGTGGTGCTCTAAGCAAGAATATGTAGGAAATAGGGGTGAACTGATGGAATTTTGTTCCATAGAGCTCTCTTACCAAGTACTCTGCAATATGCAAATGAGATAGTGTATTTTAACAAGCCAATGAAAAATGAAGTAATTTCCAGTTAAAAAGTGTGGGGAAGATGTGACATATCAAGTATAGGAATTTGCTGAACATAAATCTCTGCATGCTGTGCATCATAAATTGCTCTGTTTTCTTGTCTGGCTCTTTACAGTTAGCCCAGGGTGATTATAATTTCATTTTCCTCCATTATTATTACTTTCTATTCACACAGGCTTACCAGAATACTTGAAGATCTACACATTAGTAGAAGATCTGTATTCTTCTGGTAAAGGTTTATGCTTTGCCATCCTTTTCAGGTGTCTCTGTTTTTGGATTCTTACTTTCCTCCATCATTAGCCTGACTTTTACCATCAAAAACTAACTTACAGTTAATACTGTTAACTTACAGTAATTTCAAAATAAAGGAAAAGTATCGATACTTACAGTAAGTATTGGGGTAAAAATACCACATGCTCAGCACTTGATGTAAGAACATCTCAGATTTCCTTATTTGGAAAATTTGACTTGAACATATCTGAGTTTCATGATTACTTTCTAAATTGTAAAACCTTTTGAAATTATTCAGATCGAACGGAATTTAACTACTAGTGAAAAGATCCATCTGCTTCCCAGAAAATTTTTTTCTCTTCTGACAACATAGGATTAACTTTATACTTGGCAAAGTCAAGCAGATTTTGTCATGTGTACATCTGCTGCCACTGAATTGCAGAAAGACCCCTGATCCAGCCTGCCAAGCCTCTGTGATAATCCCTGTCCAGGTGATGAATTGTGCCCATCCAGAACCCACTCTGAGAGAGATGGTGCTGGCACACAGCTCCTGGTGGTGCCTCCTGCCCTCCCCTGTGCACACCTGTCCTGACCGTCACAGCATCAGATCAGCTTGAATCCTCTGCAAGAACTGAAGCAAAATGCAAAGCCTTTCTCAATTCACCCAGGTAGGAACTGCTCTTGTGGCAGTTCTGAAGCATTCTAGGAAAGGGGTGTTTCCCATTGTGCTGATAATGCCTCATGGCTGTTCCCTGCAAGCCTTTACTCATGACAATATTGAACTTTCTAGTTGCCCAACGATCAAACAACAGAAAACCACACCAGCAGGGTCTGAAATATTCTTTCAGGGAAATTCAGGCAAATTTGGACAAATTCAGCAACACTTTGCAATATTAATTTCCCATAGCACACTGGCAGCTTTACTGTACATAAATGTTTCTGTTATGTTAATGATTTAGTGTGTTTGAATGAGCAGTAAGAGACAGAATGAAGGAGAAAAGTGTCAGAAGTTACAGCTCTGAGAATCCACTTAATAGCATGACCTAATAAACTAATTTTTTTTTAAATCAGAAGCATATGTTTCTGAGAAAGCTGATGTTATATGGCAGCCCTAGACAGTTTAGGGAGACAAAAACACCAATGGCACATAGCTGACCATTTTGCACTGATTTTGCAGTCAGTGTTAAGCCATATAAATCTACATTTTAGTGTCATAATCTAGTGTTTACTGCACCTTAGTCCAAAAGATTTTGCAAAGTCATCTACACAGCCTTAGGGCACCTTCATCTGTGTGTGCTTTACATAGACTGAATGTGATCCTACATATTGGTTCACCCTGAAATAAGAAAATAATACATGAATGAAACAGGCATTATTTAGCTAAATGTAAGCTGAACTAGACTGTATCTTTTACTGCATCACATAAAGACTCTTGAACATGGTTATTTGACAATATAGATTTCTGAAATGCCATAAAAAACATTTTCCCATTTCATTTGGAATTGGTATTCTTAACTTTTATACCCAGCTAACATCTTAAAAAATAGATTTGAAAACAGTTTTGTGGCACAGTAGTTAGAATGAGAATCTCTGAGGATATGTCATTTTAACTGTTTGCTTAACTTAGCTGTGAAATTTGACCCACCTTTTTATTGCACTTGAGCCCACACTTCCTCTTCAAAGTACATCAGTGCAGTTGCCCACTGCTTAGGTAATAGGCAAGAGTGTGTCTGATAATTTGCTTCACTGGAGTCTTTGTATTTTATTTCTTGCATGGAGGAAAGCGGCATCAGTGTTTAGATGTGCAGCAATAGAAACAGAACAGGGTTTAAAAGTAAGAACTTAATTCATTGTAGTCTCTTTATGGAGTGTAATCCAGTAGAACTCAATAATGTTCTGCAGTGAAAAATGTACCATCAAAAGTAATGTTTGAATTTTTTTTAGTGGTACTGCACAGTTACAATTGTCTTTTTTAAGACATCACTGAGGACTTAAAGGACTATGACAGATAAATGCAGTCTTTAAAGCTACTCATGCATTCTTAATGGACAGCCTGTTAATTTGAGGTCTAGGTCAAGAATGTGAATGCCATTCACTAAACACCTCTTTGTCAACAAAAGCTAGTTTCCCTTAGGGTAAATTGTAACTCATTAATTGTAATTAAATTAAACATATGCGACAACTAGAAAACCCAAGGTGCATTCTGTGAGGAACATCATCCTAGCAGTCCATGGCTGAGTGCTGGGATGTTCAGGGGTTCTGCAAGTGAGGAGATAATATGTCTAAAGCTAAATAACACATTAAACAAAGAGATCTAGTAGTAAATATCTTAGCCATTTAATAGTTTTTTCCATTGGATAGTAAATATAACAAAAATTTTAACATTCAACATCATTTGGGGGTTTTTGCGGGTTTAAACCAATAGACATGATAGTCAAGATATTTTGCATCCTGTATATCAACCATAAGAAGATATAATCAATTTTAAGTCTGTATTTATGTTTATGGCAGCAATTGAACTGTGTTAACAGCAGAGACCTTTGTATTTGGAAGCTTTGCATAATCTATCCTTCGATTCTAAGTTAAATCAGTTTGGTTGTCAAAGCTAAGTCCCTAACGGGCAATGGTCACATCCCAAAGCCACCTTGTCACCACCACTGTCTGGCACTTCTGGCAGTTCCTGCTGGGCGAGGCCCAGGACCGAGCTGGACACCGAAGTGTAACATCACTGCAGATTGGAGACAGCAGAACAAGGACTGGGGTGAAAAGGATATACTGGTTTGGACATTGTATTTTCTGGTCAAAATGTGGAAGCAGATTTTATTACTGAGATTTAGAGACTTTTGTCACTTTTCTGCATGGTGAAGATTTCTGTTTTGATCTAAACTGAAGTAATTGGTTTTTAGGGGGTTTTAGCATTTTCATTTTTACAAAAACTGGTTTTTTTTCCAATTCATTTGCTGTAGTTATTATAAATTCATCAAATGCTTCACATGTTTTTGGGAGAAAGAATATTTTTATTAGAATGTTTAGTCTGCTTTCATGTGAAAAAATATAGTTGGCTGAGAAACAGTGTACTGAAGTCTGATATACATGAGGAGAGAGCTCTGGTGCATACAGATTCTGCAACTGCATTTGTGATCTGAACAGTAAGTGGTTAACTTGAAGACTGAGGACATTCAGAAACAGTAGATAACTGACCTTGTATTTTTGTTCAGCTGAGATATGTGCTTATAAAAATTCAGTTAACATGCTCTCTGCAGTTTCCTAGCTGCAACTCTGCTGGGAGCACGTCTCTATTTAAAACACGTGTGTTGTTTAGCATCGCTATTTGTATCAAAATCCCCACTGTGAATAGGCAAGTGACAAATATGAAAGTGGGGAACCGTGTATAAACAGGAGTGCTAGGCCCCTTTGAATGTGTTTAGAAAATGTTAAATGGAGTGTAGGTGGAAGATATACCTCATGGAGGGGAAGATATACCTCATCTCTCTATGTTATTTACTCAGTAGAAACATAATAATGTTATTATTAAACACCCTGGGATTGCAGATGTATGAGCTCTACATAAAAACTAATCCATGAACTCCTGCATCTAAGGCTTCTTTCACATTACTGACTATACAATCAAAGGACCTCTCTCACCTTCATCATGGATCTAGTCATGAGAAGAGCATCTCAGCAGCAGCAAACATCCTGCATTCAGGATTCTGACTCAGAGGCAGCTTCACTAACAGACTGCCACCACTGTAAAAAGTTTGAATCTCTCCCTGCTGTACAAAATGCAAGCTACTGTGCTACTGATATGAGTACATGGGAAATGCAAACTCCCAAAGACCGCTGGAAAGCAGAGGGAAACCGGAAGATAAATATCAGGCTAGCTCCCTTTGCTGGCACTAGAAACACAATCTTGAGAAGAAGCCATTGCCTGGGAGCTAAGCAAGCCTTGATGTGAATGCTGGCTCTGTCACTACTTACTTCTGAGATCTGGGAGTTAATAGTCCTACCTATCACAGGGAATTCCTTTTTCCTACTTCAAGTTAGAAGTAGCAATGCTTAGATAATACAGGAGTAATGAAGAGTAGGAGTTATTGTTTTAGTTGACAAAGTTTTGTCCAGCTTTCATTCAGCTCCTTTAATAGAGCTTGGCATGAATGCTTGTTTCTTCATATCTTCTCTTTTCTGTTTACTTTCTTTGGAGAGCTTGTCCTATCAAAAACTTTCTGAGAGATCGCTGTTTAAGCTCTGGAAGCCTGTGTTTACAAATAGCTAAATGGGAGCTGGGTGGGGTTACATACACACCGGTCTCAAGAACGACGTGTGAAATTCTTTGCTGTGCCCTCGCTGTGTTAAGCTCTTTCCCTTTGTTAGTGATCATTGTGCTGTTGGCCCAAATCTCTTGCCTGTCTGACACAGCGTCTCTGTGTGACTGAGTGATCATCACGAGGTGGCACCCCTCTTTTGCTTTCCAAGGTGTTGAGGACTCCTCATCACTCAATGTGTGAAGTACACTCCTGCTTGCTTTGTTCTCTGGGGGGTTTTCCCATCTGGTTTACTGCATATGAGGAAAGATTGCTTTCTGAGTCCTGACCTTCATATATCCAGTCACCTCCTGTCCTGCTACCAAATTCTGAGAGAGAATGCCCTCTGCCACTGGACTTGTTGAATTTTCTATCTAAATCCATAGTTTGGAAATTGTGATTGGGAATTTGTTAGGTGCAATAAATAGTGTGAGGCTTTGCCATGACACTCGGCCTTGTCTGGAAGTCAGATAGGTGTAGAAGAGGCTGCTCATATCTCATCAGGTACCACTCCTCAGTAGGCTGGTTGAACTGAGCACGTTATGGCATTTTCTGACTGTGGATGGACAGTCTTGAAATTGCCCATCCCTTTCCCCAAACCTCAAGGTTTACACTAGCGTTTAGCACTGTGGCCATGGCCCTTGACCACAGTTCCTTATTTACCCAGGTGGCCACAGGCCACTCAATCACATTGACCTTTGTTACTGAAAATTACCGTTACTCACTCAGCTGGGACACATTACAAAAAGCAGGCTTTGAATCCCATTGGCTCTGTTTTTATTGACATTTCAAGGAAAGAAAAAATACCTGACTGGTTTTAGCCTATCTGGTCATCTCAAAAAAAACGCCCTGCAAATACTAGACATCCCATAGCAAGTGTCATGCCATTTTTAATTATACCATGATGACAGTCATCACAGCTTTATTACTGTGGTCACAAGAAAATAATGGAGGTTCTGTAAGTGGAAGCAAAATACCCCTAGCTGGCACCCTTGAGGGGCTGCTTGTGACTAGAATCTAAAGTAAGGAAGGACTGCAGTGGATTGATGAAGGAGTGGTCACAGCCTTTTCCCAACATCCCAGGTTTTTCAGAACCTCCCTGTCCACCCAGACTAAGCGTGGACATGTGACAGCAGTGCCACTGCCTCTGGTTTCATTAAATACTCTATGTAATCTTCCACAGACATGAAGAACGGGAAATCATGGCTAAAGCTAGTAAAAGAAAATAGTTCACACTGAGAGGAAGCACTGATGTAAGTAATACATCTCACTCATGGGTTGGCGTTAGCTTGCTCAGGGGTGTTGAATTTCTGGCTGTCTGGCTATGTGACTGCCATTGTTAAAACCTGTCAACTATTTGTGATTTGATGAATTAAGTGAGGGCTCTGCTTCTCTATAAAATGAAGTTTTATGCAGATACATCAGTGCCATGGGACATCACTGCTAGGTTTTTTCTCCAGTGCAAGCATCTACTGTCCAAAACATTAGATCAGACGTTACTGAAAACACTTTTCAATGGGAAAAAAAAGTTAGTAGGTCATTTCTATGTCTGTAATAACTCTGAGAAGCTATTTTTAACTAATGGTATTAATATTTCCTTTCTTGTGTCAAGAATTGATAACATTTTTCTGTGGGGATATGTGTGTATCTCTATTAGACCGCTTCTCATGTCAAGAATCTTAATGTTTCTTGACAATTTCAGAGAAAACTAATGTTTTCTTCTACTTACTTAGTTTACTGTTGAGTGATACCAACTAAGACAGAAGAGTATGGAAAAAGAAAGTCTTTCTGAATCTGCAAAGAGAATATTAACAGCCATCTTCAGCTATTTTTATAACAGTTTTGCAACAGCTGCTCATGTTGTTCCACAATGACGACAAACAGTGACTTAAAAACTTTGCATTCTCAAGGAAGGTGTAACAGAAAATCTTGCCTCATGAAAGTTATGCACAGGGTAAAATATTCCTTGCTGGGACAGCCAGACTTGCTGTGTGCTCATTGGCCTCACCTGTTGACAGAGCTAGAGCTGCCCCCACTAACACGCTCCTGCATTTCAAATATTTTCAAAAGACTAATTTCTTTAAAGAAAAGATTTTTTTTAAAAAAAGCCACCATTAAAGTTAGCTAAAAATGTTGCCACTGTTACAAATAGGACATTTCCCTAGTGGAGGAACTGTAGTGTGTTGTACCAGCACATGGTGCAGCCACGCTGTGGGGGCAGAGCCATGGCCCATCCTCAGCCCGAGGTCCGGGGCCACCCCAGCACAGAAACTGGGCACGGCCTGGCCTTTGTCCCGGGTGGCACTGGGATCACAATGCCAGGCCTCTGTCCCAGGTGGCGCTGGGATCACAATGCCAGGCCTTTGTCCCAGGTGGCGCTGGGATCACAATCCCGCTCCTGCAGACCCTGGCAGGCAGTGCCAGGGAGCTGATGAGCCTCCGCAGGTGTTCCCCATCAGCGCTGATAAGCACCTGAGGGAGGCTGCGAGGAGGAGCCCCGGGGGCTGGCACTGGCACTGGCACGGGGCAGCGGGGCGAGGGGGTTTGTGTGCTCCCGAGGCTGTCGAAACTCAGGAGGGCAGTGGTGCTGGGGTGCTGCAGAGCGGGGCTGGCGGTGGCCGCGGGGAGCTGTCTTGTGCTCCGGAGCGGTGTTCGGTGCGTGCGGCTGCTGAAGCTGTGCCGGTCCGGCCCCCGTGGGTGCCAGGGCGGCGGGTGCCTGCTGTGTCCGGCCGCCAAGAAGCCAAAGGTTTCTACGGCTATAGCCCTATAGAGGGCTGTGCAAGCCCAGCTTTTCCTGCTTGTTTCTGCCAAGCCACGGGGCTGCACGACGCTGAGGTTCTTCATCCGTCTCCAAGGCCATCATGACTGAAGTGAGCAGCAGCCTCTTGTCACCTCCATCCTCCAGACAGAGCTCTCTCTGTGTAGCTTATGAGCTTAGTGACCATTATGACTCTGGGACAGAAAAATAAATACTTGAAGGAGCCGTACTGACAAAGGAGTATGGATAAAAGGCATCATATGCCTTTCCATGGCAGACTGCATAAGGACACTTGAAAGCCAGAGTGGTGTGTGGCACCCACTGGGCTGTCTGAGGAGAGTGGCTGAGACACATGTAAGAGATCTGTTGGGTGCTGTGGGTGCTCACCCCTGCTTTGGTTCATATAATTGAATCCTCCTGGACTGAAGGAGTGTGCAGCACCAGGATGAAAAAGAGTGAGGCAATTGATGACAGAAAATATATAAGAATACAGAGAGTGTAGTGGACATGGAGAGAGCAGGACTGTGTTGCCACATCCCTCGCTGCAGTACCCTTCCCCTGCTTCGGTTTCTTCATTTTATATTCTCGGATGTTTCTTATGAAAAGTAAAGGCTCAGGAAATCAGAAGAAATGGAGTATAATTAAGGTAAGGCATTTCACCTGTTGCTAGAGTTCTTGTTTGCTGTAAAGTCAGGAGATAAATATTAAAAAACCTGATCTTCTTAGAGGTTGATGCTGTAGTACAGATTAAGGGATAAGATATTAAACAGCAGAGTTATTAACTGTTTTGCATCTGGTTTTACAAATGAAGATGGTGGAGATTTACTTAAACTGCATCAGATGTTTAAGGCTAACAGATGAATAATTAGGAAGTGTGCAGATTAACACAAGTGATGATTAAGAAAAGCTTACAGGCTCTAAACCCTATTAATGTTTTTGACAAATGACAAGTGATACAAGTGATACATAAGTGTGGTTTGAAGGGGTGAGGAAGACCTTGGAAACAGGCAAAACTCTGCCTCTGGAAACAAATAGAGCAAGGACTGCTTGGTTTGATTTTGGGCTCTGAACATCATTGCAAGGATAAAATTAACTTTGACCAACTCTCAGCTCCTTAGATACCTCTAATTTACCCTCTTTCTGTGAGCTATTAGCTCTGAATTTGTTCAGTACATGTCTAGCACTGGCTGCACAGTATCGAGAAGCACTCTGGCCTGCAGGTTGTTACATGTTTGCCTAAGACTGCACAAGTCAGACTTGAAAGGCAAACCTGGGTCACCTGTTTATACATAACAAATAGACTTTATCCCGGCACTCCATTATTACTTCAGCTGCAAGAAAAAGGATTTTTATTGTGGACATATGCTGTTTTGAGGAAACGATTATTATCAGTAAAAAATACAAAATTATGGCAGAAGCTTTACATAATTAGTAGGACTAAAATGATTCTGTATTTGAAAATGGTACTTTTACCTATTGAGCTAAAAGTATCTTAGCATCTGAGAACTCTTACAATTAATATTTGGTAACAGTCATCTTGTCTTTTTTCTGGGACTGCTCTATCAATTCTGGGAGAAAACAAAAGGAGAAGGCTGACCTGTACAGATGGCCTCAGGGGTGGGCGAGATGCTAAGAGGAGTGTGTTTGAAATCCAACAAAAAATAGAAGGGCTCTAAGAAAAAGTTTTTTGGAAGTTTTGGGGGAGGGAGAAGGGTAAGCACATGTGTTTGGAGATAAAAAGCCTGAAATAAAGGAAAGGAGAGAAACAGAAGGTATGTGGCAAGAGGAGTTTTATCTACTCTCCACCAAGCCTGGGGTGAGAAGTGCACAGGTAAGAGAAAGAGGTAGCTGCAAGTGGGGAGCTGGAAAGTATTGTGAAGCAAGTGGGAAGGAGTTGGTGCCAGTATAGTTCTGGCACTGGTTGGGAAATCTTGCTGAGAAGAGGGAAAGGAGGAAGCCCCGTGGCAGGGCTGGAGTTGCAGTAAATTCTGGGCTATTGGATGCTGTTTTGGTAAAAGAATAAACAATGCCCAGGCAGGCTGATATGGTGAGGTAGGAGGAAAGGTGTGGCCACCCTCCCTTATTCTTACGGGAGGGAAAGTGGAGTAAAATGGCAAACCAGGTTTTCATTATGGTTTCTTTCTCTAGTCCTTTTCAACTCTGGATAGTCTGCCTTACTTGGTGAGGGTCTAGGCATTGCACTGGCTTCTTCCCGTTCTTTTCTTAGTCATAAGTGTGTTTCTTCTGACTTCTTCATTTTTGCTTAGTGTCCCCACCATTTTCACCATCTGTGAAAATGCAAAGTGAATCAAATTTGTGCAAGCTGTCAAAGGTTTCTTCATGTGGACACTCCTGCTTACTCTTTTTGCACTCAAAATACCACTACAGGGCTATAGAATACTGTAAAAAATGTTATACAGCCTTATGTACCCTTTAATTACAACAATGGAAGTTGAAAACCACAGTGATTGTTACAATTGAATTCTGAAAGCTTTTTAAGGCAATGCTTTAAAAACTGTTACAGTTATCCATGTGATTTAACAGTTAGAGCCAGAGAAATAAGGGCTGTTTTCCCCCTGGTGTAACCTGCCTTTGACCAGGGCCACAGCAAAGTCTGCCCAGGGAGTCCTGGCTCACAGCTCTGATTAGAGGGGTTTTCTCCTGAGATACCACTGGAATGGTTGCTTCACTTTTGAAGATGATGAGCTATGAGTCAGAAGTGAAACGATGCTCTTCTGAAATTGTATTTTTGGCAAATCTTTCCTCTTTCTACTGAAATTGTGTTTTAGGTTGTATTAATCCAGCCTCTCCAGTTACTGCCTCTTCTCATGTCTTTGTGGCACATTAGCTGGGAAGCAGAATTACTGTAACTGAGATTCTTACATAGTCTTATGCTGCATACCCTGAAAGGTTACTCTGATGCTTTTGTTCATTTGCAGAGATAGTAACTTCAGGAGAACTTTTTTCTGAAATGGTGACTGAACTCTTTGTTGATACAAAGAGTTGGACTCTTACTTTAGGTCTTATCCAAGAGCTAATACTCTGCTTTTTCTTTCTAGGTATAGGTGACACTTTCTCTCACTGCATTACACTCAAGTTACTAAATCTGATTGAATGTTTTAAAATTACCATTTTATCAGAAAATGTGGTTTACCAGAAAACTACACAACAGTGAAGTGTTATCACCCTAGGCCACACGTGTATTTGCAGACCATATGTGTATCCAGTGATTGAGCACAGGCTCTCAGTATTGCCTTTCATATTTTGATAACCTTGGTATTCGAATTATTGACCATGCTAAGGGCTTTGTTTCCCAAATAAGCAATACTTTGCCAAATATGCAGAGTGAGAAAGGACTGGGGGTAAAGGAGTCGTGCTCTCTGGATGCTGGTTTAGCTGTATAAATGTGGGAAGCTGTGTCCCCATCTGCAAGGAGCACCACTTAGTGATGACTCCTGTTCTGGGGGCTAGAACAGGACAGGGGGTGGCTTCCAGGCTGAGCAGCAGGAGGTGGATGAGGGATCCCAGAGGGTATCAGGGTTCACTTTTTAACATCAAGTTGGAATAGACTCTCTCTGCCTCCTGTTCAGAGTTACAGCACAGAACATGGAGATGGTACGTGAAAGTGGCTCTGAGATTGTTCCTGTGGGAAAGTGAGCGTTGCCTCATGGCAGTGAAATGCCAGCTTGCACCACAGACTGTCTTTAGGGCTATAAATTTTTTTTAGCCTTTGAGACTGAAGGGGAAGTTTGGCTGCTGGGCCAAGTTTTCAATGTACAGCATTAGGGGGAGATTTACAGTGAATGGTAAAAATTTTCTGAGAAACAAAGTTTCAAACAAAAATTTTTCCACAAAAACGGATTTGAAGGGTGCAAAAAAAGCTTAAAGAGAAAATGTAAATGAGTTTGACTATGTCATGGCTCAGGCTTGTTCCTAAAATTATTGCAGTAGGTGGAATATGTTGAAAAGCTGAGGCAAAAATTCTGAGAGCTCCTCCTGAAAGGGCAATTAAAACTGAAGAGCAATTTACAGTACAAATAAGTTTGTTTTTTAAGTTCAGTACAATAAAACAGTAGAGGTACCACATAACAACAGGTTTTTAATATACTACAGCAGATAACACATACAGGAGCATCCCTGTTTCAATTTTAAGTCGTGTTCCCTCTCTGGTGTGGCGGTGATCGCAGCGTCACCAAAGACTAGTGACCAGTAATGAATGTGTCGCACTCAAAGATCCCTCCAGGGTTCTGATTCAATCTCTTGAGTTATAGGATCAGGACAAAATGAACTATTTTTCAGGCTTGTAAATATGTGACAAATGACAGTGCAGGAACTATTGATTCCAATCACACTGATACAATGTTTCATAGTCAGGACAGACTCGCTTTACAAATTACTTGCAAGTTGAAGAGCAAAGCCATACATAACATGCTTCAAACCGTATCAATCTTCTGGGGTGTTTCTGTCACTAGTTGCCTTCAGATTTGAATAAAGTGCCCAAAATTGAAATGTATGTTTTAAATATTTTTCTGGGTTAAGTTAGTGCAGCAGTGCTTTGGCTGGAAGCAGAGTCAGAGAGTGAGACTCGGGCCCCTTCCCCAGTTTGGGGCTCGTGAACAGCAGCGAGCCCAGGCTGTCATTTATCTCATGCTGACAATGTTTAAATAGCCTGTAAATGTGAATAATGGGCTCTCCTCTCTGTAGAGATTGTTACTGCAATTATTGCAGTGCAAGAAACAGCTAAAGATGAGTCTAGGACATGTCAGCTGACTGAGGAGCAAGTTTAATTTTTGGGGAATTTCTTTAAACTGGGCACAATTAGAAAATTGTGATTGAATTTTCTTTCTGTTTCTAAAGCTAAGATTATAATGGGATGTAATTGTGATAAAACACTTGATTATGGATATTTAAGATTGCAGGCAAATAGATTATTGTTACCGTCTTGGTAAAGAGGGTCAATAATGAACAAAGAAAAACTCATGTTGCATGCACATGTTGAATACACAATTTTCTCCTGGGAGATGCTCAGAGGAGCCAACTGCATGTGGCAAGTTCGTAGTGTTAGTTAATGTATTAATGAAAGCTGGGGTAATGAAGGCAATATATAACCTATATGAAATGGAAAAACACCTCTAGTCCAGTGCCTGTTGTATAAAAACAGTTTTCTTGGTGGTAGTTATTTGTTATAGCTAGGGACCTACGCTATTGATAATGCTTGAAATCTCCCTCTACTGTTCAGCAAAGTCAAATGAAAGCTGAAAATAGAATACTTTCTTTAGGCGGGGATGAAATTACAGGAAGTTTACAAAAGCTCTTTTGATTAACTGGTAATAAATGGCTTACAATATTTTTTAGTGGAACATGAATAAGTAGCTTCACCTGGGGACAGCCCTTGGTCAATAGTAGTCATCTTCACAGGTGCAGCAGAAAAGAAATATCCATGTTTCAAATTAATTATCATGGTGCACTTTTGGTTACAGAAAGGGATGCATTAATTTGAGCTATGTAACCATTATTTTTGTTTCCTAGCTCACTACTATTATCCCAACTTCAGTCCTAGCTCACCATACTTATCACATACCTTAAAGGAGCCCTTTGTGATGATTTATTATAGACCTTTTTCCCTGCTGCTTCAGGGAATAAGCCATCTGTGTACCATAAAGGTATTATAAAAAGCTTTATGGTGTTGTCTGTGAGGCAGATCTGGGCAGTCAGTACAAAGAGCAGCTCTTGGTTTGGAAGGTACTTCTACCACTGTGAGCTCTCTGGACCAGCTGGGATTCACTTCCGTCCTTTGCTTTACTCGCTTTCCCCTCCTTACTTCTAATCTGTTTTTCTTCTCCATTAAACTGTGATAAACCAAAAAGCAAGAGAGATTAGGGAAACAGTAATGCTACAACCAACCTCGCATTAGAAAGTCAAGCTTCTGGCAAGGCTGTAATTAATTAGTGTTTTGTCTGACCACATAACTATATCAAACCATATTATTGGCTCAGTCCACTCAAGCCAGGTCAAGCTTCAACTACTGACCTCACTAAGTGAAATCTTGGTCAGGAAGCTATTCTAACTGCAGGATGCTTCTAAAGCTAGGCTGTAATTGTCTGGAGTTGGCTGTGCAGGCTGCAGTTATAACCCAGTCAATGCACAAAAAATTCAGTTTTGTCAAGCCAGGCTTGCAGCTTCCCAAGTGAATCTTTCCTCAAGCTGGAATCCATTTTTTTGCTGCTTCACTTGCTTGATCAATGGGTCCTATTCAATGATAATATTGACTTAAACTATCTCAGAATGTCAGATGAAGTTCATACCTCTCTGGCTTACAGGAGGCAGTGGTAATCATCTGCACTTCATAGCCCAACAGCACAAAATGAATAGAGGATTTATTTACTCCTTTCCCAAATCTACAGGAGGATGCTGCTTCAGTGCTTTGTCAAGGGTTTGGGGCAATACTTAATTGCAGCTCTTTCACTAGCTTCTTTCACTTACTCCTTGAACCCTATGCTTACTGTTCCCTAAGAGTCTAGGGTTATTGAAAAATAAATCTGCTTGGTCTTGTATAGAGCAATTGGTTTTTAATCTCACAGTACGAGATTTTGTGTTGGCATCCATACTTTGAAAAGGGACCATCACTTATGCCTTTTTATTTCAAACAGCAAGTGAAAATGCAGTAGGATGTTCCAAATCCTCTTTACAGAACACCTGTATGGCGTAGAGCAGACCTCAGAAAAACTGAAGTTCAAATATCACATGTTCTTGTTGTTACCTCAGTAAATTCAGATTCAAATTCTGTGTTATGGTAATCTTTACTTGATGTTAGCTAATAAAAAAAGTTAAAGGATGAGAATAACTTTTTTACTCCCCCTTCCTATGAGTTGTCCATGGAGGCTTGACATTCCTGAGTTTCTTAGCCTTTGAATGATACAGTACACAGGGTAATTTCTACTGATGCGAAGTTGTAAGAAAATAGAAAGTTTCTTATTGCTCCCTTAGCATCCCCAACAGTGTTGCTGCTGATGAAAAAACCAGCTGCTGTGGCAGTTCCATAAGAAAAGGGAGACTTGGCTCCACTTTCCCACACTGCACTGGTCATTTTAGCTGATGCTCTGGCAGAGTTCACATTATGTGTAAACCTGTAGTAAAAAAATGCATCCAGTATGTCTGTGGGAGATCTGTGGGAAGGGGACTCAGACCAGAGCTGTGACCCTCAGCTTTGTTCTCAGAAACACCTACTCCAGCAGAGAGCTTTCAGGATCTCCAGTGTGTCCTTATCTCTTTGTGGTGTAAACTTGTCAATTCCTGGACCCTTGGCCAGGATCTGTGTCTACACCCCAAATCTGGGCATCCAGCCTGCCAACTCCCTTCCTTGTAACAACCAACAACACTGTAGGAAAACTGGCACACGTGTCTCCCACAACATTCCATTCCCAGCTGTCATGCTCTGTGCCATGTGGACAGCTACTTGCTAAACTGAAGAAGGTCGTAAGAACCTTTAATCTGTTAACTTTTCTTTAAACTCATGGCATTAAAAATAAAATCTAACTTATCCTATCCTTTAGAATGTGAGATTACAGCCTTGGTGCAGCCATATTAATGAAGGGAACATGAGGGGTTCACAGCAGTGGCACCCCGAGTCCCAGTGCTCCTTGAGCCTGGACTGCTGGGGAGAAGGGATTACATCCTGGCAGGGTTTGTCACAGTCCTGGAAGGGATATCTGCTGTCTCTGAGCTGACACAGTTGCAAGGCTGCTCCATCTGCATGCAAACCTTGGGAGTAGCAGATGGCTGACTGCTGTTATTAAACTGTGCATCCTTCCCTGAAGAATTAAGGTTGTCCAAGTGTAATAACCTTTCCTTTTTATCTCAGAATTCTTCCTAAACAACAGTTAAGAGGGCAAAAGCTGCTCATAAAACATTGTCCCTTCATCTTGGCCGCTTATTTAGATAATTTGTGAAGTTTGTATGACGTAGACAAAGATAAATTTAAGTATTTACTTAACATCAAATTTGGAGGAAAAGCAAGGAAGAAAATCTGTTCAGTTTAAATGGAGATCAAGTGAACTGCATGAATAAAGCTCTGGTGTGTAGTCTTTCTACAGTTATTAAGAAGGGAACATGTAATACTTATTACCACTTTGGTGCTGCCAGGATTTTACAACATCGCTAAATGATCGTCCCATAACCTCTGGCTCCTTAGCATTTTTCCCCACTCAGAGGGAATGTTCTTTATTATCCATGAAAACATAAAGAATTATTTCATTTAAAATTAAATATGTACATCCTCAAGTGTTCTGGTATATTTCATTAATGCTGAGTAATGTCATCCTTCTAATTGATAAAATCAATTTCTAATAGAGCAATATTTTTGAAAGATGTAATAAAGTGGCCTTTGAAGTTTCCACCACTTGTAAATTCATTAGCTATTACTGTAATTTTAATGGCATGAAGTCCAGTAATACTTTGTTTCTCATTCACTCCAGACTTTTCTACCGGGAAAAATAATAATTTAACGCATATTCTCAAAATTCATATCTGTTTTTCAGTTTAGTGTATACGGAGTCTTGTATACATTGCTGTTTTATTCAGTGTTTAACGCAAGCTCGTGTGCATGATTTTGCACAAATAGGTAATGTGCCATTACTAATAGTCCAGTTTTTAAACCATATCAAGCCACTTCTCCCAGCGTGAAACAAATTAACTATTGGGGATCTAAACCAGGAATCATTGATAGATCATAGTCAGGTCTTCAGGGTTAGCTTGAATCATAGTGCTGGGGGTGAAAGGTCAGAACTTCAAATACTTCCCAATTCATTATTTCCTTTCTTAATAACATTCACTTAGGTACAGCTGTTACTAGTTCCAGGTCCAAATGTGTGGCCTTTTTTGATAAAGATAAGATTTCATTCAGGAATACCTATGTGCAGTTTCTCCTTAACTTTGAGGCTGAAGCACTTAAATGATCAAACCCATTGCCAGGTCACTTGTACTCACCATTCACACACAGCCCCCTGGTGCACCACCGCATGCATCAAATGCTGAGCAGGGCAGGGTAGAATAGGAAAAACTCCCTTTGCCCTTTGTTAATGAGCTATTTTGTGTCTAAAAAACTAGCTGAAAATTGAAGGAGTTTAAATGGATCCTTGGCTGAAGGGAATTTTCTCATCTCATTCATGGGGACTTCCATGAACTTCTCCCTCCACAGGAACAGGACCCATGTCTGTATTGGTCCATGAGCCCTTGCAGAGGTTTCTCTTTAAAGGCGTGTTCAGAAGGAGAGAGGATATAAGCAAGTCTAATAATCCCTCCCTGGCAGAATGGGTCCCCACAGGGCCCGTGCAGTTGGTGTTTATGGACCAGTCCCGGGTTCCCCCGTGGTTTGTGAGGCTGCCGAGCCCAGCAACCCGGGGCTGTGCTGGGGCTGTCTGGCCTGTCCTGCACAGAGATGAAGTCCTAGAGGTTGCTCCTGTGAGCACCTCGTCCTGGGGTGCAGACCTGGTCTGTGACTTTTTGCCTCAGCACAGCTTGCACAGTTTGCCAGAAGCAGTGTGTTGAAACACTTTTTATGTTGGAGACAAATGTCATTTGTGGGGTGTTCTCCCAAGAGAATGTAGCTGCTAGCAGTTGCCTTCAGGAAGTAAGGCTGGTTTTGTGACTAGTAGTCTCTTGAAGTAGTATTGTGTCATTTGGCTTTGTCAATGGTTTTAGAACCTTAATTTAATCAATAGTTTACAAATGGCTGGAATTAAATGTCAAGTGAAATTTCAAGATCTGGGTAAATGCATTAACTTTATACAGAAGCTCTCCTTTCCTACTCCAGGTAAACAATTAGTGTCTGGCCTTCTATAATTTTGTTTTTCTTTCAAGTGTTTTTTTTAATTTTTCCTCTTCTGACTGATAGGAAATGTATAATAGTGGAGGTTTTGGTGGTTTTTTGTTTGTGGTTGTTTTTTTTTAAATAAAAAAAATTGTGGTATTTTTGTGTATTGTTTCATCTTGCTCATTTCACTCTCAATCCACCAGGCCCTAAGTAGTAAGTCACTCCCCTGTGGTGCAGTGCACCCCTCTGAGTGCAAAGTCTATTGCTTCCTCGTTATGAAACTTTTAGGGTTAGCTCTTCTTAGGTAACAGGTGAAAGCACACCTGGGTCCTGGGTGCAGCTTCCACCTGGAAATTCACTGATGCCAACAAAACGTTGTGTTCCCCAGAGATATAACACTTTATTTACTTTCCCAAAAAGGACTTGCAGTTCTGTCATTGAGTTTGTCTGCTAAAAAAATATTGTTTGCTGTTAATCTTGGTCACCTCTTGCTGCTTCTATTTAAAGTCCAGACATGTCTTTAGTCTGCAAGAACTGTGTTAATAATCAGTCTAATGAGCTGTATGTATTCATTCTCAGTCATCAGCACACTGAAAGAACAAAATACGTACCCAAGTGAAAACAACTACTACCATACATTGCAAATGAATTCTTGGAGACAAGTTGTAAATTTTTTCCTCTTTACTGAAGACTTTGTTCATGGAGTGTTGTATTTTTCTTTATTTGCCAGATACACTTTTATATGATCAGCTGAATGGATAATTCTGTTTCTACCTCTGAAATTTTTTTGCCTAGCATGGCATCCAGAATACTGTTGCTTTACAGTTCAACATTAATTCCAGGGAGCAGATAACATTGTTTACTTGTCACGGTGCTATAACACTTCCATTGTTTTTCCTCTTGTTTAATGTATGACTCTAGAGAGACAGTGACTGTAATTTGCTTCTAGCTTTTCTAAGCAGAAACATATGAAGTGTCATTGGTCAGTGGTAGTAGTAGAAATGTTCACAGCTTCATAACTAAAAGTTGTGTAATTTGAAAGAGAGCAGAAGGCTATTGAAACATATGGTAGGTCATTGTGATTGACCTTACAAGCATCCACAGTGATTTCAGGGCCAAAACTTAATCGATAAATTCAGTTTCTCTCTAGAATAAGTTTATTTCTGTCATTGTCAGGAGGTAATCTGTGTGCATCTGAATTCTTATCAGTGCTTCCAGGTTTAAAACTTTGGATGCACATTGTGCTCTCAAGCTGAAGCTTGGGATGTGACATTGCATTGCACGCAACCAGAGCTGAGGTCAACAGAGAAACAGAGCAAAGCCCATGTGCACATTATCAGTGTAAATTGAAACACAAAAATGCTTAATTTATGTATAAACTGTTCACACTGTCACTATGAGACAAATCCTAATCAGAGTATTAAAGGAAATGTTAATATAAGTACAGCCAACATATTCAAGATTTATCCTGTAATGTTCATTGGTTGTTAATCTCTTCAACTCTGACTTCTGCAGTTTGCAGTATTTGATTCAATTTCAGAGGGAGAATCAGGTAGAACAATATTAGGAATGAAGTCTAATTTGTGTAAAGTAGAAATTATGAAATTAAATACTTAGTTTAAATTATTTAAAACTGAGGCTAAACAAATCTGTGGTTTGTAACTGCTGTCACCACAAATCCTGCTTCTGCAGAACAGCTAAAGATCTGAGATACTGGAGAAGAAATATCTGGTTTGAAAAGTTAAACCTTGAAGGCAAATTAGTGGAGAAGTTAAAGCTACATAATATTTCCATAAATTCCGATTTGTCTGTAAATACGCGCTAGTGCAAAGATTTTAAAGAAGTCTTTCCATTCATTCATTTATAATGGGATTATTCTAGTATACACTATAGAAGGGATTTTCCATGCATCAGCTGCTATTGTATGACCATACATAATTGGGTCTAAATGCTTACATCAGCTGCCTATTATGTGAAATTAATTTTTGGAACATATGCTGTTGTATTTATACCATTGTTGTTTCATGCTAGATTAATTCTTCAAGGGTTATAATCACATAACACTTATCATTTTAATTATGCCTCTTTAGTTGCAACATATGACAGCTTTTGACTTCTCACCCTCTCCTTCTACATGTGTGACAGATAAAATTATAAATAAATGCCTGTTTATTATGTAGTTATGCTGTACATGTCCACAGGGTGTAGGCTGGCCTCATGTATTTTACCCAGAGTACAGTGTCAGCAGAGCCTTTGTGGTTTACTAATGAGCTAAATCCTGCTAACACCACACACACTCTAAACTGCCAAAAGCCCTTTACACATTCAAACACATACAAAGACTCAGCTGGGTCCTTTGTATAAAAGATTAACTCTTTATTCCAATTAAAGATGAGCTGGCCTGACTTGGTCCAAACAATTAAGAACTGGAAGTAATGAACAAAATGATGAGCAAGGTGGTTTTGTAGCAACCTTCAACCTTGTGATAGCAAACAGATAATTTTGCAGGTTTTTGAACTTGGTGGGGAGAAAGAGTTGAGCTCCTGAGAGCACTTCCTCATGTTGATCTCAGAGATGCCGTTTGTCAGACATCCCAATTTTGGCAAGCCTCATTTCTAGCAAGGAGGTAAAATTGGCTGGTGGAAAGGGAAATGCTCTGGGATGATTTAGTGCCCTTAAACCTTAATATTCTCTGTACCATCAGTTCCTACTGAGATCTGAGTTGCACGTTACTTGACTACATCTTCAGTTAAGGAAAACTTCTGTTAGTAATTTCAAAGCATTTGGCTTTAAAGAAAAGTTTGAAACTGTTGAATTTTCTTATGCTATTTTGTCTTTTCCTTTAATTTTCTGTGTCTCATTACTCCGAAATAACCAGAGGTAGTTAAGTGCATATTTTGTGGAACTGTTGTCAGATAAGAGTGGCCAGGTGATGGTCAAGGGCACTTGACTATATGCAGTGAGAATAAGTAGCAGGGACAGAGTGCTGCTCAACGTGTGAAGAAACTAAAAGGCCTTTTCAGCAAGAATATCTGATAGGTGATTGGTGATAGCTTTTTGGGCAGAAGTATAATTTGCATGTTTTTAACTGCATATAGGTAAGTAGTGCTGCTTTCAAACATTGTCTGATTCCATGCCTGGTCCCACAGGATTTGTGCCTGAACTTCATTGCCAGCAGCACATAGTTGTATGCCAGGGCCTCCAGGAGCAAATTTTTAGTCTATAATGAACATAAATTTTTCTGATCTATTTAAAGATCCCTGAGCTGGGTAGGCAGAGATTCACCCTGGTCCTGTCTTTCTGTAGGTTAAAATCAGTGGAAAATTCCTGTGAAATCAGAGATGTCTTAATACTTTTAGGGCTGGATAAAAATCCCCATTAACATTTAATGAGACTAGGGATTTTTTGAAATTTTTTAGTAACATTGTAGTAACTGTAACACTTGTTTGTCGTATTTTATAATCACACAATCCAGTAGATTCCATTGTCACTTTGACGGCTGGCACAGAATAACCTTCCCAATGCATCAGTTAAAGCATGTCACTGGCAGCTGGGGGAGGGCTGGGTTTCTTGCTCTGCTTTTTTTACGTGTTCTGTTTTTTCACCTCCATAACCTTGTCTGATGGGCATCCCTCACATTTACAATGCTTGATGTGCTTCCTGACATCTGTTCAATTTGATTTTCCATAATTTCCATTGATGCCCCTGTTTTCCTGCCATTAAACTAGTATATTGCCCAGCTGTATTCTGGGTCAAGAATGGGCAATCTTTTAAATCTAGTATAAGGTGAAATATTACTGTGGGATGGGAAGGGGAGGAGGGGGAAGACAAGGATTATAAAACTGACTGAAGGGCTGTCTGTCTTGGAAAGGGAAAGTGTGTTTTATCTGGGAGAATGGAAGAGAGGGAAGGTGCATGTATATTTAAGGGAAGAGTATAATATATTTCCTGGCACTGGGAGGCTGTGCATCACCAGCAGCTGAAATTCTGGGGCTGTAGTTGAGATGAATACAGGCGGACAATATCAACCTTTCTACCCCACAGTGACTAGCCATTGACCTTAACCCTCAAGGAAAGGGGCACTCTCACTAGGGGAATAGCATGCTTACTCAGCCCTAAGCCACATCTGAGCCAAAGCTGCCAATTTTGCCAAATTATGTGTGATGCTTTTGAAATGTGGACTATTGTCCACCAGGGACTAAGCTGGAATGACTGAATTCATTTCACTTAGGTTTTCAATGGCAATAACATTATTTAAAAAAAATACCAACGATAAAACATTTATCATTCTGATTTTATTCATCTTTGTCATTTACTTGTGTTTCATGGTAGTTTGTAAAAGGCAGTGAAGTTAATGTCCCATTACTTCAAACCCCCAAGGTTAGATTTTCGGGCTTAAATTGAATTTAAAAACCACATGTATAGTTAATTCATACATTAACAAAATTTCTATCCATCACAAGAGCCTTGAGCTCTTGCAGAGTTTTTCACATTTTACTGAAATCATTAACAGCTGAAAAAGAGCCTAGATACTGTTACAGGTACTCTGAAATGCCCCTGAGCAATAGACAAAGAAATGCCTCCTTAGGTGAATCTGTAACATTCTTCACTGTTCAGCATCACAAAACAAAACTTAAGAGCTTATATACATTTCAGTCATGATGCCAGGACTGTCAGAGCATCCTCTAATGGTTTTGCTAGCAAGTGTAATAACACAACATTTAGGTAGTAGGATGATTTTAATATATTTTTAAGAAAACTAAGCCACAGACCTTTTAACTAAGCAACTTGAAGGCCTTCGCTAAATCAACTGGTAAATTTTGAAATAGTTATTTGGTCAGGATATCTATTATTTTTCCCTCCACTGAGAAATTTTTAGTACCGTTCTGTCATGTTTTCCTGCAGATGATGGAAATTGGTCACAGGAGTTTTTGGTTTTGGAGACAATGATAATGTGTTTTGTATTAGTGTTTAAAAATCCACAGGCTTTTGTTTTTAAAGCAATGAGGTTTTAGGAAAATCCTGCTGCTTATTCAGTTTTGAAAGGAAATAAAAAATGCCCAGACAACAAAAGCTGTGCTGCAAATTGCATCCAGCACAGGTGGAGAGCGACTGTACTGAGTATTATCTTCCAGACCTCAACTATGAGTCCCCACACGTTTGGCTGCTTGCAGAGGCACACGTTTGGAAATGCCCATAAAGCTGTCTCTCATCTTGACGAGCTGCAGAATTAGAGACAGCCTTAAACTCTGTCTTGCTTCAGCACTCTCTAAACCTGTTTGAGGCCATACAAGCTCTGAGAAATCAATTATTTGATAGCCTATTCCTCTGTGGTCAATTGCTTGCAGCTCAAAACTAACTTTTGGCAGAGCTGAGGATGAACAGACGTAGAGGCAGCCAGCCCAAACATTCCTTTCCAACAAAGAATGAAATATGAGAACTGCCCTGAAGTAACCAAGGAACCCAGGTTGATCGGTGTTTAAAGAAAACAAAAAAACCTTGGTCTTCTCCAAAAATTTTGCTTTTCCCCTCCTACAAAAGGCCACACTGCTGTCATACACTGTTCTTTCTGGAGACCTCTCTTCACTCAGAAGCAAAAAGCTAATAATGACCCGGTTGACAACCAGGCACTTGCAGGTCTGTTTGCACCATTATTAGTTGAAATATTCACACCTTCACTTATCTACTGCCTGTATTCATATTTCCAGAAAATTGTACCTGAATAAGCTTGTTTGCATAGTATCTTGCCTGTTTCCTCCTACTGGCTAGGTTAATTTCCTGCACTTGTTTCTATTGTGATTTTTAGAATCTAATTTCTCAGGAGAAAGGTGTATATAACTCCTTATGCAGTTCACCTTTGGTAGTGGGAGCTTCTCAGGAGAAACAGTGTCCAGGCCGCTACCCCTGCAAAGCTGTGAAAGCCACTAATTGTGGCAGGAGCTTTTTGAGCACTGATGGCTCATCTCCTGCTGTATTTTACAGTCTGTGGACCATCTCCTCTCATACAAGGAGAAAAAGCATAGTATTTGTGGGTTTCAGATCCATGGAAATGAAATATTCTGATTTGTATGTATAATTATTTTAGATTTTGGAAGAGAAGTGGAAATAAATTACCTACCAAATATTTTCACATCAGTTCATCTCAAAGTCAACTTCTTCTGTGGCTTAGTAAGGGTTAGAAGAAAATTAATTTGGCCTCTTGCTGATAATCACATTTCTCCTCTATGTTATTTAATATTGTGGTAGGACTGAAAACTTTCCTTCCCCACTTTGAAACCACCTTGGCAATAAATATGAAGCTGGTCTTTGAAACAGCTGTGCCTCAGGAAAGCAAGTGCCATGGGGGTGTCAGGCTGCTCTTCAGATGGCTCCTTGCTAGCAAGAAGCGTGTGCTGAGCTGACATTGCTCATCCAGTACTGCTCATCCTGGGAACATCGAGAGCCACCAGACCCGGAGCAGAAACAGAGGGGGCAGCAACCAAAAAACCATCTTCTGTGAAAAGACCCTGAGTTTTGCTGTGTGTGTTTTTACTCCGTGCACTGGGCAGTGATGACGTGGGTCTCTGGGTGTGTTACAGGGGCTGTGTGAAACTCTGGGTAACAGAGCACAACACCCTGTCAGAAAAGGCATTTTGGGGAAACCTTGGAGGGGAATCTTCCCATGTCTTTGAGTGCTGCCAGTCTTACTGTTCAGATGGTAGTTCTTTTTCTTCTTACCCTAAGCTGTAATAAAATCCTTATCTATAGCTTAAAAAATGAAGCTACAGGGTTGCAGTAGAAGAAGACAGAGAATGATGTGAAAAAAGTGTAATTTCATACCCATCATTTTTCATCATTGAGTTAGGCTGGCTGAAAAGCTTCTATCTATCCCCATCAGAATCTCATTACAGGTCAACTTGCAAAGTAAAGTAATACTCAGAGTAAAAGTGACAGAATTTCTCAGCTGGCAGATGGCCTGATTCCACAATTATTCACCTTAGATGGTAGTTGTGAATAATATCAAAGAGCCTGTTAGTGCTTTACCAGCAAAACTTGTTAATTGACACAGCTATATGGTGATGAAATGGTTCTCTCCAATTTGGAACTGAAGAACATACAGTTTTCTTGTGTATTTAATTTAGATTACTTGAGAAATGGTGAAATGTAAGAATGGCCATACCGAGATGGCCTTGAGGTGATTCTGAGTCTATTATCTGGCATCTGAGAGGAACCTAAAGTAGATACCTAAGAAAAAGAACCAGAACAGGGTGAGCATGTAGTGATACTTCACTAAATGGATCTATTCTGCTGTTATTTCTGGCTTCAAAAGGCTTCTGTGCTGCCTTTTCTATTCAGTAGTTCTCAATGAATTTTCCTTCCATGAATTTGCCTTGTTGCACTTTGACCCTGTGGGTAGCTAATAATAATTTCTTAGTCTGTGTTCAATCCAGATGAAATCTGCATTATAATCATTACAATGAGTCTGCCTGAACATATGTTGGGGTTTCTTTTGTTTTTTAACAACTGAACTGTATCCTCCTAGAAAGATTCAGGGAGAAGATCCAGGACGATTGGTTGAACCTTGATGCATCTGAATTGTTCTCCAGCCCTGGGGAGAGTGCTATGCATGCATAACTATTGGACAATTTTTAAATGGGTAGATAAACCTTACATTTTTGTGTGCAATTGAATCCTGACAAAGCATAGTAAGCAAGGGGTGGGGGACAACATAATTAGAAGACGTGGAACTTTTTGAATCTACAGTGCTGTCTATTTTGAGGAAACTCTGGTATAATGTTATAGAAATGAGAGAAAGTCATCTTGAATTAGTTGTTTCTGAGGAAAAACTTGCTTCCAAGGAAAATAGAGGAAAGAGAATTCCAGGGCAATTTTTGTAAGCATCTAAGATTGTATTTCAAGGATTTCAACTAATACTATTTTTAGCGAGTCCTTTTTACAGACTAAATATTGTGTGTGTGTGTGCTCATTGTATGCACAATGATTTTGCCTGCAGAAGTTTCTGCCTCTGTAGAATCTTGCTTATTCCTTCAGGTCCGCTTTCTTGTCTGAGAAAGTGGTGCTTCCCAAGAGCACTGCTGTTGCTCCTCAAAGCTGGTTGCTTCCCCAGGGCTCTCCAGCTTCCCCGCAGGATTAAAGCCACTTGTCCTTAGGGTTCTGTCTGACTGAAGACATTCAAGTTCTACACTCTGCTAAAGTTCACTTCTATTGTTAAGAATCACTGCTTGCCTTACTTGGCTTAATACTTTAGACACAGATTGCTTTTCCTCACTACTCTAATTTTGGCTGTTGATGAATTGCCTCTTCCTAGAGAGAAACAAAGATGAAACAATAATAATCTTTCTGTCAAAGAAGAATAGAGTTTTGGGGACTATTCTTATAGACAGAACAGGCAATTTTTAAAAGAAAACAGACTGTCAGTCCAGTGTATTGCTTCACTTGACTCTTTACCATTCCATGATATTTCTAGAAAAGGCAGAAATGCTAAATTTTCTGATTTTCCAGTTCTTTGTCTCCTGTGCTATTCCCACAACCAGTTGAGAACACTTTGCTGTAAGTGTTTTTTGTTTAATGTCCTAACTGTAAATTATGAAAAATGTGAGATTCCCTGGTTGTTTCACTTTTTTAAAATAAAAACCGTTCTTTTCTATCTTTTCTGGGGTCTTGGGAAACATGCCTTGTTGCTAACAGATCTGGGCCACTTCTCCAGAAAGTGTTCTATCCCTGGAAAGCCAGCATAATGGGAGTGTTGCCTTTCCCAGTGCTTGTTGTTTGAGCTCCTATCCTCTGTGTCACCATCTCCAGTCTCATGGGTAGGAAGGGGATAGGCAGGGGTTATCTTCTGCATGATTCAAAGCAACAAGCAAGGAGTTTTCCCTCTTTGATGACCACATTACTATAAGACAGATACTTTAACTGTCTTCATTTTCCAGGGTATGGCTCCTTTTCCTGTTTTTCCTTGGCAGCAATGAACTCAGTTCAATCAGGAAATGCAGTGGTTGCACGGCCCCTTTTATAACAGGGTAGTTTTGAGCAATGACACCCCATTGCAAAGGGCAGGTTTGTAGTGAGGCAAGGGTGACAACGTTGAGAAAACAGGGAGGTGTCTGAGCCCAAGGAGAAGAAATTTGGAGCGCCCAGTTGAGAGATCTTGTGGTGCTGCTACCGTTTAAGGCAAGCAAAAATTTAGACAGGTGCATTGAGCTGGTGTGTCACTGACTCCAGTGATCCTCCTGCCTCGCGGGGGGTGCTGTGTATCCACATCACACCTCCCAGAAGAAAGGATTTTACAAGGAGCATCACTCCACTCACACTACAGGGCCCCACCAAGTTTCTCAGGAAAAATTCTTCCTGATCACCTTTTGCAATGCATTCAAATACTGCTCTGAGGAAGAGCTGAACAGTGAAGTTCTCCATTTGTTCTTTGCATGTACTTTTTTGGGACGTTGAATTTCAGGCATCTAAGTGTGTTCCTTGTTGACCTCAATTTCAAATGAGGAAATCTCTGCTGACACTATCCTGTCTGAGCTATCGGCTGTAAAAATGATGCAGTTTTCATTGTGTTGACCTTATTTACCATAATAAGGGCAAATGCAGAAGTTTTTTCCTCCGTTCCAACTTCATAAGCCCACAGAAGTCTTTTTTCAGCTCCATTTGAAATCAATGTGAAGAAATTGATTTCAAAGCCCAGTGAATTTAGTAGGAGTTACTCCATTGACTTTTAATCTGCTCTCAGGTGTGCTCTGTAATAGTGGCATGACCACACCTGAAATAGGAAAAATTAATTTTAAAAATATGCAATACGATAATGAAATTCTGGTTAGAATGAGATCTGTCCTGTGCAAGGTGGACTCTTGGGGTCGTGTTTGCCACAATTCTAAGTGAACATGGCCCCCACTGAGGAAATAGTCTTATTCAGTCAATTCAATGAGTGTAGAATCTGAATCCCCAAGGGCTGGGATAGGTCAACTATAAATTAAAAAAGCTAAAGAAAGTATTCCTGAACTTCAAAAGGGAAGGCAGTACTATGGATTCTTTCAACTCTTTTTAACTTGCTTTAAGTTATATTATGTAGCCCCTTGCTCCAGTACCTTTGAAGTGCCTGGGGATGCCTGTATGTGTAAGCAAATACTGAAATTTAAAAAAAACAGAAAAACAAGATTGGGCTGGATTTTGTTGTCAAAGTGGGCTATGCTAAATTCCATCTGTATTTGAGACAAAAAATAAGTAAATATTCACCCTAGGCTATTTGGAGTCTCCTTTTCAAATTAGAAATGAAATTTGAACGCAATTTTTTTGTAAGACCTTGAGCCATTTGCAGAGGCAACATTATAGCAAAGTTTCTAGGGAACTATATCCATTCACAACAGCTCCACAAAGACCCAGATGCTTGTGTTATTCCCTGTCCTCAGTGCTTAGTGTCAATCTCTTTTGATTTCTTTTTTCTTTCCTGCACCAGGGCAGGGTGTACATAACTGTATCTGCAGATTCATTCCAAGGCAGCCATTAAATTAGTGCAGTAGGCAGTTGTTCCTTCAAACACTCAAAAGATGCTCCCCAGTGAACAGGGCAAATGTCACCTGTATTGGATCAGGCTATAGGTTATTGTTCCTTCTGCAATTAAATACAGACAGCCTTCAAATTCAACCTTATATGTGGAAATGGTTGTGAACATGAAGTGCTCAAACAAGAGTACAAATAAATATCAGTGCCTGTTACTGGGTTCAAGTTTAAAGATTTTCATTGGTTTCCTTTATCTCAGGCCCCCAGGTCTCTTAAAACCAGAAACTTTACTCCAAGAATACTTCTGTGTTACTTTCAAAATATGTTATTCTCAAAATACAGCTACTGTTTTTCAGACAAATAAATAAGATATTTTGTGTTGTTTTAACCGGAGAAGCGGTGACAAAAAGTAGTAAGGTTTTCTTAAGTAAAAATGATGGGTTAGTTCTTGTACATGCAATCAACTTTAGTTTCCTTGTGAGTCATGGAATCAGAATTTGCCTTGATGCACATAAGCTCTCTCTTCTCCAACTGCTGCAGGACAGAATTAGCTTTACAATGTCTCCTGTGCTGTTCTTTAGCAGATGTAATCAAATTTTGCTCTCTTTTGCCTCTAATGCCTACTAATATAAAAGATTACAAACATGTAACACATTGGAGTAGAAAATAAATACTAAAATGGACCTGAATAAACAGAAACCACGTTGGTAAAAAAGTTGTATCTCCAGGTGATGTATTTGCATAATGAAAAATGGACTGCTTTTGTTGTATTCCTGGCATGGCTTCTGCAAGTTTTCCATGAGCAGAGTTGACAAATAAGAGCAGTATTAGGGAATACAAAAAATATTCCTGTTAAATTTCAGTTTCAGCCTGAAAGTGTTATATACCACATGCCTCAGGAGGACAAAGCTTCCACTTACTTTATTGAAATAGTTTGAGTTCTGGGAAGTTTCTCAATGACTGTGAACTGGAAATATGTTCAGGTAGATGATATCCCTACACCTTCTATACTTGCTTTAACCTTGTGTGTCAAAAGGCAGGAAAATAGGAAGGAGCAATATACTATTTTAAACAAGTTCTAGCTTGAATTTTATTGAACCCTGATCTTCAGCTGATTTTTCATTAAACTCTTAAAGAATAAATGAAAAAATCAAAAATCTCTCGATAATATTTTCCAAAACTATTCCCATATAGTCCAAGGTCAGTGTTGTTGAGTACTCAACACAAATTCAAGCACTTCTAAAGTAGGGCTTCTAGCAGAGCAGTATATAAAGGTTGCAATGTTTGACTTCATGTTGAAATAAATTATATTTCTCCCATTCAGATGAAAACACCTTTATGCGAAGAAAGGTTTTGCTTTTATTGGCTAGCCATTGGAAAAGTCCATAAATTCAAAATAAATAGGGTTAAGGAGTAAAGTTTGGAAAGAGAATACAAAAATCCTCAGGGCTTAACCTTGGAGTGATTCTGTGTTTCCACCTGCTGGAAACTGATTTTCCAGTTGGCATATACCCTCTCTGGGTAAGGACAGGTTAATGCCCAGCTGCAGACCTGCTGAAGGGAAAATAAGTTTATTCTTGTAAACACAACAGTTTCCATAAAACCACATGGGTCAGTGAATGTTTGTCTAATACATATGGGGAAGCTGCAAAATGCAGCCTTGAGGCAGCAGTGCTTTAGTTACTCCAGTAATGCAGTGTGCTAAAAAGAAATAAAAATTAACTTGCCAATGATTGCTGCTCAAGTTTTTATATTTGCTGCAGATGCTGTGGTATTTATTTATTTTTGCAATTAATAAGCTTGAATCAATTTTTTAAGCATCTTACTCTTATGATTTACAGGGGATATTGAGCCATCAAAGCTATCAAAAGCATTAATCTTTAATACGAAGGCAATTCAGTTATCTTGCCAGAAAGTTTTAATTAGAGGGAAATTCTTCATCTCTGTGATGCTTAGCTGTATTCATCTTTCTGCATCAGTGTATCAAGTTTTGGCTGCAGGAACAATGTTTTAGCTTAATTAATTCTTTATGAAAAAAGTTGCTCTTGAAAATTGAGCTTAGATCTTGCTTCCTAGACAGCTACTCAGAGTTTCTTCTGCCTTAAGTCGAAACTCACTTTTATAAATTGTACAAATTTGAAAAGTTGAATGAGGTTTTTTGAAAGCATGTGCTTATAACCTTGGAGTTTACGAGTGGGTCTGCATGTGCTGGCAGGAGAGGAGGGAGATCCTGACACTTCCAGGTGGGCTCCTTGTTCGTCCTCACAGCAGCAGGACTCTGATCATTGCTGCCGTCAGGAGCTGGGGCCTGTGGACACCTAATGAATGTGGAAGGCTCTCCAGACGTCATTACAGCTGTAATGCTCAGGAATGGTAGTGCAATTAAACCTCTTTTTTTTTTTTT
>VZRO01002119.1:558309-581405 GCA_013397915.1 Daphoenositta chrysoptera
TTTTTTTTTTGTCACGTGATACATTATGAAAATGAGAATTCTTCTCTTTGATTCCAGGAAAACATTTCAGACCTTATTGTCAATATACTAGCGGTAAACCTTGATTAAGATCATTTTTACAACACAAAAACATATTTCAAAGTTTCTAATTTGTCCTAAATTATGTTATACAGAAACTACTATTTTTCTTTAGCAAACCAATTGCATAAGGCATGAGAGAACACTTACATTAAATGAAGAAAAAAAGGAAGGAGAGAACACTTACATTAAATGAAGAAAAAAAGGAAGCATTCTAGGCATTTAAAGAAGTTCACAAGGGAAAAAAGTTCCCAATCTAAGAATGGTCTAATTCTTGCTAAATGTTTATCTGCTTCCCTCAGTAGCAGTTAATTGTAATTGCTGATTTTGCAGTAAATTGTTAGTGTATTCCTATCTAACGTTTAATAACAGATGTTTATTCCTTTCTAAATGTTTATATACATCTTTCAAATGGAAAATTTAGATGTTACATTTTGCCTCTTTCTGACCACTTTCCAACAGTTAGGACATAGAAATAATACAATAATTCACTGCAAACAATTTCTTGTTAAATACCTTTTTAAGTGTTTGATATGGAATCAGGAAGATTTTTTTGGCAGGAAGTCTTTAACTCTCTTCTTGAAGAACCACTGTCCTGAGAAATATATATGCCATTATATTTCTCTTCCAAATTTACCATATTAATATTCTTGCTTCCTTATTTATTGTAAATATGCTCCTAGCATCTGCTTATACTTTTTTTTTTGAGCAAAGTGGTAAACTGTACTTTTTCCAGATGATCAGAATTATGCATCAATGTCTCTGTCTCATCCATTGTCCAAGCCCTTACTAACTTGATTGGCCAGAAAATAAAAATAGAGGTAATGCCTTTTTCTCATTTGTGTAGTGGTTTGGAGAAGCTGAAAATTTTAGGAGTTAAGTTTCTGCTTTTCTCTTTGGCTTAGAGTAATTTCTTGGCTATAGTCTCTTCACGCAGGATATGCTTATGCAAGCAAACACATCTGCTGTGGAACCTCAGGGCAATCCTGCACTGGCAGAAATTGTTTCACTGTTTCAAATGTAGCTGCTATTGCCAACAAAAAAGCCCAGTGTAAGCTTTCATGCAAGTTGCTTTACAGCTGTCATTCCTACACCCAAGGTATATTCTATTCAGTGTAAATTTGTTTGTTGTGTAATATGTTTACAATATCTTTTTGCTTATTCTTGGGAGGCAGTCTAGACATGAATGTGTGCCTTTCTGAACACTGAGTAACAGCTGAAAAAAAATAAGTTTGACAGGCAAGTATCTTCCAGGAAACATTATGCATTAGGTAAATTATGAAGAGCTTTTAAAACTCAAGTTGTATCTAACTTTCTCTATGTTTTTTAGGATCTGTTTGGAGCTCTCTCTATTTCAGTTAATGAATGTTTGCTGTTTAGCTAGCTATTGCATTTCAAATATTACTGTTCATCTGAGCACTAAAAATGTTACTGAAAAGTGACAGTGGGCCAGGACTGACTTATCTATAGTGTCTTATATTTTGTCATTACTTGACATCAAGATTTTTGAAAGCAACCATATCTGGTTTTTGCCCGTGAAGGATTAGTACTTGTTCCAGGCAATCCCATTTCAGCATCAGTTTCCAAACCCAGTATGTTTTCAGAGTTGTGTGTCAGTAGTGTGTTATTTAAAGGCTTGCTCAAGCTTCCAACTCTGTGGTGTATCTTCAAGAAAAGGCCTGCCACATTTCTAGTAATTGTGTGCTGTTTTTAAAGGATACATCTTGCAAATGTAGTCCTTTGTACTTGGGCTGCAAAGAATGCCAAGACCTAACCAGGGTTCTAAATAACGAGCTGTGTACACTCGTGCTGATTTGCCATCACCGTAGCAAAACGTGGTATTTGTGCACTTTCTGTCTCGGGCTGCCGAGTTCAGTGAGTCAAGAAGACTCAACTCTTCCCTTCTGGAGACAGTCCCGGGTCAGGGCTGAAGCCTGTTGAAATTGCTCTTCAGTGAAGTAGCTGCTGCAGATTGCCAGTAATGTATTTGCCTGGTGGATCAATGGCTCAGATTTTCAGTGTCATAAATCTGGAAGTTCAACAGCTTTCAAAAGCAATGCGTGCACTTACAAAAAGTAACCTAATGGTTGAGTAGAGATTTCAGTAATGGGATCAACAGTGCTCATGGGAAGCAAAACAACAGAGAAGGTATTTTTAAGCTGAAGAAATCCTGGCAAAATAAAACATTAATCAGATATGGCAGAGTCATATAATTACATTACTTGGTTTTAAAATGCAGCCATGAATAACCCAATACTAAACATTTAAACTTCATAAATGACTGTGCTAATAGGTACTTGCAGATATACATGGCAATGATTTTGCATATGTCAAATACCAATAACCCTGAAGACATTTATGCATTATCTGAACAGAAATTTTGCTCTTATATTTGTAGTTCCTTTGTGTGAATGCTTGTGGTATGGCCCCAAATGCTGCCTAGAGCACATGAGGATTTTAGATACCAAATACTGTATTTAGAGCCGAGGTTCCAAACATATTTGGAATTAGAAGTATCAAAATACTACCCCAGAAGTTTAAATAACAATCAATTTCTACAGTTTTTTTATACATTCACAGGAATTTAATGCTCCTGTCAGTTTTGGTGATGTACACCAAATGTTCATACTTTGTGTTCGTCTTTATGCAGGCAAAATAGTGATAAAAGTGTATTAATTGTCTTGGAAAATTGTGTACTCTCTTCAAAACATGAATATGATACAGGCTAGTATGTTCCTGTGTATGTCTGAGGACAGGATCCTTCTATAGATTTAATGTACTATATCAAGAAATCTTCAAACTGCAATATGTATAGGGTCCACCTTCCTTATAAGGCACTTACTTACATTATTCTCTTTGAAAATGTTCTGGCTCACAAATACTGTGCATGAAGGCCTATTACATTCTCCTTTATTACAGCAACATCTCCTTGTGACATTCAAAATGCTTGTCTTTCAAGGATGCTGTTATAATAAGGTCCAGAGTGTTTGTAATAAATTCATAGAGATCAATGAGTAGTTCATTAAATAGCTTCACAGTCACTTTTGTGTGAAGCTGCAGTGCAGCAGTATAAAAAAGCTATGAAAAAGCAGTCACACACAAAATTAAAAGTGCTGCTGCTTTTCACATGGAATTATAAGAGGTTATGCTTTTCTTTTAATTTACGTTATATTTCTGTCTTGAAAAGGAATCTTTGACAAATTGGTGCAAATTTGGATGTACTGAATTCCAACTTTCTTTTTTCTGGGTTTTCAAGGATTCCCATGTTTTGATGAAAATATGCCCAAAGGAATAATCATAACAATAGTAAGCACTTAGTTAATACAATAATAGGCTTGTAATACCTTCTGTAACTGTTGACTCTGTTGTTGTCACCAATGAAAATTGTGACTCTTATGCCAAGCAATTACTCTTCCAGTGTTTCTGTATAGTTAGCTTAAATGAGTTTAGAACGTGGCAGTGATTCAGCAAATAAAATCCAAATGCTATTTTTAAATGGTACATTTTTATAAACTTTGATTTATCTTTTTATCCTTGTTTTATCTCTATCTTTTTATTTTATCTTTTTTTATAAGGAGCATTTTTACATTTTAGAAAGAATGTGCATGTAGTATTGCAGTATACTTGTTGTTTCTTATTTAAAGTTTTTTGTAGAAGACCCTCTAAAATCATTTTATTGATGCTGCATGATTTGTAAGTAAAACAAGCAGTTTGACACACATATATACTCTATAAATATGTTAGTTATGGTTGAAGATAATGTCATGCTGATGCCCCGTGCTTAAGTCAGAAGATGATTCTAAATCCACAAACTTTGAACTGTGTTTAATCTTTAGAAAGCAGATTTTAAATTGAGTGAATGTAGATTAATTGTGCAAAAAGTCAATTTTAAAAAAAGTTATAATTAGAAACAACAGAAATTATAAATAGAAACAACAAAAACAACAGAATAAACGAGTATTTATAGTTAAAACTTTTTGATGAAATAACCTTCTTCATACTTGTTCTAGAAAGCTGGTATCAAAATTGGGTATTTTCATGAAATAGCACTGAAAAAGAAATACACCAGAAATTGCTTTTCTCATCATAGTCGAAGCCATCACCGTTGCTCTTTCAAACAGCTAAGCTGCTCTCGATTCTAGTGATGGACTATCACTCTGCTTTACAATTGCTTTAAGCCAGTTTGGTCTTTAGAAATCCAGGAGAAAGAAGAATGAGGCTGTGTGGGATTTTTGTCTATCAGTCTGCATAATCAATAGTTGACACAAAAGGACTAATTGCTCTTAGCATTTAAACAGAAGTGCTTATTAGCACAAAAGCTGTGTATCCTCTTATTGTAGCTAGTAACTCTACTATCCTGATACTTATCTACAGTCACAATCAGATAAAAACTGTTGATTCCAGCAAGGATCTGGCAATAACTGAGGACTGTAGGACGGTGGGAAGAACAGTGTTAGAAGTGTAATCCAGTCTGTCAAGAAGTTTCTTTTTACAGTTATCAAAGGATTGGCCTGATGCCTTTCAATCTTTCCTTTATTTTCAATATTGTACTCAAGACAAGATAGGAGAGAGAGAATATACATTCCTTGAGATTCATTTAAATGACACGTAGTTTTTAATGTGCCAATGTATTCTGCCTCAACATTTTGTAGTAATGTCTGTTCAGCATTTCCTTCCTTATCTGGAATCTAGAAGTGTAGCAGAATTATAGTGAAATGCTATCGCCATTTAGAGATGCTTTATTTTAAAACAGTGAACAGGAATAGGCATAAACAAAATGTAAAGTGCCTTCCCCTGGCTGGCTGCATCAGATAATGCTCCAGACAATTGATTTTGTTGCATGCACTTATGTATGAAGAAATGTGTTGGCCTTATTCAGCACATGTGTATCGTGAGGTTATGGAAAAGGCTTGCTCTGCTTCCCAAAGGTGGGGGTGTATGTAAAACCAGGCTGGTGTGTGCACACAAAAAAGAGAAAATCCGATTTACTCATAGATTTACGGTTTATGCAAGACTTCTCAGTGCTTCCCGCTATCACTTATATCCTAGAAATTCACTGTACCAAATGCTTTTTGGAGTTCTCTCTTCTTCACATTACCTTTGTGGAAAGGTTCCCGAAGTGTTAATTAGCAATGCAGTAACACAAGTGCCTTCTACACCGTCTGTTTTCATGCTGCGCCACAAAGATACACTGAATCTAATGAAGATTCTTGTTAATTTCTGTGATGTTTTGCTCAGACACCACGTTCCCTGCAGCCCGTGGCAGGGAAACCATGCACAGCTTCCTGAAAATAGGACACTGTGAAAGAATCAGTGTCATCATCATCTCTTAAAAATATAATTTAAGTCTTGAGGTGGCTTGCTGGAGCAAGGATGCAAAACCGAGGTATTCTATTTCCTATAGAAGGAAAGCATTTTTTGTGCCTGAAAACTTTATTAAGCACTGGCTCTTTGTCTCCCTGCTGTGACATTCCTCAGCTTCCAGCTGTTTTTGTTTCCAGCTGTTTGCTGCAGTTGGTGCGGCTGTGCCAAGGTGAGGAGCAAAGGGACAAAAGCAAGAGGGTAAGGGGGTGAAGGTGAGCAGGATTGCTCCAGAATATTGAATCGCAGAAAAACTTTGCTTTCAAATTTCATTTACCTACCTCTAGATGTCTAAAACTACATTTTGATATCTACATGGACATTATCTGGTACCTCCATGTTTTCATGAAATCCATGAGAATTGTCAAAGTACAGCATGTGCAAAAATAATGTTGTAGGTTGGAGGCCTAGAGAGACTTCAGTCCCAAATTTATTTGTGTTGATCAAGCTCTCATTGAAAGGTGTCTGAGCTGCTCTTGTGAAGGGGTAAATAGGACTGGTCCTTCTCTTCACTGAGCTATTAAAACACAACAATTTGCTTTCACTGACAGGTGGTTTTATATTCTGAGCCAGAGCTTTTCTGTTGGAAGATGGTATAGTTACATTTATTTCAGATGAGGAGAAATCAGTCCCTATATTTAGGGTTGGTTTTTTTTTTTTGGTTTGTTTGTTTGTTTGTTTGTTTGTTTGTTGTTTTTTGGGTTTTTTTTTTGAGATCTAGGTATTTCATTAGAAATATTTATTTAAAAACTAGATATTTTTTAAAAACTTCTTTCAAAAGAACTGGCTTCACCCCGTTTTCTTTACAATACTATAGGCCTCTGCAGCCGTGCTATTTTTTTCCTCTGCCCTTTCACGTTCTTGATTGTTGAGCAGTTTGTTGGTGTTTTCAACTTCTTCCCTGGCATTTCAGGAGCTTAGGTTTTGGGGGGGTTTTTTGGCACCAATTCCCTGTGAGTTTTTTTTTTTTTTTAACTGATGTTTGTTTTCCTTCTGAATTTCTTCTAAAATAATGACTTGGGTTCGTTTAGGACTTTGAAGGAATGCTTGATATTTTTTCTGTACCTCAGCTGGTACATAATACACCTGGTTTCCAGTTCTGCTGTCTAACCTGTACTTCATGTGAGAATGCTGCTACCAGTGCCTCTAATTCTAATTGGGATGTTTCTGCTCTTTCTTCTTGTCATATTAATAGAAAATTCATATAATTTATTACACAAATCTTTAAAAGATAATTTAAAAAACCCCTTTAACTCACATGGTTAGGAATGTTCTCCTAAGCAGCTATTGCTAACCCAACTCTTAAATTCCTCCAGACTGTATTAAATGATTATAAAAAAATCAGAAGCCTTGCTTTAGAACTCTATGTAATGCAAAATAAACATAGCCTGGCAAATTCAGGATATGAAATGGAGAAAAGTCTGTTCCTAAAAACAAAAAAAATTACTTTTTCAGCAGTGCCCATGCTGAAAGTAGGCTTTTTCTCCCATCTTACATTTATTCATAAAGACTCTCTCCATCAATGTATGAAAAAGTCATTCTTTTATCTTGATTTTTGTGAAAAACTGCTTTTCCCTTATGGCTTCTTTTGGCCTAGAGCTTGTGAACCTTCAGTCTTTTTCAGTGTGGAGTGAAGGAATACAAAATTTTCTGCAAATTGCCCCAGTGTATTAGCACTCGGGCTATGCAAACCTTTCCAAGTGTGATTTGAAAGGGTTGCTTTCAAACCACGACTTCTATGGGAGATCCAGTTCGTTTGGGTTCACAGGCCAACCAGTTAAAGGAGACGTTTCGGGCCGAGCCGCCCCCTCCCTTCTCCCTGCACGTTTTCCCATGGGCTGGATCTCATTACAAACCCACAGGCAAGGTACAGGGTCAATCACATCATGTTAATTCATACAGGTTGACTGGTTCACTGGGACTGGAAGCTGAAAAGGTGAGAAGTTTATCACAGCAACAGAACTCTGATCTTAGAAAAACAAACATCGCTAAACTACGTCTCTTCTTATCACATGAATCAAAACCTTAAATAAAAACAAGATAATTTTAAATAATTGAGGGAATCATACAGGGAATCAATCTTCCCCTGCTAAGAGTACTCAGAGGTTGGCTTTACTTCTAACACAAGAAGATCTCTGATCTCAAGGAACTATTCCTTTCTGAAACTTGGATATAATTACATGGGCTGAAATATAAAATAATAATGAGTCGGTTCTATATACCTGGGAGAATTACAGTGTGAGGCACACAAGGGGAGGAAACATTTTAATGACTTTTCTGGCTGGAGAGGTGAACTCATCTGAAATGTTTTATCTTTCTGGGGCAGGGAAAGAAGTAAAAATACCCTCAGCTGAGGAAAAATGACACTAGGCAGCATTGATCCCATGCATTATTTTAAGTTATGGGAAATGTAAGAAGCATGAAATACATTTCCTTAATGAGCTCTCTTATGGAATGTATTTGAAATAGATTATAAACATCATGAGTGTTACTGTACTTGGTCTGAAAACAGACAATGGTATCCCAAACAGTTTTTTGCTTCATTTCTCTTTGTTTCTTAGTATTGCATTATTATCAGAATGTAATAAAAGGCTTTTAATTCTAGACCTAAGCAAAACCAAAAGCAAAATTTGGATTTTTACCCCTTTGTGGATGTCCATGTAGATTTGTACACATCCTTTTTCTTTGTGCTTTCACTTGACTAGCTTGCCTCCATCAGAAACTGAGTTCAGCTTGATTTGAATGTGTGCTTTGCACACCTGGGCTGCCTTTGGCAGCTCTGGGGACATTCAGAAATGGGTGTGTAGTATGTCTGTCTGTGTACTGTACCTAGCATTTGCTCTGCGCTGGAAGGTAGTGCTGTACAGTAGATTTGAACCTAAAATGGCTGACTAGTTTCTAAATAATCCCTAAGGAAACAGTTTAGTCTAGGCCATTATCTTGATAGTTCATAATTAGGTTCAATAATAAAGCTTGTTTTGCTGACCTAGGTCAGATCACGGCGTCCACCGCATCTGTGCGCAGTGACCTTGCTCTGAGAGTGTATTGTTAGAAAATCCATTATTATCATCACATACACTTCGGAGAAGTGGCTGTTTTGTGAATTGATGGTGTGATGTTGCCACTTTAGATAAAAGAATCCATGAATTATTGACTTAATGAGTTAATGTTGCTTGATTTCACAACAAGGTCTTTTTAGTCTGGGTGCTATTTACTGAACACATAATCACAACATATGAAGGAAGGCACAGATAATAGTACGGTGCATTTACAACCCTCTTCACTTCTAATAAAGCAAAGTGTTAGCTAAGAATTTTTGTTTCCTTTAGTAAACCATTAAAACTTAAGTAATGACAAGCAACTCCTGTTTAAACAATTAGCAAATAAAATGTTCATTTGTCACCAATTTCTTATCCCTTCCTTCCATTTGGCTTAAGGTCTGTCCACAACAGCCTACTCATTTTTTTTAGAATCTAAACATATCTTCATCCTTATGACTAAGCCTAATGCTGCTACCACATGGAAGCCCAGGAAAGGCTGTTAAAAGTCAATCAATGTCATCCAGAGTTCATTGTATTAGCTTTTTTCTTTTAAAGAAGAGTTTTCTGGTAAATTTATGATATTCAGAAAGCTTGAGAATATGAAGGTTTTATTACAGAATATAACTTGTGAGAGGAGAGAGGGAAAACATACGGAGCATGTCCCAGAGCAGATATTTTAATGGTATAAGCATCATGTTTCAAATACCTTTGCTCCTTTGATCCCAAGGTGTGAATCCCAGCTCTGTTAACTGCTCACTCCTACACGATAAATAAAATAAGGTCTGTTTGCAGTATCTTGTGGAAATGTGTGTCCTAGGAAGATATAACTCTCACTAAAATTTAACAGAGACTGAGAACTGTAGAATTTAGGTCTACATATAGGTCTTTTGAAGGGGACCATATCAACCAAGACTTTCATATTCTTCTGAGATTTACGTTAGTTTTAATTAACTCTATGCAAAACCAAAAAACTGCATAGACTTCACCCAGTGGGTATTGATCTGTATGTAGCTCTCACACCAGAGTTCTGTAGAAATAGGTATAGGTAAAATATGCTGGCTGAATGCGACTTGAAATACCATCATGAGAAAACTGGATTCTGGCACTTAATGTTCTTTTTTGTTTCATTCTTTAAATAAATAATGTTAATTGCATCACCCCTTGTGCTTTTGTCCAGTGGTCTAAGGATCTGCCAGAAGGTCTGCAAGTGCAGGTCTGCTCCTCCCCAGCTCTCCCAGCTCGCGGGGTCGTGCTAACTCAGCAGCCATGCACCAGGGAGGTGACAGACAAAGCTTTCCTTAGGAGTGTGAGAGCTTCGGGGTACATAAAGGCAGTTTGATGTTTTACATCCCTCCATCCCAGTACATCACAGAGGAGGAAGGGAGGCAGAGGTTCATTGGTGTTTTGGTCGAATGTTCTCTCTGTGTGCAGTGGAGGGATGTGCTGCTCAGCCCAAGCTCCCAGTGAGAAGTGCCTGCCTTCCGCTGAGCCGAGCACAGACCTTGATTTCAGCAGTTCTCTCTACGTGCACCCACTTAATGGAAATGTTGGCTGTGCGTCCTGGTATTTTGTTTATGCCGCAGAAGAAAAATCCAAGTGTGTGACAAACTTCAGTTGTACTTGGAGTTGATTTGGTGTGAATAAACTCAGACTGGTAAAGCAGAGAGCCATTTAGCAGTAGATCTATTTTGCAGTTTTAAGATCGTGTGTGTGTATACCCTTCTCTTGACTTCCTTTGTAACGACCTTCTTCAGTGTTGTGAACTTAATTTTATAGGCCTTTCAAGGCAGAGAACCTGAATAATTCGGTTTAGAGCATTTAAAAATGAGCTGAGAGCCTTTCTGTGCCTCAGAACACTGGAAATTGAAAAATTGATATCTTATGATCTACCATGACTAAAATAAAAACTTTCATATCTGGTCAAGCCTATACTGGACAATTAGGGGAGTGAATTTGTACTTCTTCCCCATTTATATAAAGTAATCAGCTCTAACATTAAGTGTTCTGAGATTTGGACTTTAAACTTGTCAGTGCTCCAAGAATGCCCTGAACCTCAGACCAATGCATTTTGGGGGCAACTTCCTCATTTGTAGGAAGGAAGAAAACATTTTTTTAACAGGTTATTATCTGAAAAAAATGATGGTTGTCTGCAAGCAGCTGATAGGTTTGGATGGTTAGAGGTAGTCCTGGCAAAGATGGATTAGTGGGCAGAGTGCAGGTGAGGCGATCAGAGGTGCTGGAGAAATGCAATTTATCACTTGGTTTCAGAGTTTGGTACATGTGTGTCACTGCTGCACATGTGCTGTGTGTAAATATTACATGTGAGGGGTAATACTGGTGTTAGCCTCACTTTAAACAGAAGCAGTGCCTTTAATAGCGAGATTATATGAATTAGCAGAGGAATTGTACTGATACTAATTAGGAAACCTTTCTGGAAACTCTTTGACCAAGCAGATCCCTATGCTGTGTTAAAAATCCATGCTTTTATTTGCCATTTTGTGTACTTGCAAAGCAGAGTCTTTTTACTGAGATTTGGGTTACATTCTAAGTTTGGGTTATACATTCCAAATAATTTGAATTATTTCATTAGCCACTCTTCCAATCAGTCTCTTGCTCACTTTCCTGTTTTAGTGTCCTGTAACTCTGTGTACTTCCCTTTAGCTCCTACATTAGTCAGATTTATTTGGGCTGTGCTGTCTCCTAGAAACTTCAAGTTCTGATATAGTTTATGTTGAGGGTTATTTCCTTTTTCTGAAAGAAAGAGAATTTTGATTTTTGATGCCTTTACTGAAGCTATTAGCACTGTAACCAAGAGTGGCAGAGTTTGGCTCATTTGATTTACTACAAATAAGGAATTTTTCTCCCCCATCAGGATACCTGCCAGGTATCAAGGAAGGTGCTAAGAGCATCAGATGATCTTTCGGTTCTTGTCTAATAAAATAATAGTACTTGTTGAGAAACCTTCTGCAAGGCTGACAGTACTGTTTCTTTGTAGTTCTCTGTAGTAAGTGGTCTGCTTTTATAATTGTGGGAAAAAATAGTAGAATACTGGCACCAGAAGAAATCTTGCTGGTGAGGGCAGAGAGACAGTGTTAATGAGAGCACATCTGCTTTTCAAAAGCATCAATAAATTATTCAAAATACTAAAATGCTTCCTGTTCATTCCTACCTATAGCAAAACAGCACAGTGTTTTGTTGCATTTCTCCACTGGTGTAATTTTGACATCTGCTTGTATTCTCTGGTGGAAATGGGGATCTAATGTAATTTGTGGACACATTAAACTTATATGGCAGTGAAAGCAATAACATGTTTAGAAAAAACCCAAACCAAACAAACATGTACTTAGGATATAACTATGTGTAAATTACAGTCTCTGTTTTGATTTTCTAACGAAAATAATTTTTAACCTTGTATAACACGTTAGTTTTATTTCTCAGAGAGATGCCTGCTTTTCAGCCTGCTAGAAGTCACCTTGCTTGAATCTTGCAGGGTTTTTTATGTTTCTCTTCAGGCAAAGACACCTGTCACTCATCCTCAGAAAGGCTTTTGAGCAGCACTGATGGCAGGCGTGTCTTTGCAGGGTGTGCTCTGTTGGGATATCTCACATCTCACCACACCACGGAACTCCTGTAGAGGGGCTGAATGTGTAGGTACTGAGGGAGTGAATTGCAATTCTGTGAAGGAATTAATACAGATGATCCATTAGACCAATGGATCACGCGTTATGAACGGTGTAATAGAAATCACAGCAAAATCTGAGAAGGTAACTTTTAGGGAAGGAAGCTGTCTAAACTGTTTAAACACACATCTTCAACTGGACCTGTCATTTGAGACAAGAAAATACCGAGTGCAGTGCTCGCTTCTGTTCTCAAGTGTAAATCAGAAGCAACTTTGGTTTGTTATTTAAACCAGCACAAGCAGGGGCAGGCTCTGTCTCCTGACTCCCATAGCTGTGTCAATGGCTCCCGACTCTGCAGTACCAGGACCCAAATGTGATCACTGCTTCAATTATGTTTTGCTCAAGCATGGTCCATGCCTGCCTCTGCCAAGCAAAATAACTTCAATTACTGTATTCCTCATCCTTTCCTGAATCTCTTCTTTTCACAAGAAACTTGACCACTGGTTCAGTGTGGACCACCAGTGAAACACTGAATTGACTCACCATAGTCAGACTTGACTACAGAATCTTTTTGCAGATGAAGATGTCAAAAGGCAATCTGTAGTGAGAATGACAGCATGATTAACCAGACTGAGGCCTAAGTCAGAAGTAGCATGGACCACTGGGAAATTAAGGCACCAATTTTCACCGTCAAGATTGGCTCTGATAGGGCAGCATATCCTAGCAACAGCATAAACCTTAACCTGACCATCACAGCAAAAATGAATTTTGTTGTGTTATCTGTTTCAATATCTTTTAATCAAAAAAGTCTTTAAACAGAAAGTAAACACTCATGTGTCACTTTTCTTGGAAGTGCTTTCTTTTTCTAATTGAGAAATACCTACTTTCATGAATTAGAGGCTACAGAAGCTTTAACACAGATTTCCTTTGCCTTGTCATCTTGAAAAAGTGTTATGGGAAAGGCTTAGAATGCCTCTTTGCAGCCGCAACAGGTTAAGAAAGGTTTTAATGGGTAATGGTTTTATTCATGCATAGGAAAAAATTTGTATCTTAAAATCCATTGCAAAGCTGCATATTATAGGTTGGACCCATCATGAAAACACTTTTTAAAAAAATTACTAGTAGATAGTAGGGTCAACTTTCATTAGAAAAACTGTAGTATTAAACACTTTATTTTAATGAAGGGCCTGTATATCATATATGGAGAGAAGTATAACTTAAAAATCCTTATATTTAAAGGGTAATGTAGCTGTCTTCAAAGAGCATGTTAGTTTGCTTCTTACCTAGTAAAGGATTTCACAGTCAATAGTCATTTGTGGATTACTTTGTATGTTTTTAGAAAGGTACTGTCATGGTCTCAGCAATACAGTTTTTGTGAGCTTTGAGTGACACTGGTAAATATTTGGGCAAGGCTTATATAGTTTGGGGTGGACATATATTTCCTTCAATTATTGTTTTATGCAAAAATGTCTATTTTCACACTCTGTTGTTCTGATTTGTGTGTACATATATAAAGGCACATACCTGTGTGTGTGTATTTATGCAATTAAAATCTGTAAGAACAGGTGAGGAGCCTGTTTCTGTGTCCTAGCAGTTTTGGAGCTGGTTCTGCAATGACAGTGTGACAGTCCAGGACTAGAGCAGAGGGTCTGAGACTCACTCATTTCCCTTTGGGGAAGATTCCACCCCACAATTTAAAAAGTGGGCAAGCTTTCATCTAGACAGAGAGTTCTCTGGGGTTACTCTCTTTAAGCAGTTTTGAAAACCTTTAGAATGTGATAATTTTTTTTGGTCTGATTTTCATGGTGATGTGCCAATACATCTTGGTAGTTATGAAAACTGGGCGTTCCACAGACTTGATATTGAAAGGCTGTGCATGGTGTACACTGGTATGTGCATGGTAGCCTCAATAATACAAACATGTTTGAACATGGTTACCTAAATGTAGATGCTGTCCCACGCTCCAGCATCTGGGTGGAAGAAGCATTGTGTCACAAGCTGTCAAGTACCTGAAGTACCTCTAATTGCACTGGGATTTCTGCACATGCATCACTCCTGAAATTCAAGTCAATTCTAGCAGGAACCCAAATTAGGCTCAGAGTTTTGTGTGTTCATTAAGATTTACAAATTTTGGAACAGACACCAGGAATATAGTATTTTAACACACAATCTAAACAGAATAGCTTTGAGTAGTAGTAGTTGTTGCAAGACCCATACTCATAAAAAGTAAACCAGATACTCCTTTTCAGTCTACCAGTTCTGGGAGATCGGAGCCACCATTTTGTAAAATTTGCAAGAAAACAGAGTAGCACCAGAGAAATGCTCCACTGTCCTCCTGCTATGCTGGTTAATTTACATGTGGAACATGTATTCCTGCTAGCTTCCAGGAAAAGTTTGAAAACCTAGATGTGAAAGTTTGTCATGCTGTGAGCCAACTGTCCCATATTGATGCAAAAGGGAGAGAGAAAAAGCCAAGAAAATGCTTTAATTGATTCATCAATGCACCAAAGTGTGAACAGGCGTGATGAAGTGTAAAGAGGGATGTGACACCAGTGTGGCAGAGCTGTCACAGTGGAAAGGATTTCCTGTAAAAGTGATGGCACTTAAATGTTATCTAGGCCTCCTGTCTGAGCTTTCATATTCCCTGGAAACTTATGTCTTAGGGGAAGTGTCTGACCAACTTGTGAGCAGCCAGGCATCGTGCCATCTCAACAGGTAAACACACGGGCTGTGAAGAGCCCCTGCTTGTATCAAGTTTGGGAGTTATGGGCAGTAAGTAATCTCTGACAGATCTGAACAGTTCACCCATCCACAGAGATAATCTTGGGAGAGAGGTGATGATCATTAGCAGTGGTTCTATGTGATATATTTTGCCCTAAAATATCAATTTGAGCAAAGTTTAAATTAGGATTAATATCGTGGTTATTGAAATGACACCCTCTGCAAGGTATAATGCAGCAGCTCCTAGGCATTGGATATTAGACTGTATAACAGAATGGTAGAGGAAGACTGTGAAGGAGAGGCTATTGATAATGAAATATCCTTATAGCAGATGGATTTGAGCCAGACTGTTGTTCTGAAGGGTTGTTGAAAAGTTCTCTAAGGAATTTTAACTAAAGAGATTGTAGTGTGCATCTCATCCAAAGAATAGGAAATCAAAGAGGGTGGAAGCCCTTAGAGTCACTCTGAGGTTTTGGCTCTGGATTCATTTGATTAACTGGGGTATGAATGCCACTGATTTAATATTGATGCTTCTTACAACACCTAAAATCACTGCTGTGGATATATTCAGTATGTTAAGTTTGCTTGTAAGGGATAAGACATGGAAATTACTCTGAAAGGGGTTTTGCCAACTTTGGAGGAATATTATTTGGGAAGGAACCCCTACCATTATGGCTTAGGCCATTTGCTTTTGCCATCAGAGATGCATCAGTTCCTTTCTAGCTCTGGGAAACCAGAGATTCAAATACAGTCTTGAACGGGAAACTTTGGCAGAAGTACAAATGCAAGCAAACATGTGTTGTTACTACTGCAGTTACTCTGCCACTTTGAAAATTGCTAGTCAGGTTCCATTTGGAGTATCTGCAATTCTGCAATGTATTATAGGAAGGACATTGCTGACTGAGCTTGTAAAAGTGCAGTGGAAGGCAAACAAATGCATGATTTAAGGTTTTGGAAGTATGACTTATAAAGAAGGATTGAACTGTCCTGTATTCTGTAAGTTAGAGGAAAAAGATTTGGAGGAGTGAGGAATCCTGGAATGGGCAAAAAAAATACTGAAGTCATCTGAAGATAGATATATGTTCTAGTGCCACGCAGATCATATAGCATCACCAAATCAATTGCATGTCTGAGAATAATTTAGACCACTGTTAACTGTCTTATCATAAGATGGATGGCTGCTGATCCAAGACCCTGTGCTTGGTGCTGTGTCCAGCCAAGGGAGCAGGCTGGGGGGCTCTGAGGTGCCTTGGGCCAAAACAGCAGGCAGTAGCTCAGTGTAGGCCTGAACTCATTTTTTCAGGAGCCTGGCTGGTATCATATAGAATAGGGCTTTTAAACTGATTTTTAGGTGAAAATCCCTCTCTAGCTTTCCAGAGCTGTCTGGAAAGCTCAATCAAACTAATAAGGACAACACAGGAGGGGATGTAAGTGCTCTTTAAACAAAGAAAAAGGGTGGTGGGGTGAGATGAAGAGAGGCAGGAACTTACCTCTGGTAGTGAGAGTCAGCAGATGTGGGGAAAACAGGTTGTGCCTTGTAAATAAGAAAGAAAAAAGTGGTTTTTTTTCTTTTATTAATCAGAGAAGGTGGAGCCAAAGCAAAAGGTCAGAGGATGTAGAAAATTATCTTGGACCAGGGTTTCAAGTATGTGCATTTAGAAAGTGTGGCATTGAGTGCTGCTGTGAAGATGTATAATGCTGGCTCACAGTCTAAGAGTTCAAAGCTCTAAGAGTTCAAAGGTTCGGTTGGTTCCTGCTTGTGCTCCAGCTGAAAGAAAAGGAGGGCAGAGTCTGAACTGATGGGTTTATACCTTCAGCTCCATAATTTCTTGAGCAATTGTAAAGACTGCTGCAGCAGAGGAGGTTAGGTGTGTGTGCCAGCCAGCTGCACACTTTATGTCTTGAAAGATGTACAGTGATGTTGTCATTGCTCCTCAGTGAGATCACGCAGTTGCATTTATTTTGTTGCACTGTGCACTATCTGTAGTGAGAGATTTTGAAGCAATCCCATTTGTGCCTGTTTTTTCCTATTTTCACAAATCTACAAGAGGATAGATGTCCACTCATTCGAAGCTTATTTAACATTTCCATCAACTCATCACTTCTGATTTTTCTGAATTTTTAAGATCTGAATCTTTATGTATATGGAGACAAATGCTCCTCTCCTGTAAAACAGTTGTGATCCGGGTCTTTAAGGATGAGTTCGTGAGATGCCTAAAACTACTGATGCTGGTAAAAATAGATTTCCAATTAGTATGATATCTGACAAAACTGAGCCCTTGACTTAAAGATAATTTGTACAAAGACCAAACAATTACGATTGATTTTTAAGTTCCAAATTGTACCTTTCTTTCAACTACAAATACAGCAAAGACAGTGATAGGGACATAACCCAGAACTGAGGTTTCTCTGTCAGTAGTAAGGAGACAGCTCGGGTTTCCCCACTGTACAAGGAGCTGCTGGGTGGAGATGAATTTCTCAGATATGCTATCTCTGTCAGAAGTGAGAGATGCTGCTAGAAAAAAATCACAAAGACAGGTACTGGGAATGAAGAAGGGGAAGAGATCAAAAAAAAAGGTGTAAAAGGTCTCTAATTAGAGTTTAAGGATGGCTGCCAAAAGATCACTGCTTTAAGGGGACAAACTGCGTCTTCATGCCATATGAGAAACTGGAATCTCAGGACTTTATATGGGAACTGACATTCATCTAAGGAACAAAATCAGTATAAACAATCTGAATATCTACGTTTTTCTTGATTTGATACTCATCTATCTAAGGAATAAAACTGTCCCATTCCAATAATATTTGAATATCCTGCAAACTTGAATATCCAGCTTTGAAAAGTTTTGATACACTGTTTTTCCTTACTGACTGTCTGGAAAGGTGGATGAGAAAATGAAATGGTGTGACCACGGTCACACAAAAAATTGTGACAAATTGTACAGCTTACTCAGGCTAATACCCTGTCTCCCTTCAGCAGCATTCTGTGAAAAATGCTGATGTATCATTTTGGGCTAGGCATTTCGTGACCGGTAAAGCACAGGTACAGGGTTAATGCTGATAACATCCAGGCCCTGCATTCTATGTTTTCTGTCCTATGTTCTTACCCATCTATCAAGACAAATGGCTGAAGAACCCCAACTGGCTTATAGGCAAGAATCTTAACATACATCACCAAACTTAGAAGACACTAGAAGAATTCATGGCATTGGAAACTTAAAAATGTTTCAGCAGCTGAGTTATGCAGAATTTGTACCAATGAGCAAGAGCACAACTGAAACCTTGGTGCTGCTACCAAATTGCAACATCACATCAGCTCTTGCCAACCAGCCAATATTAAAGGTGTGTTTTGTCTTCTGTGGTCAACTGATACTCCTTACACTGCAGTAGTGAAGGAGGTGGCTTAGGTTAACACGGTGTCTAAATCTCCTGAAGCCACAGACTGTCCCCATGGCTCCCTCCGTCCTGGCAGAGCTGCAGGAGCTGCAGATGCAGGGGGGACTGCTTGCTGCAGAGGGTTAGGGGACTCCACCTCTGCCCTCCCACCCACACGGGAGACTCCCTCCCACAGGAAGAAAATCCCACCTTGTCCTGGAGAATCCCTGCCCACAGAGCCTTTCCCAGGCAGGTCTGAGCTGAGGGAGGATGAACAGGGAGCATCCAAGAAAGAGGTGGGGTGAATCCAGGCTTGGGGGATCTGTGGCTGTGGACAAGCCCTGCAAATGGAGTGGGGCAGGTCTTCACACGGTGCCTTGTGCCAAGGACAAACCAGGCTCAGCTGCTCTAGAGCAAAGGATTGGCAAATCCTGTGTGCTGCTCAGCTCCTATACTGGACACTCTGTCAGTGCTGGATTCCTTCTACATTACTGGGTTCTTTAATTTATAGTAAGGGTTTTATCCTTAACCAAGTTCCTGTTTTCTGCAGGACACAATTCCTGTAAGGACCCTTGCCCCTTTTTTTCCCTTTTGCATCATATATTAACACAAAGACAAAGCATCTATAGCTTTTTAAATATCTTCAGCAATGTTTCTGCTCTGTGGTCATGAAGAACTCCTATCTGTGAGCTGGAAAAAGGGACATTTTTTTCCTTGGTGGGTCAATAAAATGATAGATGGATTTGAGTAGAACTGCAGTAGAAGGCACACACTTCATTCGCTGTAGAAATAGCTGAAAAGACAAGTTTATACTGAAGTGGATAATATTGGACTGTCTTGCAATGTACTAAAATAAACTAGAGAAGATTGCCAGGACTATGCATATTCACTTGCATCAGCTTTCACGTCTCTGTACAATACACATTATGGTGAGCAGCAATTCTGGATACAGTCTCCATTGGGCAAAAAGTAAAGGTAGCTAGGTTTTTGCAAAAGCAATCCATGTTGGGTTTACATTTAGATACATCAAAGTCTGATCTTCCTCTCTCTGTGATCAACCTTGCTTGATTTCAGAAGAGATATTCCTGTTTTGTACTTGTGGAAAGATGAGAATCCCACTCCTGAGGCTGATTTTTTTTCCCTGTTACCCACATGCTGAACATTATAGTTGTTCCTGCCAGGTGCTGAACCCTCTGGGGATGTCTTGGCTCTCACTGCAGTACCCAGCCCACTGCAAATTCTGCATTTCAGCCCAGTTGAATCCTGCACTCCTGTGAAAATGTACAAGTGGTTGAGGACTAACAGGCAGTATTTTAAGTCAGCAATTTGTATTCTACTTGGTTCTAAAGTAAAGAAATAATGTTGCTGACTTTTCCCTACACTGTTTTGAAACTCCTAAACATCTGCACATAACAGATTCTATTACAACATTACATCAACAGCAGTTGGTAGCTAACTTAATATTTTAAGGACTTTAATAAGTACGTTCCTCAGGTGCAATCAGTTCTGAGCAGTGATGAGCTCCACTCTCTGGGTCAGGTTAATGAAAGACCGTAGGTGTTTTAAGTTTTTGTCAGGGAAAATTCATGGTAGATTGGCCCAAATGTCTAAGCACACACCTATCTGCCCTCATAGGCACTTGCATACCTTTGATTAGTGTGGCTAGTCTACAAATACGTAAACTGAGATATGCTAAAAAATCATACTTGAAATATGTCAGTATAAATCCTCAACTGAGTACGCTGGCTATAGACTTTAAAAAAAACACGTTAGCATAAACTTTACATGTATTTCATGAAATATTTCTATTTGAAATGTCTACAATTAAAAACGAAATCCCTAAGCACTAAAACCCTAAAACTTCTTGTGCTGACCCAATGGAAAAGTCTGAAAAATATTCAATAGGTCTCAGAACTCTTTCATTCCTTTCCCCTTAGAGGACTGCTTTGGCCATTAGGCAGAGCTGCTGATTAAAGCAGAGTCTTGTAGAATTTCTGAAGTAGCAAAAAGTAACCTCAGGGGTTCTGAGAGTTAGTGGAGAGTGTTTCACCTTGGGTGGAAACCTTACCCCGATTCAAAGGGAATTTCAGCTGCCACGTGCCCGGGGGCTCAGGTGGGACCTGCCTGCCTGGAGCACAGGGAGGAAGGTGGCAGGGCTGCAGCATCTCTGCCTGGGCCCCGGATCCACTGTAAATGCACAACAAAATGCCTTTCCCAACGCGTCTCTAGAGCCTCCACAGCAAGGTTCATGTGCTGACTTCAGCTGGTGAAAAAAGCTCTCAGGTGCTGCAGATATCTTGGCTGACGTTTGCTTCACTTACTGGGCTGACAAATGCTCCAGCTCCTGATAATGATCAGGACTGAAAGAGGGTCCCGGGGCAGCTGCTGCGGTGTGGGTGGGGATGGGCTCGTTCCGTGCCATTCCTCCGAGAGAGACTTGAATCCACTTTGAATTTGCAGGTTGTATTTCCTGCAACACTGGCACCAGCAGCTCTGCCGCTCAAAAAGCAAAGCAGAAGAAAAGAGCTGTTTCTGTGCAGCTGCAGACTCACACAGAGATTTAGGAGTTCCAGGGACAGTGGAACTTATGTCTGGGTTGGAGGTTTTTTTCCCATTTTGTCTGTTCTGAATACTGCTGCTCTTGATAACTTCTGTCTGCAGCCTCTTGCGAAGACTTACTCTTTTAAAGTTTATGCATCTTGTGTTGGGCAGTGTCTTTAATCTGGAGATGCTTTATTCTATCTCCATTGTATTGCAAAACTTCCCCTGTTTAAGGTGTTAAGGTAATCAAGAATAAAAAGCCTGATGTTGGCCGGATTCCCTGGTAGAACATGCAGGTAGAGTTCCACTGACTCTAATGGCTTCTGACAGCTGTGAATTTGATCCCATACCTTCCCTGCATAATAAGATTTAAAATAATGTGAATTTAAGGTAGGGCAGGAAGCCCTGGATGAAATATCTTATTGCATTGATTTGTCTCTTATTTTCTGTCCTGTGAGAATACCCAAGTTGCAAATAAAGGGTCAAGAAGGACATTTAGCAATATATGGTTTATACAGTATTAAAAGACCATCTCATAGTTAATCATATGATTAATTTCTACAAGAAGGCTCCACTAAGTCTGCAATAAAAAGAAGTAATGAGGTTTTATAATAAAATTGAAAAGCTTCTGTGGTGCACACAGAAGTCTTTTATACAGAAAGGTAAGAAAAACCAGTTGCCTTCCTTTCAGTCCACAGATTGCTGCAATAGCTTTCTCTGTGAGAGTCCTGGGCCCTGGAATGGCATCTATTCCTGGCTTGAAATGGTCGAGTTATAGGGTATGTTTTAGGGCCCTTTTCCTTTTGCAAGATGTATTTAAAGAGTGAGAGGAGTTTCAGAAATGGTCTAATGTACTGTTATTAGGTTACTGGCATTTTATAGTGAGAGTTGTTGATCTACAGGAGGGTTGACTCTGAGGTGTATAGGATGGCACTGTAATTGTGTAAGAACTGCCTGGTCCCTCAGAGATTGTGTGGAGCCACACGTTCACATTTCAAATGGCAAGCAATAAATCTTACTGCACTGCTACACCAGCCATTGTTGTAGGGACTTGGCACTCATGCTCTGTATTATGAGGGTTTTCAGCAAGCACATTAAATTCCACTGAAAATCTTAAGATGTATATAAGGACGTCAGCTTTCCCGAGGACTAGAAAGATCAAGGATTTGTGAAAAATGCTTGGTTGAAACAGGGAGTCCAGAATAATGCAGCTGAGTACCAATCCACTGGCAAACCCTGCTGTAAACTGGCTTCAGTTGGGTCCTATTCCAGCCTGAAGGGAGCTTGCTTGCACGGAATCCAAATCCTGGGGCTGCTGGGGGAGAAACCCTCAGCTTGTGAACTCCTCCAGCTCTCTGCTCACCAAAGGTAGTAATTTTTGAAAACGTCAGAAAGGTTTTGTGCACACTGTTTGGGATCCAGCAATGTGCCATAGCAGCTATTTCAGCTCACAGGAAGCAATTTTTCTGCCAAGTCACGTTTGCAGTCTCAGTATTGAGGCCAGCAGTAGGTTTGACAATGCACTAATGGTCCAGGTGAGCCTGAGGTATGAGTCTATTAAGGGGATTTCTGTAGCACAGTACGTTTAATGTGTATGGATATGTATTTTGCTAAATTTACTATGTCAATCTACTCACCAGTGATTAGTCAGGATATAATGTTGCCAGGACAGTAGTTACTGTGACATTTGTTCTTAATGTTCCTTGCTTAAGTTATATTCTCAAAAGTACCTCAGTTTACCTCATTGTTGTTAAACAAAAGTATACCCAAGTGCCTTTGGCCACTATTTGCAGAGAGGCCACTACTTAAAGCATTTTATCCAAAACTAAAAAAATCCCCCAGGCTCCAGAAGACCAGGAATTCCTAACTGGAGCAAGCCATTAACTCAGTGACATCTTGCTTGGCTGTAAATATAATCATGAAAAACCTGCAGAGAGACTTCCAGTCTTGTCATCAGAGAAGGCCAAAAAAATAGTTGTAAGGCCAAACTGACAGCCCCACACATTCTGAATCTGAAATTCTTCTGGTCGATGCGTTAGAAAGGCCTCAAGTCCTTTATGAGAGTCAATTATTACTCGAAATTTTTTACTACTTGGGATATGGTCTGATTTTTTTCCTCAGCATAACTTTGAACACAGCCCCTTGAGATGAGGCTGTTGGAGAGTTCTGACTCTTTATAAACAGAACATGCTGTTAAAATAAAAAGGAGTTTCTCACCTTTTATAATGTCTGCATAATTTTCTAATTTCACTCATGTAGTCTTTCTTTTGTGTAAACTTGCATATTTTAAGCATCTAACAGGAATAGCTATTCCAAAAGATGTTTGTTTTCCTTATTAAAAAGAAAAAAAAAAAAAAAA
>VZRO01002119.1:581417-739957 GCA_013397915.1 Daphoenositta chrysoptera
ATGACATGACTCCATTTTTAAAGCCAAAGACCCTGCTTAAGTCTACAAAGACTCTTTTAGAGTCAGTACCTCAGTTGGAGTTGAAACATGCCTTATTTTGGTTTTTGCTAGTTCAGGAGTAGTAGGAATGTCTTGGTTTTTGCAAGTAGAAAGGTCTTCAGGGAATTTTGTGATAACTCTTCTTCAAAAAGGCCTCCAGATTCTGACTGATTCATGTAGAAAATGTCTTCAGGCAGATTAAGTTCTTTGAGAACCTCTACAAGCTTCAATACAAAGTTTCTCCCTTTAGTTGACCCTAAAACCCTTTTTCCTCTTAAGAAGTTAAAAAAATACAGGCAAGATTAAGGAATGGCAGATCTACAAAGCTGGGCAAGCTGGAATGAAAGCATTGCAAATATGCAACCATAATATGAGCAGTTTGAGGGACCAGCCATAGAGCTGCATGCAATTTCAAAGATTTACAATGAAAGTAAGCTAAATAATTTTTAGAAGCAACCAAAGAATGTCAGTGTCTGCAGGTCTCGAGAAACACTTAACGCTGAATATCAGGCAGAAACTGATCTCTGGATTTGTAGTTTTGTTTGCTATTATGGTTTTTACAGCATGCTGAGATAAATTGATGTTTCTGTAAAGGGATTACATACCTTGGAAATCTCCCAGAATGCAGAATCTGCCTTTAAGAAAGCATTTCTTATGAGATCTTCCCTAATGCACTAAATATCCTTTTAGATTGAGGGCAAACTGGAAGTACTCTATGATTCCTCTTCAGCATTGCTTAGTAAGAGTAGAACAAATCCCTGAGTCCTTATAAAATCATTACTGAAATTATTAGGCATTTTGTCTGATTAGGGATCGACTTTAAACTGAGCAGAGGCTTCATGACTTTTCCCCACAGGACTTCCAAGGCTGATCAAAGTTAGATTACTAATGCTGTGTGACTTATTCCCTTATGACTAAAATTTAAAGGGCACAAAAATAGGTTGAAACAGGAGACAGTAATCAATTCTAAATATCGGAAAACCTGTTAATTTAAGAGGCACAAGTGAAACACATGCATATGTATTTTGGTTTTCATGTATTTCATACATGAGTGTGAACACATTTTTATTCTCATCTTTCATGTGTCACCTTGAACACATAAGCATGTGAATATATGGGAAGCAGACTTAGTGGTCTGTTACCTGCAATACTGATGTTGAAACTGAAATACATAACAGAACAACCAGTGCCACAGAAGCATCGGGTTACAGTGTCACACACACCACTTCAAAGTAGGGAAAAACTGTTCATATGGGTCAAAAATTACAGAAATTTTCCTCTTGTATATATGAATTCTTTAAATTGTGGTACAAAGGATGCAGGCAGTGTGTAGGATAATAGCTTTTGTGGGTGAAATCCTTGTCTATTACTGTCAAAGGAAAAATTCCACTTTGTCATGGGAACAAAACTTTATTATTTGTCATCACATCTGCCCTGATAATATCAACATTGACTGCTTTCCCCAAACTACATGAAGATGTAAGCAGTTGGCAGACCTGATGACAATATGTAAATTACTCTGAGTGAACCTAATCTTGTATAATAAATGCCAATTTGACTCTAAATTTGTTAACAATATTTTAATGTGGTAATTGAGGTCAAGGGAGACTCCAGTTAAATGCTAAGCTATCTATAACTGTCAGTGTTAAACAGTACTTAGGTATCCTTGCTGAAAATCAGATACCAGGTTAACATATATCATTGGTTTTTGCAGCCAGAAATCAAATAAAGTGTATTAGTCCTGGCAGCATGTAAGCATATTAGTTTAGAAATGTGCAGATGTGATTATCCATAGTTTTTTTGAGTTGTTTTGTATCACAACAGACCTGTAATTGCACTTTTTCCTGTCCTGTATATAATTTTGATTAGAAATCAAGTAATAAATACATGCCTAAAGGCCTCTAGAAATTAACTGGCATGTTTCTCTTCTATCAACTGATTGACATGGTTCAATTTTAACCATTCTATTAATGGTTTCACTTATCATTGCTTCTTTAAAAAGCTTTCCAACATCGTGATAGACATGCAAGTGATGAACTTCTTTATCAGCTACACTGAACTGAAATGATTTTGTCTATTAAAATATTCTGATTTCCCCTGAAGGTGTTGGCATTCATTAAACAATGTGTAGGTAGTTGTGATCCTCTGTGTGTCCATCTCTTGTTGCAGCTTGGCTGTAGCTGCAGCAGGTACAGGGGGGTTTATGCAAAAATCTCCTCATTTCCCCTCCGTTTAGCATGGACAGTACCCATGAATGGTCCTATGTTTCCCTTACACCCAGGAACAAATCCGTAATAGGTGACATGAACAGACTCTTGTAGGCTCAAGGGAATCAAAAAATGTATCTTTTTATATGTGGAAAAAGATGGGGATTTTTGTTTGTCAGGTGCATTTATTTTTTTTCCTTTTAGTGTGTTTCAGCTGAGCGTTGTTTCAGGCAAAGCAGAACTGTGCGATTTCCTTATCCCAGCTTTGTCACTTGTTAAATAGTCTCTATGTTCAGCATAAGAGAAAACGCTTTCTCCACTAGAAATCAGCCTCCCTCAGTGTCCCCAGCCCCCTGTTTGCAAGGGAAATCACGGATTGAGAAGAGTGGCCTGTCTCCTTGCACTGCAGCACACAGCACCTCCGGGAGCACCAGCGGAGCCTCTGTGGGGTGTGTGTGGAAGAGATTGTGTGAAAAACACAACACGAGTCCCTCATTTTCTTTGGTCCCAGATAAGGAGAATGGGGATTCCCCACGCAGCCCTTGGCACCACGGGGCCGTTCTGTGCACTGTGGAACAGCTGCAGGATGTCTTTGCACCTCCCTCAGTGGTGAGGAGGGACAGAGCCACCAGATTTTGCATGCACAGATACTGCTCTTTTTAAAAAGAGGTCCTCAGACACTTCGCACACTCAGGGAGCTAATGGTGCACACAAGGTCATGTTGGATGAGAAAGAGATGGGTTTTAAGTACTATGGAATGGAAAGGAGCTTAATAACAGAAATAATTTTAAAATAATACTGTGCAAAATGTGGAGGTCTGGAGGTCCTGGCTCATTTGGTTCTGACAGTGCCTGCTCAGGACAGACAACAGCTGCTGCTCTAGAACCCCTTACCCCTGGGGCTCTGTTAATGGCCTAATAATGGTGATTTCCAATAGGTTTAGAGGAATTACTGTTTAATTCAGGATTTCAAACTTTAGTAAACAATTCCTATTCAATTTTGATTCCAGGAAGGAAGAACAATATCTTATTTTATCTGGTCCTTTAAATATAAAACATTGTCTTCTATTCTGAACACTTAGGAGTCTGCAGAGTCATTACTGTCTATAATTACCCTGACATCTATCTCAGCTAATCTGGTTGGTTTGGGTATTGTTTAACACCTTGTAAACTTTGCAGATCTTATAGGTTTGCACTGGCTGAATCACAAGATAAGTAATAGCTTCAATAAAATCTCCTTCAGTGGAAACACTTCATGATCAAATTTACAGAACAAGTAAAAGAGTTCTGTGTTTAATCCCTCCCTCCTTATTAGTGCTCATAAAGGATAGCACTACTGTGAAGTATGTTTATCCGGTGAATAAAGGTACAGCGTGATAAACCAGATAACAAAAAGCTGATGTTAAATTTAAGCAGATTCAATTATTTCTACTTCCTCTGATTTCAGGCTCCCGTGGCAGGCAGTGGGGATGTTTGTCTGGGGGAAGAAGGGAAGGGCTGGGCAAGGACTTTAGGATTTAGCCCCAGGCTTCAAAGTGGATTTAATAAAAACAAGTAATAACCTGCAATACACTGTAAACCCTGCAAGGTATAAGGAAGGAGAAGGCTGGCTGAAAATGACCATGCTTTTCAATACCAGTGAAGTGTGGGCTATTCATAGTTAACACAGTAAATCTTGAAAGTCTGATTCAAATCTCTTTGAAGTCAGTGCTTGTTACACAGACTCTGAATCAGGTGAGTGGTTTGTGCATTCACTGATCAGCATAACACTTCCAGAATCATCAGTCGTTCTCTGTTAGTGTGGTTGTAATTTCACTGATTCCCAAACACATTAGAAATAGCGTCGCAGATGCTGTTAGTTCTCATCTGCCTGTTTGCAAATTACACACCAAGCATTACTGTGGCACCTGAACAAAAGGTTGTGGTATAATCTGGAGAAGTAGCACTATCAAAATCCCCACCAGGACTGAATGCGGTGTCTTGATTATCACACCTTCACATGTCATTTAAGAATAATGTCCTTGTCTTTATTGGGAGCCAGGGCTGACATACAAAAACATTATTAGTAGCTCGACTAGAGCAGCTGGAGCAGTGCCATGGCACTGAATGCAGAAGAAGCAGTTCAGCCACAGAGCATCTTTTGTCTAGCAGTATTTCCTGCTCATCCTCAAGGGAATCCAACTAAACCCTGGACATTCAAACCCAGAAAATTGCTCTGGCCTTGGCTGGACTAATAGAAGTCAAAACTTCAATCAGGCACTTATTAGTTACTTTGCGCACGTGATATAAGGTGCCTTTGTTGGTGGCAAACAAGTACAATTGCAACTTGGAATTGACAATGAATTTTTTTGCTATCTTTGACTGCTCAATATAAGGTTAGGATTGGGTCATGTACCAGGGCTTTTACCAAATTAATGCTATCGGGGGAATTACACTTAAATGGAATTCTTTCTATCGAAACAATTTAATCTAGTTTTTCTCTGTGTTTTTTCTTTGTCAGTTGGTATGAGTTTATAAAATAATTCAGACAAGTCAACAAATGAAACAATACAAAAAATGTCATGTTTTGAAAGAGAAACAATGGTGTAAGCATCAGATCTTGTGTTGCTCCTTAAGTTCTGAAGCTGAAAGTTCTAAGCAGCTTCTGGTTTTTTTCAGTCTTTACCTAAGATTTTCCAACTTGCTTTTGATAGGACATACTCGTTTAGGTTAAATCTAGGTTATTTCCCTGAATTTAAAAAGGTAATTTGCAGTTTTACTGAGTCCTATGCACCATTGTCAAGTACTTACCATGAGTAATTCTGTACTGCTATAATGAGAAATTATTAATACGCAACTCAGTTAAAAGCCACTGAAAAGCTGTAGCCACATAAAGACTATTTCTTTATAAATGAAATCTGCAGAAATCAACCAAAGATGTGCCATGTGCATTAGCCTTTCAGGGTGATGCTTGATCATATAAAATAACAAAGCTGTTCTTGCCCCAGGGGTTATTCCAGGTGTAGAACATTGCCAGAAATAGCAAAAAAATAACATATAAGCACTATAAGGATTTAGTGAGGCTCCACAACAATATCTAACTTCATATGCCCTGATTGGAAGACTAAAAACAAGTCTGAGCATAGACTTTCTAACTTCTTGGTTGATGGACTGATGAATGCAGAGCTTGTGTTTGACTGATGACTCCGAATCTCACTGGACGTAGCTGAGGACTGGGGCCCCTTTCGAGCTGCCTGAGTCAGAAATGAACCTTTTGGAACCACCATATCAATGCCTTAGGCTGACCACAGGCATCGTGGTCAAAGCTATCAAAAGGAACCTGTTTGAGTTGTTTAGGTCTTCAAACCTTGTTTGTCTCAGGTGGAAGTTAAAACTGACATTCGTGTTTCCTTATCTACATTTCTGCTATTTGAGCTGAGACAGTCAGGACTCTGCAATACTCAAACAAAAATGGGGCTTGCTCACAATTAATATTTATCTTTTTATTAGAGTTTGGGTTTGCTTTGTATCATCCCCTTCTTTTTTTGACAGTACTTACATTGGCAGTACACAAAGGTAACTTTAAGCAATAGTTTAAGTGAAATATATTTCTAATAGAAATGGAAAATGATTTTCATCTAATAGCATGGCTCTATAGCAACAGGGAGGGAGATGATGTTATGGAGTCAAATCTTATGTTCCAAGAATTTAAAATTAAAGGAATTGAAGGATAAAAAGAAGTCTGAGGGATATGTTTTCTGTACAGCCGTATCAAAGCTAGCTTTGAAAGGCAACAGTAGCTAATAAAAGGTATAAATACCAACAAAAGCCTATGGAACCTTAATGGCAACATACAGGTTTTCTCTGAGTGGTGCTGTTTCTTCTTTATTACATTAACAACATTTTGCATGTGTTTAATCAATGGACTTTTAATCAGTTAATTTTGATTCTATTTGTGTGCTTATTTTGATAAATTATTTTAATATACTCTAATTTTAACTATGCAAGTATGGGCTGGTAGTCAATGGAGTTTAATTTGAAAGGAGTGCTTTCACCACTGACAAGAATTTAATTAACTTTTTATATTCTTCATGGCTAGGAAGCAATCCTTTGTTGTCCTACCACCTGAATGAATTGTGCATGATACTGGAACATAGCTAGAGCTTTTTGTCTCAAGATATCTGCCAATTTAAACCTCATCAAGAAGTTCAAGTACATCTCTATACTGGTTTTTGATTGACAGCACTTTATAGGTTGCTAAAATTTCTGTGATGACATCGTGTAAATAATGCCCTCATTAGAATATTATACCATATGATTATTTTGTTAGATCTGACTTAATCATCTTTGAAATAGAAAGAAATCATTTTTACTAACAACATTTGTCAGCATCCTCTCCCAGACTGTGTGAAATAATTTAAAAATGCTTTTAGAATATTACCTTTAGATCGAGCACTTCTGTACAAGTGTAAACATTTGCACCATAAGAAGTGAAGAAATGGTAGGAAATACAGGGAAAGAGTTGAAATCAGTTGTAGACAATTTCTCCCTGGCTGCATTTTCACAGCGAATACATTAAACCAAGATGATACCTCTGTTCCTCGGCCCTTCTTTAGTGCTGAGCTTCCCCCTGCCATCATCACGCCCAGAAGAGGCAGTGCAGGCTGGCTGTCTCTGCCCTCCCTGCACGTCTCAGGCTTTCCCCCATCACTCTCCGTTTCTCGGGGGCACTGGGGAGCCTCATCTGCGTCCTTCAGGCTCCTGTGCCATGGTTACAGCACAGCCACAGCTGCTGGGTGACACTCTGGATCTTCTCTGAGTTCCAGGTGTGAAACCCTGTTCTTCCACCTGCCCTGTGAGGGTCTCGTGTGGTTCTTGATTGTCACCTGGGAACTGTCCAGGAAAGAAAAGGAAAGGCTGACTTCCCAGAGCCCCTCATGTCTCTGCGTGTCCCTGCAGTCCAGTCTCCAGGTCTATTCCAGTTAAACCTCAACCTTGCTGCTGCTCTCTCTCTTATCTGTACCAACCATTGAAGGATCTTCAGTGGTTCTTGTCACTTGTGGAAAATGGGTTTCATGGAGGTTGTCCTCATCTTGGATATTTATAAGGTCCTCAGGTAACTTCCTTTTTTAATTTTTGCATTTCTAAGTCCATCAAAATAGGCTGCATTGGTTGACTGATTTCTGCTCTCTGCAAGTGCCAGTCTCCTAAAGTATTTCAAAGAGGAAATGCCTTAGAACAAAACCTACCATGGAAGAATGCTCAGAGCTGAATTTAGAGCTGGAATTTAGCAACACAGAGGCTGATAAGGTTATACAGTGAGAAACAATTGTGTTTTATCTTGGTTCTGTGGTATGGGAGTAGGCAAGAAACCCAAGAAGACACTATAGTACCTAATTTTGACATTTTGATTCATTTCTTTAGACATTATTCCTTTCAAGAATTTGTGAATTTTCCTGTATTCTGTCTTTTGCTCAAGCAATAGATGAAGTTTATAATCCTTTGAAGTTTTTGACAAAAATCACTCTGCAAGGGAGCTGTACTGCATATTTACATCTCCACCCTAGTGCAGGTGAGATGGATACACATTTTCAGACCCAAATGAAGATTATGTCTATTATTGGCTATCAGTTGTGGCAATAATATAGCAGTATCTATAAAATCAGAATGTTTTTGCATGGACATCCCATGGCCTTGTTAAAATTTCTAGTGCTACTACTTTTATTTATTTCCTTTTCTAACTTCTCTTTTTGTATGTATCCCACAAAATAGACGTAGGAAGTAAAGATGTTAGTAATGACAATTTGTGTAGATTAATTGAGTTCTAAAAAGTAAAAGGGCGTGAAGTGTCGATTTGAAATATCAGTTACAGGTATTACCTTGCAATTATCAGAGATGGCAAACTATAAAAGAATCCTCTTTTACACTAGTAATAAACTTTGGTAAGTTTGTAATTAACAGACACACCTTGAGTAGTAACATTTTAAATGGCTTGAAAATTTGCCAGTTTTTCATGCATGTGAGAAGGAAAACATTTATCACATAAATAATCAGCCTCAAATGCGTGCCTTGATATCTGGTGCTATACAATGTGACCTACAGATATTACATTCAAGTTTGTAATATTTATTTGATAAAACTTGATAAAATTCAAGTTTAATCGAATATTGAATTTTTATGTCTACTTAGAGATGCCTGAAAGTTTGTTTCAGAATTTCTGCTGACAGACCTTTTAACTACAGCAGTGCATTAAATCCGCTATCATCAGAATACAATTATTTGACTGATATTATAAAACAACTATGTTACTACCTACTAATCTGAAAGAAAAAAGGAAATAAAAATCGCCTGCCTTAAATAGTAGGAAAACAGTAGTTAATCATCCTGTTCATGTAAACAGGGTTATTGTTCTTTTTATAACATGACATCGAGCCAAAAGTATGTGATTGATTTTATAAATCAGTCACTACCCTGTTCATACCATGATTTTTTTCTTTTAATGCACTCTGCATTAATATCCTGCCTCTGGCTTGTTTCATTTAATTTCTTCTTTGCCAGTAGAAAGTAAGCAGCTCTGTATGTTTGAAGACAGTAAGCAATTCTCTGGGAGGAAAAAAAAAAAAAAAAAAAGCACTGGAAAATAAAAGAGAAAAAACCCACAAGAGAAGGTAGAATTTGGGATCTTCCAGTGGGAATTCAATGATAAGCACGATAAGCTTGTTTTGTGCTTGGAACTGAAGAGTTAGATTTTCTGTTAGGCTTTCAGAAATTGCTCCTGCAATAATAGCTTTACTGCTGTTAAACCTCTCACATAATATGCAACACCTTTCTGGCTCTTTATAAGGATTTCCAATGTCTAGCAATGGTAGATAACACTCAAGACTGCATCCTGACCTTCAGCTCTCAGACTGACTGGGCCATTTTTTCACTGTCCTTGCATCCTTGTGAAGTGCTAAGCTTATTCTCAGCCTTTGTTTTTATTCTGATTGCTAGCCAGGCAGTAACTCAGCTACCTTTTTACTTGGTCATAGAATCAGGGAATTTGACCAAGGCAGAAAGCCAGAAATCCAACTAGAGGGAATGTGAACTACAAATTCTGTTCTATTTGTGTCAAACTCTTTATTGACCTTCATGTGCTGGAGTTCTTCGTAATCCATTTGAAAAATTCATAAAAATCATCATAAATACTTAAAAGTGCGGAGTTTGTTTTTTGTCACTGGCCCCATCTTACTCAAAGTAAAACGTTGTTTCTACTTCATGCCAATGTAAATTGTACTTTATGCCAATTCTTCATCTTGTCAGAATTAAAGTACTGGAAGCTTTAGCATATGGAAGTCTCAAATAATTGTCTAGTATAGCCTGTAAAGACCTTGTAGTTTACTGTCATTTATGGAGACCACCTACCTTGATCTGCCTTGTGCTGTTGCTATGGATTGCACTGCTGTGTTGAAGTTGCTTCTAAGATTTCCTTGGAAAGACCTCTCTGCCTTACAGCTGTTGGTTTCCCTGGGATATCTTATGACTCTATCAATATCCGGTGTCCACGTCCTAAACACACTCAGCATGTCCTCCTAATTCTGGAGAAGACAAGTTGTTGCCTAAGATTTATTGAATTTCTTTTTTCATTATGAATTCTCTCCATTTAGCATTCAATATCTTTTGTAAGTGCATATATTTTAGAAGATGACTTTTTTCCTGCCTAATGTTTCAGTAGACCTCCACTTCTCCCCAGCTATATGTTAACATTTGCGGGGTCAGTAATATAGATTGATCTTGGCACTTGGCTCTTTCAGATGTCCTCACACTGGTCTGTCACGTCATGGAACCTTGGCTTGGTTTGTTGTTGACACTGCAAGAAACATCTGGAGAAATGCAGCATAAAATCAGCTTGCAGTTATTTTACTGTAAACGTCATGTTAAGTGTATTGCATCAAGGTTGTCTCATACCATTTTAGTAAAACTGTGGTATAGTAGTTATGTATGTATTTATGTATTCTTTTATTTTTCCATTCCTTGTGTCAAGAAATTAGTCTTGTTATCTGCTAAGAAATCTTAATTTCACATTTCTTACAGTTGATTAAGAGATGGTGCCTCTTATTTATTTACTGTAGCCTTTTCATTCTTCTGTCTTCAGTTTCTGGGCTTCACCCTACAAGCCTACTGTTCTCTACTCCACAGGATGGTTATGTAAAAGCTTTTGTTTCTTCTTGTGCTACATTGTGCTACTTTATACTTCTGTTAAACATCCGGATCATGTGAAAGTTACTCATTTAAAACCAGTGCTTTTTTCACATTGTGTCTTCTCCTACACCTGAATTTCCTACCTTGAAGTATGTATGTATGTATGGCTTCCAGAACATTAGTTTTGCTCTTAAGATTCAAAACTGACCTGGAGACTATTTCAGAGCCAATTTACCTCTGTGTGTACTCATTTCTTTTTTTCCTGGAGTATATGGCAGAGAGTGAACATGCCTCCCCTTACCCTGTAGATACCCAGGACTTTTTCCCCAGGGAAACATGAACCTCTTTCTCCATTAGCCCAGCTGCTTCTTTGCCAGGGCAGTTGAGCAGCATCTGCTGCATGTATGCACACGCAGTGAGGCTGAAACCCCTGCAGCACCCTGGCTGAGCCAGGAGCATTATTGCCATGTGGAAAAACCCTCAGACATTTGTCACTCACTGTGTGCAAAATGCCTCTCTCTGCTCCTGCGATGCACTGCTGCCATCCAGGAAAACTGGCCTAGTCCTCCTTTTCAGTTACGTGTCCTTCTTTTTCATGGTCTTACTTAACATCTGCTGGCCAATGCTTTTAGATAGCAAAAGGCAGAACATGGCCTGGCTGCATTGGAGTAGCAGGCAATTTTTAAAGGTTTTATGTTTGGGATGGAAAAAAGGCCAAGAGCTTACTACTAACCACATGATCAGAGTAGTTAAATGGACAGGCACATATTTAAAGCTGAGGCAGTAGATGCAGGGCTGTTTGTTCAGTGCTATCCCGTCACAGAATTACACAGCTCGCTGTGGTTGCAGTCTGATAATTATTATTGATTCGCTCTCAGGCTGTCAATCTGGGGACAGTGCTAAAGCACTCCATGATGGACAGAAAGAGGATTGGACAGCCACCATCCAACGAGGAAACTTCATCTTGAAAATGAACTTAGATGAGATGGTGCTAGTGGATAAGGGTAATTGATGATTGTTTCAGAGTGGAAGAAGGGAAAAAGGAGAGATAAAAAATTATTCTTTGGCATTCATCCTTAGTGTCCTGGAACACTCCAGGGACTGTCTGCAAACTCTATAAATTTAAAGTTCCTATTTTTAAGGGTTAGGCAAATATGTAGCACCTACTATGAGTAGTGATTAGCTTAGAGTCATCAGGATCCATGAGAAAGACAGAACAGTACCTGAGGGAAATAATTTTTCTCAATCCAGACATGTTGTCTTGATCTACTTTTGAGCTCCTAAACATAAGCAAATCTTAGCATACTTAGGCTGGTTAAAATGTTTGATAATTGTGATGTAAATATTAGCACTATGGATCACTACATTAACCACTTGCACCAGTAGTAATGAGACAGTTATAAACTGTATTTTGAAGCATCCATATTTGTTATATTTTTGGTTTAAAATCTGCTCTATTTAAATGCTGACTCATAAGAGAGTAAACAGATGTAACAAGTGCTGGACAGTGTAAGCTGACCAGAATCTCCATTTATGATGTGGTCAGCCTTTATACTTTTGAGAAGCAATATAAAATGCTTGAGACAGAGAAATCATAGCAGAAGAAATAAAAAGCCATCTACACACCTTGATGTATCTCTTTAGATGAATTATGCCCAAGCTTTAATTTCAGCACTGATAATGCTTGTTGCAATTTCCTTTGCTCTTTTGCTAACTGAAGTTGACCCATTGTGGTTTCAGTTGGGGTTTTTCCTTCTTGGTCATCTTGCATGTGCAGAATATCTGGGATCTCAAATTTCCTATAAACTCCAGAAACCACAGTGTGTGAATTCAAAAGTGCCAGCTGGAAGCGAGAATTACTGATGTGCCTGAAAGCTGATAGTAGTGCCTCTGAGTCTCTCCTGAAAAATAAACCTCTGGGCAGAGGGGAGCAAATGATGGCCCTTCCCTCTTCAGAAACACCAGACTAACTCCAGTGCAAGTGCTGCAGAGGGAAAACGGGATAAATGGTGTCTTTTGCCACCTGTGATGTCTTCAGCAGGTAGGGAGGGCTCAAACCTTCTCCTCCCCCTTGACAGGACAACGAGGTCTCTTGCAGCCCCAGGATTTGGGGTGAACACTGCTGGCTTGGTCATAGTGTTGACTTCTTGTTCACTGTTATGTTTAATTCCTTACTTCATGTTACCTTTCAACCTAGCAGCTCCTGCATTAATACAAGTATTTTCCCTGTTATTTTTTTTAAATTGACTTTTGGAATATTAAACAGAAAGAGGTCATGTACTAAGGAAAAATCACTTGGATTTTCATATAAGCCCTCTCAGGGCTGTCTTAAATGCCTAAGGTACAAGACCAGTCTCGTAAGATTTGTACAGAGGGAGAGATGGGCTTCAGCAGAGAACAAGTCTGAGCAAATGTCTAGTTTTTGTAACCTGGGTCAGTTCTGTGCAAAGGTTCTCTCCTTTCTTTTCCCTTTGATGCTGTTCCTACAAAGGCTGAGAGACTGTTCCTCTCTGCATCCAGGGGCAGCCACATAATGCTTGCTCTGACACCTCACCTTGGTTGCTGTTAGATCTTCCACACTTCCCGAGAGTCCCCAGGCCAACAAAGTCTCAGCCTTCAGCAGTGGAGAAGGGCCTGAGCAGGTCTCTACTTTCGAGCTGAAGGCAGAGCTAGGTGGAGCGTCAGCAACGAGTATCAGACTGGAGACAATGGGACATAACTGGGATGTGTGACAGAACGTGCACTCCGTGGTCAGAGAGGCTGTCCCAATTTTGATGCTCTGTTTACAAGGGTTTTTAGGATGGGTCAGGGGGTACCTAGCAGGCACCAGCCTCTCCTAGGCTGTCCAGCTGCGTTAGTGTCTACGTCTGCTTGGATTTAATGGCCATGATGCCTTGTATCTATAAAGTCCCTCTTTTACTCAGATTTGCTGACTTTCACGGTCATGGCAAGGTCTGTCTAATCTTCCATCCTTTCCCAGAAATTGTGTATTGAATAAGGCTGTGTAAGCTGAAGAATTGTTTCTCTGGTAAGATTGTGGTTTTTCACTGTGGATATTAACTTCTATCTTTATTATATATATTAGCTAGATTTCTTTGCTATCCCTGCTTGCAGCAACAATAGCTGCTGGTCCTGGTCCTGGATCAAGCTCTGTAAATGCCAGGAGAAAGAAATCAGTTGTCCACAGACTACTTGTGTGCTGCTCAAAAATTACTTCAATCACTGTAGGTACCTTGGCTTTGATATCTTGTCCTACAAGTGGGTTGCCCTGTGACACAGGTTATTGTTTTGCAGTCCCGTGTCCCAGGCAAGCTGCAAACCAAGGAACTGAGCTATCCTCCAAGGACGTCAAAGGGAGATTTGTGGCTCAGAGAAACACAATTGCTCCCATCTTTTATCCACTTGGTAGCAGAAAGAGTCTGTGGCTCTATAGATCCTCACTTCTAGGAAATAACAGCCCATCCTGTGAGCTTGTCAGCCTGGCTCTGCCCAAGCCCCTCAAACCCCTCCCGAATGAGAGAACTGAGGGTGTCTGGGGCCACATGAGGGTCATGTGTTGTGAGGAGCAGGTACAGGAGGCTAGGGAAACACACTGATGGTGCAGGATGTGCTTTGACTTTAGGGGCCATTTTTTTAAGATGATGTAATTTTTTAAGATGTAATTTGAGAACCTTAGCAGGAGCTGATTCCACATTCTGGTAAATTCGTCCAAAGGCAACACATACTAATGGTGATGGCTGTACTCCACGTGCTGTGCCAGAGCAGAGGAATAACTGACTGCATGGGGCACGTGGTGGCAGATGGCTGTTCTCTGACAGGGAACCAGGTGCCCCTCTCATAACTGCTGGAAACAGAAAGTGGTGGCTACTCACGGAAATGATTAATACGGGAAAGAGACTGATGCATCAGTTCCTCTGAAGAACACCAATGATTAATGGGCATTAGCACCAGAATTTTCTCCTAGCACAAAGAGTGCCTGCATGCTCTTAGCTGCGAGTGGCACAGTGTTACAAACTGGTGTGTGGGGTGGATTTTCTGGAAGCCAGAGGTCTGCAGTTGCTGGGAAGAATGCTGCAGCTGACAATATTGAATTTCTCTAGATCCCTAAGCAGACCTGCAGGTATAATAATTGATCACAGAACATTGTAGGCTGTTCTGAGATGTGCAGAGATGAGGCAGAAAAATGTGCCTCAGCTGCCTCATTCTGCTTCTGTCTCCATCAGATTTTTGTGTCGCATCTGCTGCCCTGGGTTTTTCAAGCATCTCCCACACCTCTGACCACTGAGTGGCAGCTATTGCAAGGTGATGACCATCACTAAGAGGCTCACCTTTATATCTGTGTGCACATGCATTTTGTTAGCACTGCAGTGTTTCAGAGGAGCCCTTTGAGTCTGTCACACCACTATTTTTTCTCTTACAGTACCAACGTCATCCTCTGGGCAGGCATTAGGAAGCAGGAATTTTTTAACAATCAGGAAGCTTTTTGCCTAAGACTCAGTGGCCTGAACGTAATGTTCTGCACTGGATAGTTTAGTAAGTTCCAACAGGTCTCTAAGCAGCATTGCTGTTCTCCTAGTAACAGAATAATAATCCAAATAATCCAAATCCAAATCCAAAATAAGACTCTCATGCCTAAAACCACTGTGGTATTTATGCTCTACATTCCACAGCTATGAGTCGGATCTGCCCTAGAAGTACCATCTCTGGATTTCTGACCTGAGCCGGGGTGGGGGTGGGCAGCAGCCTCGTGAAAGGAAGGCACGATAATCCTGTAAATGGCTGGGACACACTTGTACATCATTTGAATGAGGCCGTGTCAGTCAGCAGGTAAGCAGTTCTGTGATAGAAAAGAGGCTGGTTTGCAGGAGCTGCCCTGCAGTCCCACCACTTGGAGCAGGTGTTACGATAAGATAATGGTCGCTTGTAGTAACCCTTGTGAATCACAATCCTTGAGGAAAAAGTAGGGACAAGCCCTTCAAATTGGGTTTCAAAAGCATATAAAGAGTTGACCTTACAGAGGTAGTTCAAGGAATAACCTAATCTTTCTGTCCCATATCCCCCCATGTACAAAAGCTTGCCTGAAATTGAAAGTGTGTGTGGGGGAAGCTTGTAAAGGCAATGTTGATACCAAATAAAGAGACCGGTGTCCTCAAAATCATTTACAGCCTCTCTCTGCAATCTGCAGAGGATTACAGGTTTGCAGCATGTTTATGTCTGGCTGAGACCAAGGAGGTTTTGCTGCAAAATGGTTATCAGTGTAGAATCAAAGCATAAACAACAGCACCAAAGTAGAAAGCCTAACGATTCGAATGAATTGATGTGAAGAAATGATGTGTCTTAAAGACAGTGTTGTTTGAAGAAAATTTATTTTCTGCTATGGGTTTTTCCTATTATAAAGCTATAGCAAACCCCTGTACGCTCACAGACTTGCCTTCTGCAAAACTAACATAATTTTAACAATTAATGATTGAAGTGTGGACTTCTGAGATGATCCCTTATGACCTACACTTTATTAGATTTATGTTACCTTTTGATATGTTCTATTTGCTGGAAGCCCTGGCATCCTATCATTATGATTCAAACGTGCTTTGCTCTCTGCTCACAAATAATTGATGCTCCCTTTGCACAAAGCATAGTTTTCAGCTGATAAGCAGCAGGGTAATTGGCACCTTCACAGGATATTAGGCAGAAAAAAAGCATCACACTTAGCAGACAGGAAGCAAACAGGAGAAGGTAACTAAATAATTGTGGTAGTGTATGCACGGTTAAAGGCTTCTTCCCAAGTTCTGTATGTTTGCATTCTCTGCAGTAGATATTAAGATTTGTATTTATCAGCAGAGGGCTGGGGGTGTGGAAGGGGGAGCCCTTGTGACTTGTAAAGGAATACTTGTAAAAGAGGAGCATTGCTTGCAGTATATAGGTAGAATATGGTTTATTCACTGAAAGCCACTGTGTAGTTTTAAATGCATCTACATGAAGCACCTCCGTGGTCCCTTGTTAGCTTGCAGGTGTGACATAAATTAACAGTGCTGTCATACTGGGTAGGTGGCCGTGAATAATACCAACTGCAGTGGATTCCTGTGCAGATACGTGTTACACATTGAGCCTGCAGACCTGCAGTCTTAAAAAAAATTGCATGTATTTGTGGCAGCTAAGAGATGCTTTCCAGTCTGAAATCTTAGTCTACCCTGGGAAGAAAAAAGCTGTTTGGCTGCAGTCACCGGCAGTGTCACTGTGTCTGTTGAAATATTTTAGTTTGTTTGACTTTGTAATGCTATTCTGGTATGACTTTTGTGATGTCCAGCAGATAATAGCTGCACATTTGTTTTGAAATTATTCTTTTGGGTTCAGCCATGTACCTGTTAAGACTAAAACCATCAAACAAGTGAATCATATAAAACGTGCAATCTCATCAAATTTAGCTTTTTAAGTTTCGAATGGTGTTTTTAACAAGTGTGGTATTTCTCACTGGTGATTGCTTTTTCTTTATTTTCTTTATATATATTATGGACTCCATAGTAAATGTACTGGTGCATCTTTAATCTTGTGAGCCACTTGGATACTACACTGAGTGTGCACTAGAAATGTGTATAAATAGAAAGGTTAAAAATGAGCGTAACTCTTTGTGATGCACTAATTTTAGCAAAACCATTTCTTTTTACTAAGGCACACTGTAATTAGCTGCTCCTCACCACTTCCTTATGTGCTGTGTTAAGTGTGTGAGGGGAGGAGAATAGTATATTTACAAAGTAATTTGGTGATGGACTAGTTTTTATTTTCTGGACATAGGCCAATTCTTAACGTTTAATAGTTATTAAAATATCTTTCTGAATGTGTACAGAGCACCAATATGTATGTATGAGGTTTAATTGTTACTACCGGGTTACAAAGGCTGTGGCGATGTATTTTATTAGAGAAGAATAAAGAGTGTCAGTGGAAATCAGACCTATCACATTATACAACAGCTTGTACCCAAGACAAGCACTTGTGTCTGTCCTGATGATGGTGTTGCTGTATTTGTTTTCCAATTACATCTTGAGCGAACTCAATAGAGCACAAGGCATGATGGGAGAAATCGCCTTTCCGTGCAATTACTCTTTGTGCTCTGCCCAGAAACAGGTGAAGAAACATTGTGACTTCCCCTCCTCACCTGATTTCTGGGCACATTCCTTAGTCCTGCGCTGAAAGAGGAACCTGCGGCCGAAGGAGCCACCTAGCAGAGCTCTCGGCTTCGGTCCTATTTCTCACTTGCGTGCAAAACAATTACACCACAGAAGAGGATTGATTTCTCCAACCAATTATGCTTAAACATGCTAAGCTTGTTATCGAGCCACGTTGTAGTTATGTAGAACACTGTGCTTGTGTGGTGCAGCGCTTCCCACCAATGCTAATCATGAAATGAGTTCTTGCTGTCTTCACAACGCACAGATGGTGACAGTCTAGGTCTGAGTATCACGCCTAGGGAGGCAGCGTCATAGCTGTTCATGAAGCTTGTATTTGGGTCATTATGGCTGTGTGTCACTCACTGGAGTACTTGTCAAACAGAATTACTATTTTAAAAGCTCGCAAATTTGTTATAGTAGTAAGTTTCCTATTTAACACCTCCAGAAATAACAGTGTTTGAACAAACATTCAATTTTTCTCTTTTGGGCAGAAATATGAATACTAGTTTTGTTGGAGAATATCCTCATCTGCTTCTTTAATATTATGGCAATTAAGATTTTTCTGAGAATTGTGGAATGTCTGGTGTAATTACAGAACTTTCTATTCCATTTTTTGAGTTCTATTTAACTGTTTTCTTGTGCTCAGTATGGTTGGCCTGTTACAGCACGTATGTACCCTTTGTAAATGCATTTCTCTTACACGTGCAGAAGGACCTTTATTTCATAGCAGTTTCCATTATTCCCAAGGTACTTCGCTTCACTGGTGTCACCCTTGTAGTACTCAGCGACTCAGCTGCTGAATAACAATATTTCTGCAGCTCTGATTTCACAGACTCCACCAGTGTCAGCCCATGGAAGGTCTTGCTGCCGTAGCTCCTCAGGCCACCACATGGGCACCTGGGGCTGAGCTCCTGTTGAAATTTCCCCTGTGCTTCACTGTGCTCCTCCAGAGCCTGCTGTTAACCCTACAGATTTAACTCTATGTCAAGAGACTCTTCTAATAAAGGAAATATTACTTTTCCTCACACAGGACATTAACCCTGTATTGCTCATACAAATAAATCCATAAATTCAGCTGCAATTTGAGTTAAACCTACCCTAGTCTAAGGAAGAAAAATCTCGTTGCCGTGCAATCCCAGCACCTGCCTGGACAGCCGAGCTGCAGCCCCTTGTGATGTCCAGCCTTGCAGCTCTCCCCACTGCTGTGGGCACAGCAGGCGCTGCTTGCTGGGGGTTCCCGAGGGCTACAAGACCCTCGGCTGTGGAGGGTCCCTGTGCTCTGCCATTCTCTTCCTGCTGGGGCAGCTGTTCTAGGCAATCGTCTGCAGTATTCCTCTGTTGCTGGCAGGAATCTGAGTCACAGTTTATGTTGTGGCTCTACTTCACCATCAGCCTTCTAATCCTGTGGCAGTGTACTTAATATCGTCACAGGCATTCATTTATAAGTTGCACTTTTTATCCTCCCCTACATCCTGCATGTAAATTAGGATGATACTTTCAATGCCAGGATGACAATTTGGAATTCTTGATGTGATATGCAATAATAGAACAAAGGGAGGCAAAGCCTGCCTGTTGAGATCACTTAATAGGGTACTTACTGTTCTTCTAAAATCATTGTTAGGCTCTGCTAGTACATTAAGTGGTTTGAGATTTTTAGGTGAGTATGTTGCTAGTAGTATGTTATTTACCTCCTATTACCATTTGTATAGGGAGCAGTCTGGTCTGGTGGCTAATGCAGAAACTGTAGATTCAGAAGATGTGGCTCCATGTCACAACTGTGCCTAAGTTTTGATTTGTGTTGTTTTGCTTTGTTTTGGGTTAGGGGGTTTTTGTGACAAATCATTTAATCTCAGTGTTTCAGTTCTCCAGCTATAAAATGGGAATAATAATGGTGCCTTGTTCCCAGGTTATGCTTGTCATATTATTGATGACTGCATTCTCTTTGGGGGTTAGACTTTCCCTTGCTTAAAGGCTTAACACAAAGAGATCCTAATCTCAGCTACTTTAATACAAACAACAGCTACAAAAAATAGTGCTATTACTACCTGGGCATCAGCATGACTTGTGACATCAGTATCATGCTGACAAGCTCCTTACCTCTCAGGATTTGCTTTGCCCATCTCTGCTCCTAATCCTAATGCACTCAGTCCCACTGGTGTGGAGAAACATCTTCATGGTTAATACTCTTCCCTAATGAAAGAAGAATTACTCTGGTTTTCTGCCTATCTCTGCTTGCCAGGAGGAGCTGCTGGTGCAGCATTCTGCATACACCATTGCTTAGTTGTTACACTCCAAAAAACCTTTAGTTAGTCCTGGCATTTATTTCTCCAATGTATGTCCACTTTTAGAGGCTTGGTTCTTTTGAGAAATGGAACCACCTCTTCTCACTTCTAAGCATTTTCTGTGGCACTTTTCATTAAAGTGGCACAATACTTCAGCTCCTCCTCCTCTCCCTTCCCTGATCATCTTTGCTACGTTTGTACAGACCTTTCCTCTAACAGCAGCATGAAAATAGCAAAACTATCAACATTGAGCTCATCTGTTTTACTCAGGGCAGAGTTTCCTGAAGCTCTCAATTGAGAATATTTCAAGACCTTTCCTAGAGGTTCCCGAGGACCCTATGCCCTGTAATCAGCCCCACAGATGCTGCTGCCATCTCCAGGTGACTGGGCACCCGAGTGGAGCCAGGTTTCTGAGTAGTTCCCATGGCTGCAGTCCTGCTCTCGTTTCTGGCCTAGAGACCTGCAGGATTTCAGAATGATCTATTTGGTCTGCATCATCCTCTGTAGGCAATGTGCAGCCTGCCTTGGTACAGTATCACAGGCTATACCAATAATGCCTAGGAACAGGACAGTTCTCTGCTACAGTCCTCATTAGCAAGAGAATGAAACAGGCATTTATTCAGGAATGGATTTGGTTAGCAAAGCTAATTCATTAAATTACAGTGAAGTCCACCTACCAGAATGTGTATTATAGCCTTAAAAAATCTAAAATTATAGAAATGAAAGCTACCACTAAAGAAAATTTAAGGCCAGGTTAAATGCTTTTATGATGGGTAGAAGTATCGTAAATTAAAGAATTTCATAGTGTTTATTACAGTTTCAGCCAAAGGAAATAATAAATGCAATGACTGGCTGATTAAAAAAAATCCTATTATTGGGTAAATTATTAGTGGGCAGTGACCCTAATTAACAGAGTAATAAACCTGAAGATTTGCTTATGATGCAGCTGTTGAGACACCATATGGTCCAGGTAGAGTTTTCCCTGAAAATGAGGAGCCCAAGGTTCCCAGAAGAAACAAACCAAACAAAAATTGGTTGATGAGGGTCCTTGGGTTACTGGAACTGACACTGCATTGTAGGTTGCAGACCGTAATTGTCTTGTAAATTTATGGCTTGAGTAATAAGAAGAGGCTACAACATAGTTCTTGTGTAATGCACCGAGCAAATGGGGAGGCCCAGATAACAAAGTTCATATCCAAGCTCTTCTGGAAATAAGACTGACTTCCGTTTTCTTTATTGCACTTTGCAATTAAGCAAATGAGTAAACATGAACTATTAATTGTTGCCTTGATAAAATACATTATACAAGGCATTTTTTGAAGGGAAGGGAAAGAAACAACTGTAATAACAAAATTCAGTGGATCTGAACTTCTTTGCAATCAGTCTCTGCTTTTGGGGATGTCTCCCTTGCAATTTCCCTTTTCCCTGGCATTTATTTGCCTAGGTCTTTAGTTCCTAATCTCTGGGTGATCACTGCATGGTTTTACAGTGCCTAGAACAACTGGAGCCTATCCCAATTAATGTCTTCATAAGGGTTTTGTTCAGCATCTCATTCTGAAAAACCCAGAGAAATCTCAAGTTGCTCTGTTTCTTTGATAAACTATAAACATTTTTTCTGGGAATTTATAAGTGCCCAGAAGTATTCTCTGCATTTGTTGATGCATTTCATCTTTAGAAATAATGGCAAACTTTAAAATTAATTATTTGTGCAGGTTTATAGATTCAAGTTAGGGATGATTAATTTAATAATGCTTAGATGTCCAGCTATCTGATTTGCATGTTTAATCTGGTCATCAGATTTCTAAGGGCTATAAAGTGCTCCTGTACTTACTCTGGATGCAGAACTGATGGACAAAATTAAGGTCATTTTCCAGCACCAGGCCTAATTATGCACAGGGTGGCCTTCAGGCAGCAAAATTAATCTTGTACATTTAGTGGGGCAAAACGAGCTCCAAACCAGAGGCCATCTCACTGCTGAGATGATTTGTTTCACCACAAAATAATGTACAAGTAGGGAATTCCCTGGTTCACTCTTCCTTTTCAGCTGCTCAGGGAAAAAATAGTTACTAGGCAAGTCTGCTGTATGGATAGCTGTATGTTCTGAATTTCTCTAGCCGTTTTGTTTCTTGGAATTCTTCTTGTTTGAAAATGATTGGGAAAAATAAAGAATTTTTAATTTGAGTTTTGCCTATAGTTAGGGATGGAGTGGTCCCCATTGTCTCTGGGAGCTGAATCAAATTCCACTGAATCTTTTGGATGTTTCCTAACTGCTTGTGAGTGGTTTTGGAATAAGCTATCAATGGCCTAAAAAGAAAGCACGGAATTTCTTAGTCAGAAGTTACATTTGGGGATAGAAATTCACAATTTGACTGCAGTTCAAAAATTTATTGATAAATGGAGAGGGTTTTAAGGCAAACTATTTGGAATATGGGTGATGCCTTATATGTAAGTAGTTTCACAGCATTTTTCCTCACAAACATAACTTACCAAAAAAAATCGAAGGCAAACCAATATTTTTATTGCAGCCATTACTTGGCAAAAATCCCTGCTTCCCATAATGCCACCTGACATTGCTTGCCCTGTGAAATTTTTACTGCTACTGTGATTATTGAAAGAAATTGCCATAAAATATACATTAATAATGTTCAGCAGTAACCCTCAGTGTCTGGGGCTGTGATCAAACACCAAAGCTGTGTGTGACACATTTCATTGGTTTCAGGACCTTGCACAAGGTGTGCCTGCTGCGTGCCCTTCTAGCAGTACCGGCATGACGAGGATCTTGTGCTGTCTTTCCTACCCCTGGTAACTGAGGCTCCTCTTCCTGTGCAATTTAGAGGCAACAGAGCATCATCATCTTCATCATCTGTGTGTGTATGTGTATATAAGTATAATAATGTTTGCAAAGCTTTCATGCACTTCCTCCCTCTGCTGCCTCCTTCCCCAGTGATTCAGTCACTTCATATTGTAATACTTTGTTGACTATTGATTTTTGGTTAAGGTTGGAGCCCAGTACAACTGTATGAGCATTCGTTGGCTTTAATTTGATGTTATGCTGCTGCCTTCCATTCCATATTGACAGGCATCCTCTTATTTTCAGATTGGTGTCCATTCACTGATGAACGCGCACTAGGGGGATCATGACCTTTTCTCTTATCTGGACAGCTCTTGGCTTCATGAACATTTTTTGCTGCAGGGTGTTATTAACAACAGGGTGATAGAACAAAGAAATGAAGCAATGGGAAGCACATCAATGTATGAAATTTGCTTTATTAGGATTCCCCCGAGGCCAGAGCAGTCCCTAATTACAGAGGTGTTACATCCCTTCTTGGGATAACAAACTATATTTTTAGCAGTAATGAGAGCGTGATTTTGAAATCACTGTGTGGTCATCCTCCCACTGTACAGATGCTTGTTAATGCATATTTTCCCAGATACTGATTTTGAGAGATACATACAACAAAAGGAAAGCTAAAATCTGTGAAATTACCTACCTCCTATTGAACAAAGCATCATGCATTTCAATGTATGTATTTTCAATGTTGAGCTTTCCTGCCATTCTATTTCACTTCTCAGGAATGCAGTGTAATTTGTAAAATAACCCAGTTTGTTAATATGCTTATGCAGAGTCAAGGCCACAATGCATTGGTGATGGGTGAGTCTCTTGTAGCACCGGATGCTCTGTTTCTTTCATCACAGAAATCTCATCTGAGCATGCTTGAGGAACTTTCAAGAACAGGTCTTGGTTGATGATTCCGAGATTCTTTGTTCCATCTCAATGTGATTCCAGAATATTCTATTTTAATCTTTTGGTGCTCCTGCTCCCAGGCTTCTGATACAGGCCAAAGATAAAATGAAAAGCAATAAAAAAATGTTTATTTTGCATACACATGCCATACAGCTTGTAAAAAATAGTGTGAGCTCTGCAGAGCTGATCTTGGCCTGCCCAAGCTGGACACGCTCCCAGGCACGGGAGGCTGAGAGGCTCCACTGCCAGAGGTGGAACCTGCTGAGCACCCGGGAAGGGGCCCCTGTGCTGCTGCCACAGCTTCTGCCCTCTCTTCTCACGAGCACCTTGGTGGGCAGCTTGGCCCATCTCAAGACTTTTAGTTTACAGATTTAAAAAAAAAAAAAAGTCAGGTAATCAAAAAACCAAAAACCCCACACAGAACAGAGGAGCCAAGACGAGCAATTCAACAATGTGAGCATCCTCAGAGATTTCTGTTGGCACTCCTGCTGCTCGGTCCTGCTCGGTCGCTGCCTCCCCGGGCGTGGTGGCAGCTCTGTGTGGCACAGGGCTGTCCCTGCCAGGAACCCTGGCCGGGCTGTCACCAGCTCTGCCACTGTCACCAGCTCCCACTGCCCTCTCTTGGGCTAGGCCAGCACCTTGCTCTTCCAGCATCGACCAGCTTTGGCTGGGGAGGGAAGAGGTTCTCACTCAGAGCAAGGCCCTGTGGGGCAGATTTCAGGTTTGGAAGGGCACAATAGGCTGTAAAATGGCAGCTCTGGTTTAATCTGCTTTTGGAGATGTTTCTTTGTTTACAATCGAAAAATCAGAAAATCTTCTGGCAAAGACCTTTTAAAGTTCTTCATTACATCAAGATTTATTGAAATATTCTGTTTTCTTGCCACTCTATTTGCTGTTAGTTTAAAAATTGTGGGAAATAAAACAAAAAACAACCCATCTTTAATTGATGAAACGTTTTATAAGTGTTCCTAACTGCATTGTAAATTGAGACTTATACTGTGTCTCCTTCAGCCCATAAATACTTTTCCTCAATAATAAAAAGATTGTAAAGGATGGAAGTGCTCCCATGTGTTTCAAAACTCTGATGGCAATCCTGGACACTGCTTTGTAAAAATATGTCTGGCCAGAGGAGGGTAGAAAATAATATTTGTAGCTCAGTAAGTAGGACCCTCATTTGGGTGAGGGGACAGGAATTCCTCTGCCTGGTTTCATGTATGATTATTTGTATGAGAGAAAAAGGTTTTGAAAGGTGAGATCATGGAAAGCTCACCTCAAAAGGTCCTGTGTAAACAGGCGAGTCACTCACCTGGGAACTGAGGGGACAAGTCCTTGTCCCTGTCCTCGCCCGGGGGCAGCCCCAGGGCCTGGTCCCTGGGCTCCTTCTCACAGCTCCCCAGGGAGCTGCCTCTGCTGCCATCACCCTGTCCGTGCTGCTTAGGACACACTTCTTCTCTTCGAATGTACTTTCCATTCAAAATGCCAAGAAATGGAAGAAAAGTTTTGCTCAGCCTGAAATTTTTGGAAGTATGAGGAAAAAGAAATACAGTGTAAATAGAATCCTGGTTCTCTTTTGTTAGATGATTCAAACTTAATGTCAGAGAGGGATCTATACATGCAAGCACTGCTCTGTGCTCATTATGCTTTTTGAGGATTCTGGTACTTTTTTTATATGTGCTGTGTACTTCACCACTCAGGATTGCATTGCAGGCATTTCCCTCTCTCTGACAATAATTCAGTCAGCCAAATACAAATCAAAGAAAACACCTAAGTGGCTCATTTAATTTTAAAAGAAAAATGATACCAATAAAAATATTTGGCTTTAGCCCTCTTCTGCCCCAGAAGCTCCTTTCAGTCTCTTTTCTCTCTCCCCAGATAGTTGTTTATTCAATATTAAGCTCTCCCTTCCCAGAAGACCAAAGCATCCACATTCACACTTCGGCAGCAGCATTGTGATTCAGTAATGAGGATGAAATGCTTTGGGGATCCTGTGCTCATTGAAAGGCTGAAGCTAAACCAATCTACTTGGTAAGAAGATGACTTTGTTCGGCCAAGAAGTCTCTCTTTACTGGGCTTCTAAAGCCCACCCTAACTACCAGAGAGAATGCTAATTAAAAGATGAGGGTGTAATTGCACCAGACAAGTAATTTTTATTGAGTAATTTTTCAGTGTTAGGTGGGCAGAAACAGCAGAGTCTCCTATTAGCATTAAGGAAAGATGCACAGCCAAATCCCAGAACCTGATAATGAAAGTTTTCCTCTTTCTTGTAACAGTTAAGGCACATGAAATGCCTCTGAAGTTAAAATACAATTAAATCCTTTCCTTTTTTAGATGACTGACAGATTTACAGAGCATTTTACCCTCAAATATGTATCTTTACACATAGTGTACCTGTGAACACAGCATTCACTGGTATCATTCAAAGAACAGAGAAAAAACACACATACTTATGTGCAGAAAAAGAGCCTTAGGTGGCTGATCTTTCAGATAAAAGAAGTGGTTCTAGCACTAAAAGGGAAGGAGGGAGAGAATGTACAGCATCTTCTGTTGTGTGCCTGTATTGTGTCATGAAAGGAAAATGGTGGAAAGCAAGGGAAAGATAGCAATACTCCACAGTCAGGTGGTTTTTTCTGTTTTAGAGGATAATCTGATTTAAAAGCAAAATTTGAAGGTCCTTGTGTTTAAAACCATTTGATAGTGAGATTATATTGGAGCCAAGGGTATGCTCCAATCTATAATCTACTGTAATGCAGTACAGCTTATTAAAACAACACTGTCTAAGATTGCAGGCTCAAAATTTTAACTTAAATGCTATGGAACATTTACTCTGTCTCCTTATAACCCCACGTTTGTTGGGAAGTTTCCTCTTTTAATGTACCAGTGATTCAAATATCAGGGGTATTTTTGGTTTTGAGGCCTCAGGTCTGTGCGTGGTGGAGCAAGCCCTCACAAACACGGAGAGAGCTGCCGTGTCCTGTTGAGGCAGCGGGTGCTCAGCGAAGGCACAGAGCTGGCAAGAGCGCGCTGTCCTCTCCTGAGTGCTGGCAGGGCATCCAGCCGCGGGGCTGGGCCGTGAGGAGAGGGGGCTGCTCCCAAGGAGCCCGTAAATCGTGCTGGGGGCACCAGGCAGGACGTTCCTTGGAATGTGCCAGCAGCAAAGTCCCGGCTCAGCAAGGGTTCTGGAGCACAGAAATGCTGCGGGACATGGCAGTACCCCCTCCTGGACTGGTCTCTCTGGCTGAACGTGTCTGGTGGAATCCCCACCTTCGGCAGTGGAGGGAGAGAGGTGCAGCACCTCCTCACGGGGCGCTGCCAAAGGAGGAGCACAAACACGCTCATTCCATTGACATTATGCAAGTTTTTAAGCAGGGAAGATGAAACTGCCAGAATAAAAATTTGGCCGGGTACCTAGAGATACTGTTCATCTTCTGTCAAAAGCAGTCACAGGAACTGCAGTGAATACAGCTGGCAGAGGGGCTAAAAATAGCACCAAGCCCACTAACATGATATCGAAATATTGGTTCAGCACTGATTAACTCTCTGCTGCTGGCCACCCAGTATTGAGCTGTTGCAGCTCCAGTGTCTTCCTCAGCCTCACAGCAATATAGAATGTGGCTTGTTAAAATGAAAAACTCTGCTTTGGGTAACTAACAAATGATTTGTTTTCTATGCAAGAAAACACATACAAAGATGGGTTGTCTTGGAATTTCAGGTGTAGGCAAGGGAAAATCCCCCTCACTCTCCTGACAGTGTGATGCTGGGAATCTTTCCTTTGGCTCTGGAACATTTGCAGCATCTGGCGTGGTCTGAGCTGAGAGAGCTCAGTGTCTTGCAAGGTTTGACTTCTCTTGAAGGGCCAGGGATGAAGGGGAAACAGGCTTCTGTAGCAACTGGCCCGTCATGTCATAAGCAGCCTTAAAGCTGGTTTTCCACTCAAAATGGACAAGAGGGATCTCTTCTGTATTAACCTGTGCAAGATTATGGAAAGCTATTTTACCTTGACATGGAGTAAAGTGCAGTAAAAGGAGGTGCTGTGTGTTCTTTTCAAACCATGGCCAAATGAATTCCTGGTGCTATCAGTTTAGGTTTAATGAATAAAAGAGAAATTGAGTCAGTCAAATATTTAGTATTGACAAAACAAAGAATCTATATAACCTAAAATAAAGACAAAACAAATGTGCCAGATACATAAAAAACATACCTGGGTTCCAGGGCAAGTTTTCACTTACTGATTTTATTTGCTTATCTAATTGACACATTACATTGAAATGCCTGAGATACTTGGAACATGTGGATGATTCACTGCATCCAGATTAAAATTGGATCTTAAAGAGCACTGTTGTTCTTGGAGCTTCAGAGGCTTCCCAGTACCGGAACTCTTGCAACAGACAGTTTGTGATGAACAGCAGCAATCCCAAAAGCATCTTACCATAAGCATGTTCACTATAGAGCAAAGATGTTCGCTGCTTTAGGGGAGGAAGGGGTTGGTACTTTACTTGGTGCATGTTGTTTTCAGCTAGGTTTTGTACAAAGTCTGAACACAGTTTGCATTCATTTTAGCTTTCACAAGGACTGAGAAGAGGTAAAAATGAATCTAGTACACATGACCAGAGGATGAGGGCATTTATGATGCAGGAAGAGAAAAATTTACAGCTAACTCAGTAATATCCAGGCCAAAAACTCCCTGCTAAAGCCTAAGATAAAAGTGTTTGTATAAATTGGCAGTGGTACTGTACCATCATGAGGGTGGCCAAAAAATGTTTGCTGTAATGCAGATTTCTACAAGTGCCTGAAACAAGGCCCAGTTATTTTTATTTGGCTTGTGATTTGAATCCTTCAGTTTGCTAGCCACCTCCTACAGGATTATAAATCCTTCCAGATTCTGTTGGCATCAGAGAAACTCAAGGACAGTCAACACTCTCAGGATATATTTTTTCAATGCACTCAGCATTGAATTAAATGGTTGCCGGGCTAGCTAATATTGAGTGTCTTGAAAAATCTATCTGCAGCTACAAGTTATAAATATCAACTATTTTGTAATAATTTTTGAAAACACAGGTCTTACAGACCAATGCTACTGGCAGAGGCTCCAGGGCCCAGGAGCTCTCAGCCAAGGAGAGAGGTCAGGAGCCTGCCCCACACATTCTGCCAACCTTTCTTTTTCTGCCTACACTCCGTTCTTGTCAACGAGTCTGCTATGGTCACAGCAGCACAGACAGCACCCTTTGAAATCATTATTGCAAACACCATTTTAAAGCTTGTTTTCAAAATCAGATGCTATGTTTTAATGACAAACTTTGCAACTTAGCCAGGACAAAGCTTGGATGAGCTGGGGGATGCTAATTTATGTAAAATATACCATGCTTCAATAAAACTCAAGTATTCATACTAAATATCTCATCTGTTTTCCCAGCATTAAATTAATCATATCTGTCACTCTACATCAGCTAACATTTGATAGAGTTAATTTTGCTTTCTTGCTGGTTCCATGGGAGAGTTGTGGCAGTGAGCAGGGGGTAACGCTGTTGGTCCTGGTCCGTGTGCAGAGCCATGTTTATATAAACAGCGATATCTGCAACTCTATCTGAACAGACATCGGCACGGGAAGCCATACAAAGGTGTGGGAATAGATTGACGATGGTGCTGAAAAGGCTTTTTTTTGTGACTGTGAGGTGCTTGCAGTTTGTTCCTCTATAGAAACCACTGCAAAAATGCTACTTTTGAACTAAGTGATTGAATACCAGGTTTGAGGTCTGACATTCATGTCATAGCTGTAACATTTTGTCGAACTTGGCTGAAACTGTTGAAATTTTTTACTGCACTGTGTTTTACAGCAAAAACACATAACAAAACATGCAGCTTAGGGCTTCCCCTGCATTTTTCCTGCAGCAGTAAAGCCTCACCAAAGTCAGGCCACACAGCTGTAGAACAAAATTAGGTACAAGCAGATGAGGGTTAAAAGCAAAATACTCGTAATATCTCAGGTAATTTACACGTTAAAGAGCGCTGTGTAATGAATTACGATGTCATGTCAGCAGCCACGCTTCAACCCCAAATCTGCCAATCATTATAAAGCTGAGTTTGCTGGGCCTTAGATACAGGGACCTCACCAACTGCCTCAGGCAACATCCATACTTATTAGACAACACGGGCCCCAGGGAGCTTTTCAGAGCGTGGCCCTCGCCACCTGGCTAAAGCAGAGAGTAATGAAAGGCAGCAGAACAACAAAGCACGAAGTGACTGCAGCCCTGGCTGCGGAGCGCCAGCCCCGCGCCTGCCGGGCAGCAGCAGCCTCAGTCCCTGGGGACACACAGACGTGGTAGATTTGGGGTTCGCAGCCTCTGTCTTTAGCGTTTCCGTCAAGACATGTTCCGCAGTCCTTGCAGCACCCGTGCTCCCCAGAGCAGGGAGCCTGAGCTCCGTGTGGGGCTGTGCGGCTCCAGAGGAGGGATGGAGGGATGGATGGAGCTGCCCCGAGGCTCCAGAGGAGGGATGGATGGAGGGATGGAGGGAGATGGCCCGCGGCTCCAGCAGAGGGATGGAGGGATGGATGGATGGAGGGATGGATGGAGGGATGGATGGAGCTGCCCCGCGGCTCCAGAGGAGGGATGGATGGAGGGATATGAGGGGCTGGCCAGCGGCTCCAGAGCAGGGATGGAGGGGGAGATGGATGGATGGAAGGAGCTGGCCCGCGGCTCCAGAGCAGGGATGGAGGGAGGGATGGAGGGAGCTGGCCCGCGGCCGCGCTGCTCGGGGTGCTGGGCTGGGCCAGGGGCAGCTGCAGGCTCGGTATCGATCCGGCTCTGCTGTGCTGGCAGCAGGGACTAGAGGGAGCCCTCGGCTGCGGCCGGGAGCAGCAGCAGCAGGAGAGCGTCCAGCAGGACGGGGCGTAATGACAGGGCTGAGGTTTTCCTGAGCCTTTTCTTTGCTCTGGTAGTTGTGAATATTGTCAAGAAGGAATGCCTGCGTGATGCAGGTTTTGCAGGTAATTTTATACTCTGTTCATGAAAAGGGATGGAAATAAATCAGAAAAGCAATCTTGAAAGGTGAAAGCAATACCTAAAATTCTTATCCATGTCACAGGTAACAGGACACTTTCTTTCTATGCATTTATTCACTGTTGTGAGGTACAGTAATATTTACAGGTTTGGTTTTTTTTCCTTAGTTAAAGCAGTTTGTCAGTACAGTCTACCTTTTAAAAAAAAATTTTAACCCCTTCTGCAACCTGCTTTGTAATATAATGACTAGCTTTAAATCCTTCAGAGTGGAGGACTTAAACATAAAGCCTAGCACGAAGTCATACTTCAGCAGTTCAGACTGGGAGATGAAGTAAATTTTGTTTTCTATTCAGAGTGGGCTGGGGCAGAGAAGCATCCATAAGGCAGGGAGATGCCACGCTGAGCACAGGGACTGTCAGTTCTGCTTCCTTTATCCGTTCACCTTAGATTTTTCCTCTCTTTTGAAATACTGTGGGAAGTACTTGCTCCATCACTGTTTGGTTTTTACACATAGGTATTGATAAAATCCAAATCCAGCAAACTGTTTATCTGCTAGCAGATCGCAGCTACGTTCAAGGCACTTTTGGATTTAATATTAGAGAGAGTGCAACAATAATAATGAATACAGCCTTTTCCCAATTTAGTCATATCTATATGCATTTTTAAGTGCATATCAACAAGGTTGGCAGTAACCAGAGATAGTTAACACTTCCTATTGGCTTTTTAAACCTCCCCATTGCTGTTTATCTGCCTTTCAGAGGCAGAAAGAGCATGAACAGGATGGGGTGTGTGTGAGAACAATTCTATAAAAGATTATCTCGCACACAAAGCGAATGGCCCTGCCCCCATTGTGAAGGCAGAGATTCCCCCGAGATTAGGAGAGCAGGATTGCTTGTGGTCAGAAGAGGCAGGAGAACAATAGAGCCCAAAATGGGCAGCAGCAGCGGCAGTCGCTGAGGTGGGTGGGAAGAGTGGCCAAATGGCCATTGCAGGCTACGTGGCGTTGTCACTGACACCAGAAATGGCTAAAAGGTCTCAAATTAGCAATTGTTTCGATTAGCAGGTGGTTTGAGAGATAGGAAGTCTAGGGAAGTGATTGGTGCTTTAGACATCATGTGCTATCTGGCCCAAAACACTCTTCACTTGCTCATTAGTGGAGAATTATGAAATTACTTAAAGGAAAACAATTCTAATGAAAAACAGTGTTATAGAAATCAATTCCTTAAAGGGGTCGTGACTTTTTATAAAAGTATTACAATTCCAGCAGATTTTATTTTTGTGAAGGAATTTGGTTGGGCAATTTGGCAGGGAAACTAATGTTATACAACAATATTTCATCCCACTAGGAAAAAGGGACAGAATTATTCTAACACGTGCATTCCTTTCATGAATAACTCACGTATTTAGATTGTGAATCTGCTCCTAAGAGAGGTCTAAAGACACATGGCTCAAAACCAAATGTATAAGAATCAAAACTCACAAGCATTTTGGTCCAGGGACTGGTACAGTTTAATCTACTACACTAAAGGAAAATCATATAAACAAAATGTGCATCCACTTCTATTTCTTGACTTTGAAGGTAAACTCAAGGATGTCAGGGCTTTATTATCACTGGCTCTTTTAAAAGCCAGGGCTGAATTCTCCAATTTAATGGATGTGCAGATACCAATACTCTCCTGACGACTGTCTGTGTTCCAGACCCAAAATCTGGAGCACAGCAAGTCCAAAGACACTCCTGAAACAATATCCATTTACACATTACCAGCCTGCTCTTCTCTTTCTGAAGACTTGTCCTACCTCCTCCTGTTTTCACACCAGAGAGCAATAACTGGTATCCAGAGGCAATGAGCACTCACTGGCTGATCTACAGAATCCTGTCCTGTACACGCGAGGAGAGTTCATTCTGCCAAAACATTTCTAGCTAGGAATTTTTTTTTACAGTACTTGAAATGAAATGTGACAGAAAATACCAAGCTGACTGCATTAGTGCTGGACTACATCACTGCTATTTTTTCATGTGCTGCAGGCCACTGGGCAACTATGAGACCCTCTTTGCATTTGCCAGAACTAGCTTTAAAAGTACACTCTGAAAGCAAAAACTTCACTGTCCTGTCCCTAATTCCAAGAAACCTGACAGTAATTGGTCTGTCATTAGCTAGCTCAAGATAAAAAATCAGATTGGCAGATCCAGTACTGCTGGTTATTTTGGAAAATATTAGCTCTACTGTCAAGAACGTCCCAGCACACACTCTGCTCCCAGATCCTTCTGGGTGCAACCAACAGGAGTGTGAGAACAGCTCTGTGCGGGAAAGTGGTGGTAGCCCAAGGTGATGTCCCTTGAATTTTAGAATTAGGCGTCTAAAATGTGGTGGGATATCTCTGCAAATTGAGAGACCTCATGAGAGAGGAGACATGGACTGTTTGGCAAAGGAAGGTTTGCTTGCAGGCTCATTGAATAAGCATAAATAAACATTCTGTCTGGGCTCGTTGAATAAGCTGAATGAGCAGTTCAGCTGCCCACGGGAAGGAAATGGAATGGGTTAAAATTGGAGAAAACAAACAGTGTGAAGGATGATGAAGAAATGCCGGGTTTTACAGTCTTTGTCCTCATAATTATTGATTTGCAAACATAAACATTGCAAAAGTAGTTGTGTATGTATTCTAGAGTTATGATACAGATATTTTAATTGAGAAGGTTTTTTAAAATATCCTAAAATTAAATATTACAGTATTTGCAGTAACTCTGCCATTAAAGATACTGTTCATCCTAAAGATGTCTTTTGGTGAAGCCCCCATGGCAACCCTTTGTTTTGTGTTCTGTGAAGCCGGAGGTGTTATTTCTCACAAATGAGATAATTTCCAACTCAAAATGATATGTTAATAATCATATATATTCTAAATAAACTCTTGTCAAAACCCTGCAATTTCCCCGTCTTCCTGCCATATAATTTATGCTTGCAGCTTGAAGACAGAAAATAATGCTGCAGGTATGTCTGAGTATATTTTTTCCTTTGCTGAGAAGCTGGGTGTGAAGGTATCTAGACTTGTACGCTTAAATTAAGGGCAAGAACCCAAATCTAAGGCAAGTAAAGTGACAAAAGTCACTCTTCCTTTTGAAATAATTACTATAAAACAAAACTATAATCAAGTACTATTGATAAAATCTTTCATGTCAAATTATTTTGATCTTTGCTGATTGTTTCTGAAAAACTTGTTCTTTGTTCTGTTTTATTTTTATTATACTTGGAGAAAAAAAGTGCAGTAATGGTTGTAGTATATCTGCATGCAATTATTTTTCCTATTTCTTTCTGCTAGAACCAGGAACATTATCACAGGTTTCCAGTGCATGCTCCTGCTTCCCTCCCACTGGGGCTGACACAGAACATTTATCAGCCTCCATCCCTGTCCCATAACTACCCAGGGGCCCTCAGCTCTGAAGCTGAGAACTTGGGCTTCCTCCTGATCCTCCACTTTTCCTTCCTGTGCTTTATTTGCTTTTTTCATCAATGTGCATACTGAGCGCAGGAAAACCTTCCGTAATTTTTTCAAGCTGCTGCAATTGAAACGTAGTTTTTTGTGTCATAACACGACAAAAACGAGTGTTGATAGGCAATGAGGTGGGAGGCTTCCTTGTTGCTATTGCTTTTCTCTAAGGCAGATGAAGTGCAGAAAATCTTGATTTTAAAAGATAGGTATCCTGGTGGTCATTTGTAACAAAACACGGGATTTCCCCCCTGCATTTATTAAAGTTCCTAAACCCTGTAAAAGCCAGGCTGTGTACAACACTCACCTTTCTCCTGTGGTGAGAGAGAGCAAAGCTCACCTGAGAGGTGACACCAAGGGCACCCGAGCTGCAAAGGGAATGAGAACAAAGCCTCAGTGTCATGGAAATGGGTGCTTGAACTCTTTTCTCTGAGTTTAGTCAGGCACCTTCCTTCTGTTCTTCTATTTCAGCAGTTTTGTTCTGAGGTTTGGATGAGTAGGAATCTGCAGGTTAAGCATCTGTCTTATTGCAGAAAATAACAACCAAGCCTGGGAAGTTGTTTACCCTAGAATACAATCCTTTGGTCTGATGATTTGGAAAATGCAAATTTTTATGATCTGCCTTGATGCTTATATTATGCCCTTCTGTGGGAAAGAAGAACAAGGCTTTACCTAAAAACCAGAAGAAATATATTTTAACTCCTAATTCAAAAAAAAAGAAATAAGGCTTAAATCTCCTGTTTAAAATTTATTTAGAGACACTAGAAATTTCAGCCCCAAAAGATGACCTTTTGAGAAAGTTGTGGAAAAAGTTGAAAAGGAAACTGCTTTGCAGAGCTCTGCTGCTGCAGCTGCTGTTATGGGCATCCAGCAAAGTGTGTAGAATGAAACAGCACCAATAATCCTCATAAAGAATTTATAATGGATGCAGGGTTTGAAACTTTTCTACCCTGAGTGGATTTTATTTGCTTGGTCCAATCCAGAATACCTGAGGGCTCATCAAATGACTGAGAACAATAAATAAGGAAGTAAGAGAAATTACAGTTTTTCATTAGTCTTTAGATGGTTGAAATTATTTATCTGTTTTTGTCACTATTCTCCACTATTTTATGTCATAATTAATTCGATTTCTATCAAAAGAAGCATACAAAAAAGGAGAATGGTTAGAAAACTCAACTTGCTAAAGATAATTTGCTGCCATCTATGGATTTTTAAGTAGAATTCAAAATGAGTGTTGCAAAGAATTAAGAAAAATATTTTCCTTGTAAGAAACCTGGATGAGGATGAGATGTTTGAAAATAATACCTTGAAATGAGGCATCAGCCTTTTTTTCCCCAGACCTCCAGACATTTTGAGTACTACTTCTCATAATACTGTAATTGGCTAGAAATTAGACTGCTTCGTGCTTTTTGGGACAGATCCTTCTTTGCTCAGGATGCTGTGACGATGAAGAGAGACTGTAAATTTTGATTAGATATACCTGGAAATGTTCCCCTTTTGAAGGAGGTAGAAGCAAAATTAGAATGAAAATAAGAACATGTAGAGGGACTCCCAGTCCTCTAAGCTGAGGAGAAACTGGGCAGAGGCATGGTGCCTGAGCCTTTCTGCATTGAGGAGTTAAAATACATTCGGAATTCAAAAGCAAATTAAGCACATTTTAAATATGAACAGGGTTCTATTGACTTCAGCAGCTTCTGTCAAAACATAAGAGGAGTAAAAGTTCTCTGATATGGGAGGAGAGAGGGAAATCCTGCAGGATATGGGTGTAGGAATCTATCTGGAGTGCTGCGTGGGAAATAGCAAACTCTGTGGGTGCTCAGCTCAGAGGAGGATGGAGGAAGCAGGAAGAGAAAGTGCAAAGAGAACTTTATATTTCAATGGCTGAGAGAGGATTCAGAATACCACTGAGGTTCAAAGAAGCTGGACAATTGGAGATTTTTGTTAATGGAAGGGATATGGAAGGTGAAATGGAGCTATAACCTTGAGCCAGAATGTTAAGATGTGAAAATTAATCCAAAAGGATCAAAACCCTTTAACACTGGAGTTCATTCAATACCCAAAGAACAGTAGGTCTGACTGGGATCTGTTAGTTTTCATTTACATGTGCAGAACTGTGCTGACTTAATGCAGCAGATTTGGTTCAAGTCACTGCTGCTGAGAGCAGAACACCACTAATACCTGTGGAGGAAATTATTCAGTGTTCAGAGTTTTCAGAGATCCAGCATTAGGAAGACTGAACACCAACTGGTCAGAGACTTTGCAGGTCTCATTTCAGACATTTCACTCTTTGTAGGGAAGTATGAGCTTGCTTTAAAAAGTGAAATAATACACAAATGGTCAAAACAGGAGGAGAAAAACCAAAACAAATCAGAGTAAGCAAAACCTGAAATTTATTCAAAGCATCCAGTTCCAGTTGGTATTTACGTGTACTATAAGTGCACTTACATAAAAGACATATTTATCTACCTGTGTGGCTAGTGATGCTTTAGTTTAAAAAAAAATACGTACTTTCCCTCTCTTTTAACTTTATCTGTGCATTCTTGGGTCATGTAGCCTTTGTGCTGACTCTGGACAAAAATCCTCCTTTGATGGAGGATACATGCTGAAAGGTAGAATTCTGAATTATGTTCTCTAAATTATCCCGTGCTCAGAGAGCAAGTATTGATTTTAAAAATGACTGAGCCAGACCTCGCATTGCAGTCCCCCAAAGCACAACAAACAGCAGCCATGTGTTCAGCTACCAAGAGGCCACTGTGCTGGCATTGTTTCAAAAAATCAGAAAGTCATCAATCAACCAAATAGTAATCGGAATAAGTACATGGTATCTAAAGACACATTTTATCCAGTTACATGCTCCAATTCAGTTAGCAACGAGGAGAATTAGAACAATATTGGACCGATTAACAAGTCCACCTTGGGAACTGTGAGCTGTTAAGTTATTTATTTTGCTGCCTTGTATGAAAGAATGAGGAGAATTTCATCTGCATAGTTAAGCGTTCAGTAACTTCCCACAATAAATAACCCAGCATCTCTCTGTGCTGTAATGTCTTTCCTGGATCCTGATTGAGAACACAGAATTTTACTGTAATTGGTTTCTGTACCTTTCAAATGGTTTGGACACAATTGTGTTTCAGAGGAAGATTTTTATTTTTTCTTCAGGTGCTGTTAGTCACCAGTGCCGCCATGAAACTTCTCAAGCAATAAAATTATCAGGATCAGTGTATTCAAAACATCATTGAGTTCTATTTTAATGATACGATTTAAGTATCAATGCAAAAAGCTCGGTTTAGAATTTCAGTCTTGCACAATTCAATCGAATCAATAAATTATGGCGTTTCTATGAGGATGCACTTCACAATAATACAAAATACACCATTTCTAAAGAAATACATGGCTGAAAAATACACCATTCACGTGAATGCTCCAGCTCTGTACATCTACGGCTGTCTTTTGGGAGATGCAAGAGAGGAACAGACAGATTATACAAAATGCTTTGTAAGTTAAGGTTGTAGCTCATACAATTAAGATGGTTGAATTTTTCAGTATTGCTATACAGCAATTCCCATAATGAAATCTCTGATTTTTAGGTTTAGAACTCTCAAGCTCTGATTGCTATTAAATATAGCACAGGGTTTTCACTGTGGAGGGAATTAATTTAGAACTATTTTAATTCAGTAAATCTGGAGATTCCTAATGAAAGAGAAGGAGGTACATGCGTGTTTAAGATGCTGTAGTGCTGTCTCCTAAGACATAGGGTTTGTGGAGAGGCTGAGTATGGACCAAGGGATTCCTTGCAGGGCAGCTGAAGAGTAACTCCAGGCAAGGCAGGGTCTGTCCTCAGTACTCCCAGACCACTGGATTGACTCCTGCTTTTACTTTCACCTCCTTGACTTAGAAGCCAAAACCAGGGGAGTGAAAGGGTGGGCAGCAGACATGACACATCCCAGATTTCCATTCCAAGATGTCCAGTGAGATCTGACACAATTCAAAGCTTTTTGTTCTAGTTTGTGCAATAGGAGTGGGTGCTATCTTTGTTTCTCTTGCTGGTTGGATTTTTGTTTGGTGACTTTGGCTGTTAGGATCCTTGGTTCAACCTTCTGTCTCTGCTTCTAATATAATTTAAAACTGTTATTGTGGCTGATGAGTTCAAGTTCATATTGACTTCATATTTCAGTTGTTTGGGGTTTTTTGTGTGAATATTGACTGATATTTTATAGTGCAAAAAAGGAAAACCCCATCTAAGGAGGTAGCAGCACTTACTTACCATGGTCTCTTGCACCTTTTCACGCTGGGGTCCCGAGTGTGGGTGAGGTCTGTTTTGCTCCCCCTGGGAAGTGTCTGAGGGCAGTTGAGTACCCACAAACGTTCTGAGACAGGACAGTCCTTTTGGCCGAGTTCCAACGAAGCTGTCACAGGGGGGGTCTGTGACTCTGAGGTGACACAGCCCTGGCCCAAGCCGTGGGCCCTTTCTGGAAGTTTGTAGCTGCAGACTGTCCAGCCTGCCTGATACCCCACTAGACTCTCATGGAGAACATCCCATCAACCATTTACAATATTTGCTTTCTAAACTTATTTTCCTGCTCCTCAGTGTACCTGCTAGACATTCTCAGAGTATGCTCAGAGGGAGAACATTTTTTCTCATTTTAGGACCCTATTAGATAAGAGAAAGAATATGTTTGGCTCAACCACCGTATCTACAGATATCTTTTAATCAGAATATGAAGGAAAAAAAATATACAGTGAAAGGTCTTTACCTATTCTCTAGGCTGTTTATTCAGTAGTCGCTCAGGAATTACTTCTAACACATGTTCTGCTGGTCGTTTTCAACCTTTTCTGTCCCCAATATTAGTGTTGATACCAGTGCTACTGCCTGGGTTTTATTTCTCCTAAATAAAAGCCATGTACAGAAGGGGTCATCCAAGTCTCCCAGTGACGTTCCTACTCAAGGGAGGGATCGCAGCAGGACTCCAGGAGCTGTCTGCGCCCAGCTCACCTGTTTCTGCATATTTATATGAAGGCTGCTACATCCTGGTTCCCTCAAACCAAAAATAATTCCCTCTGCACAGTAAGATGCCCTAGATTTCTCATGGCTTTCATATGTGTTTTTAGGGACTCTGCCCTTAAAATTCATGGCAGGCACTTGAGATGTTATGTCCTTTTCATGACTCACTTCAGGGAGTTTCACAGTTGTCTTCAGTTTGTTCAGGCAAGATTTCTACCTCTGACTCTCCAAGCAGAAGAGAATTGCCATTAGCCTTTTATACCAGGCTTAATTGCCAATTACCAGCGGGTGAACAGCCTCATAACACTGTGTAGCTCCAAGCCTACCGTGCCTTGCAAAGGAGAAATCTCTGCACAAGGAGGGATAAAGGCCATTGAAGGACCTCTCAATTTCTGCCCAAGTTTCCAGTAGCTCCTTGTAGTTTTGAGAGCTCCTCCTGCATTTAACTGGAATATTCCTATTAAAAAAACTCACAATTCCGTCCAAAAGTAAAGACAGAAAGCATTTAAAAGGATTGTCTTTCAAAAACTAAGGCAAATGTAGTTTGAAAATTGTATCAACACAAGAAAACATACTATTCCAGTTCATCTTTGAAAAATAAGAAATTGCTTAGCAAAATGAAGTAAAAAGGGAGCAGCTGTTTTGTTCTGGTTTATTTAATCCCGTTTCTCCATATTTTAAGCAGAGCAGGTCACAAGCACAGTCCAGTGGGGGAAGTTCAGTATATGAAATGCACCAGCAGTTTTCTCTTGCAAATTGATTATTTAAATTGAGCTACTCTCAAGTAATGGACAATACCCGTGCTTACACGTATGAGTTTGTGTGGAGATTTGCATTCCAATCCATTCTTCTTTCTGTGCTCTCAGAGACATCCAACTTAATTTCTTTGTGCTTATCTCAGCACTTGCATCTTAAAATTAAAACTTATTAGGTGTTCATAAATTATTGTAAGGGGTTTTTTTTTACTGCTTTGTTCTTTTCTGCATATGGACACATGCATTTATCTGGATGCAGGACATTTATTTGCTGAGGAAACTATTGCAGAAATTTGGAAAGGTTAAACGAAAGGAATTGCTTTGACGTTTTCACTCAGATGTGATATCTGTAGTGCAGGACTGAAAAGTAGGAATTAGTGATGATTCCACCTCCAGTACCAGCTCCAAGGTGGGAGATGACTTTTCAAGAGGAGATAAAGGAAACATTGGGATTGGGAATTCATCCAAAGATTCTTGCAAGGATACCCAGGCTCTAGTGTTTTTTGTTGCTCTGATTTTTGGAGAATTCACAAGCCAAATTAAGTTGTTCTCATATTTTCTGCAGTATCCACTGCTGTCAATAGCATGATCACAAACAGAAAGTAATTTTCAAATTGTAATTAACCACAGACTCTCCTGGTTGCCGTACATCCAAACCTGCCAATTGCTGTTTCACGGAGGAGCTGGAATGTGAGTCTCCTTCACTATAAAGAGTAGAACAATCCTGTCTAAAGCAGAGTTCCCATCTTCTTCAGGGTCAGCCCACAAAGGTTCCTCTGCAGACCTAACTAAATTTCTGGCAGATCTTGTCTCAGTTATGCTTTGTTCCATCAAGCGTGCTTGGCAACTTGGCCGTATCTCATAAGCCTTTGGTTTTGGAGTTAGACTTGCCAATGCAGCTTTAAACTAAATGGGGTTGTAAATCAAAATGTCCTCATCTACAATTCTTCCCTAAGCATCTGATTACAATCATGCTGCATGCTACTTGTACAGGGATGTTTAAAACTGCCTATAAAACAACAGCTAATTGCTGATCTGCTTAATTAAAGAGAGCCTTTTGTTGTCACATATACAAAGATAAATGAAATAATCAGCTTTGGACTAATGAGAGATAATTAGATTATGCAGTCTGATAAATAAAGACAAAAATCCTGCAGATTGCCACTGTACTCTGGGCAGCTGAGATCACCACAGGATTTAGAGGGGCACTTTCCTTTCCTCACCATTCTTTTTGAATTTTTTGCATCCCAGAGTTAAGAAGGTGATCAGATCTTCCAGGCACTAGTGACTGTTGTTATGTACTGTAATTTAGGATTTGTTGTTTAGCAGCAGGGTGATTTGCATGGACACAATTTAATTTATTCAGAATTTAAGTTCCTGTGTAAAAATTTACTAGTTCTGACTGTTCACTGATGACCTTCCAGCCTGAACAGACACGTGATGCTGACAGTCCTCTTCGGGGCAGAAGTTAAATGAAAAACCTTTGTTTGTTCTTCTTGTTGCTCTATTTAGATTGATAAACAAAGGGTCAGTTTTGTCCAGAAGGCCGAAAATGCATATGCTCAGCAGGTGTGAACACCGAAGTCTAGTGACTGGTGGAAATTGCTCATTTTAATGGATTCAAACAGTTTCTTCTAGACCGGTGCCCAGAGCTTTGGGGGAATACCTGAGCAGCTTTCTTTATTCTTCCTTTTATTTTTGGTCTCTGGAGAAATAACTTGAGCTCACCAGAAGATGCTCGGCAGGCACACACCTGAAGCATGCAAACCACAGGGTCAGACCAGAGCTTGTAGAAAATTGAGTCATCCCATCTGTGCAGAACAGACATCATTGGACCAACTGTTTTATTCTTCAAATCTCCCTCTCTTATGCTGCACTGCTTGGCAATGTTGGCAGATCCCAAGATTTTTTTGAACAAATTGGCAAAAAAAAACCAACCAAAAAAATTGTCTTTAATTATCATTTTCCATATCAGTTTTGTAGCAGCTCTTCTTTTTACACAACATGTGTGTTAAACTCAGAAAAACCTTTGTTAGCGTGGGGGTATCAATAGATGACAAATTTACCAAGCAAGCATAAGTGAGATGTTTCTCCTGCATGGTTTCTGTGGCAAGAGTCTGTTTACAGCTGGATTGTTTGGTTTCGTCCTGGAACTGGGGTTTGGTGTCAAGAGCCAACAGAGAGCAAAAGCAGTGGTTGTTTCCTAACTGAGAGGGATAAGAATTTCTTGGTCCCTTCACCCACATCATGTGATTGTCAGCAAACAAAGATCAGTCATTTATCAGCATTTTTGTCTTATTTACAAGGTCAGAACAAAATATCATTTTGACAAGATGTCTTCCTACTCTTATGGCTAAAAGCCACCCTAAAGACAGTTCTAAATCTATAATCAGTCTTATGGTGCTGTGATACATGAACAATATTCTAGTGATTTGAATAATTTTTGCCATATTTGTAAGTTAGATTAATCCCATACAAGATTAAACAGCTGCTGCTTTCTCCTGTGTCAGCACTCTCCGTCCTGGTGCCACAGCCAGGTACTCCCACGTCCCCAGCAGGTACCAGCATGCTGCAGCTGCTTCAGTGTCTAGAATTAAGGTCACCTTCACAGGGATATACTGTCACACTGGCACCTATTTTCAACCTATTTTTCAAGCCTCTTAAACCTAGATTAGCCCAGTTAATTATTTTAATGCCTTCATATTCAGAGTTAGGATGTTGCGTAGTATTAATGCCCATTTAATTAAAGACACCCAGCCAAATCTTCCATTTAAGCTTCATAAGTTTTGCCTATTAACAACACTGTATTTTGTCTGTCCTCACATGGATCATGACACGGACACAAAGAAAAAAGGTGGAGAAGTGCATTTAATTAAATAGCAGGAGTAGGTCAAGTGTCTGCCTCATATGTCATTGTACAACAAAGATGACTGCGGGAAAATCCCAGGAAAATCAGCCACTCAGTAAACTGAGTCTGCTGGAGAGCCCTGTGGTCACCCTCCCTTGGAGGAGCCATCCACAGTCTCCTGCCCTGCCTTATGCCTTCATCCATGTTAAGTCATGTTTATTTTCTCAGGAAAGAGGAAGCAGGCAAGAAGACCACCTGAAAGGGTGGATGTTCCTCATCGTGAGCAAAAGAAGGTGAACTGGACCATTTGTTACTGGGCAACAGCATTTTCTCATGGATTTTCAGAAAGATCTATATACAACACACATCCTCTCTCATTAAAGGCAGCTCAAACACTTAGCAAAGGTCAACTCCTAGCTGGGGTAGAGCTGTGGGGAGACAAGAGGTTAAGGCTGGTAAAATTCCCATGATATCTTTTATCGAGGTGAAGAGATAGCATATGAGAAGAAGAAATCAGAAGAAATATCATGTCCAGCTACTTAAGAGGAATGAGCTTTTAACTCTTGGAACTTCTGCAGTATTTGTCAGCTGATATCTGGACTGCTCATCACTAGCTACTCAAAAACAATCCTCTAGCAGTTAGTTCCTGAGAAGCCTTTTTCCTATTCCCTTTATCTCCTGAAAAGCTGCTGTGCTGCTCAGGAAGCTGGCCAGCACTCATCCATATTATCTGGAGGCCTCAGTCCTGAATCAGGACACTTCACTGACAAGTGCTGCCCAAACCCAGAGCAAAAAATCATCACTGCATCGATAGTTTGTGATCAAATTATTCTCACACAGATTCTTCTTTGTCTGTGCATTATGTCAATCAATGGCAAACCGATTTTTTGTATAATTCCTGACACATTTAAAATGCTGCTGGATATGAAGGGTGAGGTGGGAGAAGTGAGTGTGTGACACCATTTCTCACAGCAGGCTTTTAGGCAGATCAGCCTCAGGTGGGCGAGGAGGGTGCTGGGCTGCTGCAAGAGGCAGTGTTTTCAAATGCTCCCATCCCCAGTTTGTCTTTTCCAACATACCAGTGAATCCAGTTGTGTTGCAGTGCTGATTTCTCCAGTTTGGACACACTCATCCCTGGAGGATAAGAAGGTGCACTGGTTAGAGGCGGGAATTTTACCTTCCTGCATGCTTCTAACTTTAGTCTAACCTAATCTCAAGGACCCAACAGCTACATCTCATCAGTAAAAGAATTGACCCTTGCCCTCTTCCCCCAGCAACATCAAGCAGTGTTGACACAAGAGGGATGCAAAGCAGGGGAAGAGACCCAGAGCAGGCATCAGATGCAGACGTGCAGAATTAGACCAGCTGCTGGTGTAAAGACAAAGAATATTTATAGTGAGCTAAAGTGAACTTGTAAATGTGGCTGTATTTGAGAATTTAAAAACTAAGATGAAAAGGGTTTTCATTATCTTAAAAGCACATTACTAAGTGTTTACAGTGGTGATCTGTAATTAAGTAATTTAGATCTGTCCACAAATTCTCACGTAGGAGTAGGTGTCACATTACCTGCCTGCTCACCAAAGCTTTCCTAGAAGCAGTTGAATCTTGACAGAAAGCAAAATCCATTTGAGTTAACATGGAAATCTCAGGGGAACTTTAAAAAGATTCTTGAATAATTTTAAAATCTAATTGTATTTACACTCCTAACTGCTTTAAGCCCTTTTTCAAATTCATTGGCAAACAAGTGAAACACATCTGAGTTGTATGATTTATCACATGAGATTTCATCAAGGATAGCACAGCTGAAATGAACTGCGTGTTCTCAAAAGCTAACAGGCAGGTCCTGCCCTTTTTGGACATGCTGCAGTTTTTGTTAGTGACTTTTAGTGGGGAGAGTCTTATTTGTTAAAAAAAAAAGCGCACTCTCTAAAGAACATTTAATGTCATGACTTATAACATTTGCTGCTGGGGACATTTTGCAAGATGATGAGAAAGCAGCATATCAATTATTAGACTCACATTTTAATACTAATAACTCTTTGCATTCTCACAGCACTTTTCAGCCTAGAAACTCAGTGCACTGCTGTGCATAGAAATGTCTGTGCCAGTCGGGTAGTGTTTGTAAGGAAGGGTTTTTCCTCAGAGGCAAGCTGCTGCTTAGCAAGGTGAGGCCACAGCTGACACCCCTTGCGAGGGGACGGTTACAGTAAGAGAATCCTGCAATGCTGTCTTGTCATAGGAGGCTAAAACACCATCAGCTCTTAGTGCCTCCTCAGTGGTGGGGCTGTCAGCAACCCTCCCGTGCTGGGCAGCTCTCAGTTCTCAGGTATCTAACAATGGCTGTTCACTCTTAGTAACCAGGGAATATTCTCTGGAGACAGAAAGTCCTGTCAGATCATATAATTAAAGACTGTTCCTTTCTGGTTTGGTCCCAAAGCATTGTGTTCAGGATCTGTTTTCTAAAACACGTAGTTACAGGATTTTGCTCTTATTTGGGTGTGTACAGCTGTGGACAGGAATGCAGACACAAGGAAGATTTGTATCTGGTCCAGGGAATCAATTGCACATGTACAGAGTCCCAGAAACAACCCGGTCCTTCATGGATTCAGCAGCACACATCCAGCCATTCCAGGTTGTGAGCACGACTTTTAACACAATATTTATGACACTGAGTCCTCTCTGGTTTTCAGTGAACATTCAGTAAAATAATTTCTGGCACGATTTTAATATGCATTGCAGTAAGCAATGCTTTTCTGTCTTGCAGCACTGAGTTGTGCAGCTTTAGCTTATCAAGGACTGATACCACCAAAGCCCATCAACTGCAGCAGAATTAGTCACAATATTAAGCATAAATGCCTGCAGACATTTTTATGGGATCAGACCCTTCACATTGTAAAGGAATAAATTGAAATTCACATTTTATTTGGTTGAAGGTTGTCATTGAATCAATGTTTGGACGGAGATGCTTTTCATTCTGCAGCACAATGTCTCTTGGTAACAGACAGAAAACTTTGTAAGAAGTGAGCACTAAGAAGCAGCTAAGCAACGGAACTGTGAAACCTTTTAAAGTTGTCAGGGATGGGGGAAGACTTTCAATAGGCGTGCAAGGCGTGTTTTGAAATAAGAAATATATATATATATTGACTGTAGGAAGTTTCAGCACGTGTCTTTTTCAGAGACCACATAGTGACCCAAAACTGAAGACAGAAATCTAGCCTTATGTCATAAGCAAATAACAGAGATGCTGATGTAGTGTCCCAAAACAATTTCTGTATGTTTACTGGTCTTTATTTGCTGTGTTTCCTGTAAACCAAAGTCCACGTTAGAAATGTAAATATGACAGATTTCAAAATATCTTTATGATAGTTTATCTCCGTTTTTAACAATAGTATTGTCTTTTTGGCACATATTTCAGTTACTTCTTGTCTATTCTGAATCACAGAATGGCCATAAAAATGTGTTTTCTGTGCCCACCAAGGTACCAGTACAGAAGGGCAGCCCATGGGGCCTCCTCGATCAAGGAGCAGGTTTTTTGTTGCATTATTTACTGGTTTACTCTTCCATAGGAACAAAGCACTATTTGATCCCCACTTTTATTTCCACTAAATCTCATTTGCTCTGTAGTTTACCCCCATCCGTGTGTTCAACAGAGGTACTTACAGCACTAATAAAAGCATTTTTCTGTGGAGGGTCAAAAATCATTTCTCTTAATACATCTGTGGATCTGTTTTTAAACATCATCCATTAGTTGTAGCAGTTATATTACAGGGGAAACTGAAAAATAGGTTTTTTACTGTCAGAAATAAATAATTAATAAATAATTAAAGCCTATGTTAGAAAACGGTCTTTTTGTTATAGCACTAATGATAAAAGTGACCCACAAACTCTTGTCTTCATACGTTATTTTAGCCATCTCTACCTGCAGAGGAGAGTGTGCTCTCCCTGCTTAGCATGTGGGAATGTAGCAATCTTCCAATATGTTACATCTGCAGATTAGAAGAGACACAGACTCATCCCTGGCCAGGAAGCTGCTGGCTCCATCCTCATTATGGCAGATTGATCAGTTTATACTGATTACAGGAAATGGCTGTTAACTGGGTGAATAAATAACAGATCTGTGAGCAGGGCTTATCTTAAAATTTATTGTTCCTTTCTCCAAAAATGATCATGTAGAAAAGCAGAGGAGGGACAACGATGTTCCATTCAATCACAGAAAGATTTTTTCCTTTTCCAATAAGGGTAGATGTTCATTTCCCAGTTTACCCAGAGTAAAAAGCAAGCATCCTTGCCTGTCCTTTCAAAGTTTCTCTCGCAGACATGCTATCTCCCAGCTAATATTAACACCTTTTAGCACACAGCGCCCTTGGGTAACTGTTATGTTATTTTGAGGAGTGGGAGGTGGACACTGAAGCCACAGAAAAGCTGCACATTCCGTGGGCTGCAGGGAGTTCTGTGCAGGTGCCTGGGACTCTGTGCTCGCTGAGAGGGCTCTTTTGGGCTGGGAACACCTCCCACATCACCCACGGGGCTCAGTTTGCCACTCACTCCCCAAGAGATGGGGAAAGGCAGGTGAGAAATGGAAGGGCAAGTTCACACACTGCAGTTTTATGTCTTGAAAGCAATCTGTTACACTGACCCCACTATCTCTGCTCATTTGGGGAAGAAAGTTTAGTGTTTGTACTAAACAAGAATATTTTATTCTTTTTATTCTTTTCTCACTTGAGCCATTCTAAACTTTCCATAGTTTAGCGTTATTGTGTTCCTTATTTCCATTTCCAGTCTCATTCCTAAGAAAACAGGGGTTTGCATCATATTAGAATTATATGCAATAATATAATTGCATATGTTAGTGATCTTGCTTTATCAAGAGCCTGATTAGTCTAAAATAAAAAGAAATTCAATTTTAGTATTACTGTATGTGTAGAGTAAATATGTTGTTTGCAGTAAAGTTTTCACCTCCATTTGCTTTTGATGCTTATTATAACTTAATAAGTTTTTTATTCAGTTTGTAAAGTGCCCCTTTTTAGCCTCTAGCTGCTGGGTGACACCATCTGTGATTTCCAATGAAATTAAATTAAGTGTAAATTCAATCAACATGAAGATTGTTGCTTCCACAACTTCACTGATAGGCTTGGGATCACATGTAAGTGACACATCTCTCACACGGGAAGCACAACCACTGTGTGAGCCAGGTTAACTTAAAGGAGAAGATTTCCCAGGGAACAGAGTGGCTAGCATACTATTTCCAGTGTATCATGCCTGGTTTAATTAATGATTAATTATCATTAATGACCTTAGCTCAGCTCTTCTTGGCAACAGGCACTCAGGGTGACCTCTCCATTTTTCTTCAATAAGAAGCCTGTCTCCAGGTGCATCTTTATCTTGTCCCCTGCTCCGAGAGCGCGGGGTCACCACCTGAGCAGTGCCTGCTCCCCAGCAGGGCCCTTCCAGCTGAGGAGGGGGAGGCTGTGCAGGGCATGACTGAGCAGAGGGCACAAACACTTTGCTTAGACACTGGAGCATGGACAGCACGACGTTTGTTAGTCTTCATGTACCTCAAATGACTGGTAGGATCTGAGGTCCAAGAACAAGGAAACCAGGGAATTAAAAAAAAAAAAGGTTAGGGTAATTAAAAAAGGAAAAAGATCTTTTTGCACCTGCTATTCTCTCCTTTTTCTTTCTGCTGAGATGCACTTCATTATTTTTGCCTTTGCCATAACCATACTATAATCTTCTCTTTAACCAGTTCATAACAGGAAGCACAATGATTGAGTTCAACCAAATGCCAGTAAAACCATCCCTAGGGAAACAGTCAAGTGGTCAAAGCTTGAAAATGTGGCTTGTGCTATTCTATCTGCACTGACGTTTTGCTCACCTCCCCAAACACCTTTGTGAACATATCTAAACAAAAAGTAAAAACTAATTCCCCTTTCACTGTCGTCCTCTTTGAGTCAGAAAGATTAGTATTTTTCACTACATAATTTTTACAGGATTTTCCAATAGGACTTTACACAATCTGTGGCCTAGATGACTCAGGGTGTTAGTTACCAAAGAAGACAAGTAGTGATTTCCAGCACAGGGGTGAGCTAATTTCACAATGGACACAAATGATAACTTACAGTACCAGAACATCAGAGTATTTGACAATAATCCCCGCACTTCCCAGCAAACACTTTGAGAAAGTGGGGATCAATGTCTAATAGTATTGGTTATTATTGGTATCCTCCTGACATATCTAGGTTTTTTCGTCTTCTTTAATACAAAAATGAGGTCACTTTGAGAATATATTGGCAGAGAAACTTTACAAGAAATCTTGGAGGCTTAGATGTTTGGGGTTTTTAAACCAGAATAACTTTCTATCTCTTAACTGTTAAGTTTGCAAAACCCCTTCCAAAGAACATGCAGTCCTTAGCTCAGGGAAAGTGGACTACAGAAAAAGGGCTTAACTGATGGCAGCGTAATTCATTGTTCATTTTATATTAGTGTCTAGCTACAAATCTATTTTCCAGGTAGACTATGTGGCCTCCTGTACATCTCCTTGAACGTGACAGTACAGTGTGTAAACCATTTGGTGAAGGTTACTGTCAATAACAAAGGAAAGAGCAAAGAATAAGATATCAATCCAAATTCTTTGAGTATTGTTCTATAGTTCTAACCCCGATCACTCAGCATAGGTTGGGAGTTTTCAGTAACCCAGTATATTTGGGAAAAGAGGTGTGTGTGTGTGTGTGTGTAAGCAAAACAATAGGTGTCACCAGGTGTCACTATTACACGGGGTTTTTTCTTTATGTGTGAGCAAATGGCCAGTTTGGGGAAGATACATCACATTATCAGTTCATGCTTAAGTATTTGGTATAGAACCACCAGTGTAGGCAGAAAAGGCTCTGCAAATGCAGGAGAACCTGCTGTCTGCTCTGGGCTGATGTCAGGCACATCATTTATCACCGGGGACAGGGAGAACCATGGGGCTGAGGTTCCTGCAAGGGAGAGTTTCCCCCAGTACTGTTGTAGAATCTCTGTTCTGGAATTAATATGAATATGTATAAGTAAACCAAAATGCACTGTAATATCTCCTGTAAATGCATCACTGCATCTTCTTTGCTGACAAATTGCCTGTAGAAGCCTGATCATCTTCTGCTATCTAGCAGAAGATAGATGTAGTACTAAAACAAGGTGCACCACTCGTGTGTGTTTGCTCTACAGTGCTGGTGTACTATACATCAAACAGCGAAAACAAGTGTAAATATTTGGAGAAGAAATGGTAGAGCATAAGGACAATGAGGGCTGGATACTGACTTTTACTGTAAAACTGCAGACATGGACTTACCTGGCCAAAGAATGCAATGCTGTGTTTTAAGCAGTGGTGTATCTCCCTCAGAGGTTACCATGTGACTTCCCACAGAACCTTGCAGAAATCCTAAGTGATGAGTGGGTAGTGAGCTGAATGACTCTCAGACTCGACACAGACTGTAGCTTCAGGACAAATCCCACTCGTATTGCCAAGCAGCTGGCAAGGAACCCACTTCTATCTAGCCCTGGGTGGGACAGACACAGGTAAGCACAGAAGAGGGCTGGGATGGCCACTGAAGGAACCAATTCTGCCCAGCCACTGCATGGGGCAGGCGGCAGCCTTGGCTGGTGTTTGCTACCATGGACAGCTGGCAGAGCTGCAAATATTTGGTCTGAAGTGAGGTTGTTTAGTTTGCAGGAAGCTTTACCTTCAGCCAGCCTGGTGGCCATAGGGTGTTAAGGAAATGTGTCTCTCCAGACCCCAAGAACTGAGCTGCGTGGGGAGCTCTGCAGAGAAAGCACTGAAATACTTCAGGGTGCAAGTATTGGTTGCTTCAGTTTTAGTAATCCACCTTAGAATGCCATTTTCAGCAAAAGGAATTTCTGACAAATAAAACTTTCCTGTTTTCAACATCTGCCTTTATCCAAAGCTCACTGGAGGCAACAGGAATCTTTAAGCTCACTGAAAGGACTTTGCATCATTCCTGTTTTGAATATTTCTTGCTTCCTGCCTAATAGGAATAGTATGTCTTGTGATGTGCTGCATTGCAGTTTGGTCTCTGGAAGAAGCAGTGTTGGAATTGATGAATCATTCTCCTCATTGAGATATTGCCATATAGGACTGTAACTGTCATAAACAGTATTGCAGTGACTGAACGTAAACATCTCGATCTGTGGAATAATCTTATCCCTTTTGAGCATTCACAGCTGCTTCTTTACCCCTAACTTCACCTGATTCACTTCAAGGGGGAAGCCTCTTTCAAGCTATTTTCTTTCCTTTGCTTAAGAAACACTATCCGTTCCTCTGCACACTCTGACATTGCTTCTTCCCCTGAAAGCTGGTGCCCTTGGACATTTGAACCTCATTAAATTTAGAAAGCCCAGTAACTTGGGTTTGTTCCCATAGTGATGTTGCAAATCTCATATTTGCATGGGATTCTTTTTAAACATTCATTATCTCTCTTGGTTGCCAACACTAAGTATATAATCACATCCTCTTTTATGTAGAAAACTTGAATTCTATAAGACATGGAGCTTTATAGCAGTGTAAGGAAAAGGAGACAATGCACCAAAGAAGTAATCACTCTGTACATTTACTAGTGGGAAAGCTGCAGAAGGGAAAAAGAACAAAAATAATTTGAGACAAAAAACCTGACAGACATGGTATGTACTAGTGCAAACTGGGGACAAATTTTAGATATGTGGGAAAAAGTTCACAATCCTCTCACCTGTCTCAGGATAAGCCATGAAACAGGGGACTTGCTATGCCAGAGTAACAGAGCTTTAATGAGTACCAATTCCTTCTTCTGGTTCAGCAAGCACTGTCCTGGTCACGACTGCCACAGCCTGGAGGTGCTGACTACCACATCTCCATCTAAGTACTTGCTCCTGGGCACTCAGAGGAGGGCCAGTTTTATTAAGCCAGTTTGAGGCCATCAAACAAGATGAGACTCCTGATAGCTCAGGACTATAATAAGGTAGTGCATTACACATTGTGTAATAAATATAGCTGGAAGCATTACAAAATGGCTGGAGAAATCTCCAACATTAATATTTGATTCAAGATCTTTTAGTTGTCTGTGGCATATTTTGATTGAGGAGGCTTGTGAGTATATTTATTTATTTTTAGATTTATGTAAATGTGCACAGTCAACATCTCTTGAGGCACCAGTATGGCATCCAGTAATACGTACTGTGTAGTGTATTTCCATCAGAGTAAAGGAGCAACGCTGCTCGTCCCAAAAAACAAATACGGCTAAATGCCCTGCGGGAGCCCCTGACAAAGCAGGTATCAGCTCACAGCACTTCCACGGGGCCAGCAGCAGGTGCGTGGAAGGAATTTGTGTGTCAGGGTCGCGGGCTGCGCTGTGACGGGCTCTGCCAGGTTCGCTGACCCGGCGGGTGCTGGCTCAGAGCGGCAGGGAGAGGCAGCGCCTGTGCCGCCCCTGCCCGGGACCACCAGAGCCCCTCGGGGCACGGCAGGAGCCCGGCAGGCCGGGGGCGGCCCGGGGGCGGTGCAGAGCCCGGCCCGCTGTCCCCAGCTGCGGGCGCCCCGAGGGCTGGACACGCTTCCTGCCCGGCTGGGCAGACCTTGCTCTGGCAGGGGGCTCATGCCTGCAGCCCCTGCTCCCTCCCCGGGCTGCACAGATTGCTGATATCCTTTTTGGATTGGGGTAGATAGATGCTTGATGTTCCTGTTTAGTTCTAGCTCTTATGTCCTATCTGCCAAGGAAATGATGCATGATTATCCTCTAAAAACAAAATCTATCCTGCCAAGCACAAGTGATGCAGTTTTCTAAACGGGTTTTTCTAATGGGACAACTGTTGCAATGAGGAGCCTTTTGAAAAGGCTGTGTGGTTTGTAATGATTCAGGAAGCCAGAGCATGGCTCTGGTGGCCGTATCCCAAAGCAGGGCGGCTGGGAAAAGCGCTGCGCAGGCCCTGCCTTGAGGGATGGTGTCCTGGCACTGTCACCGCTCGGGGAGCCCGGGTGCTGCCTGCCCTGCCCGGCATCTCCCCCTCACAGACCTGCCCCGGGGCTGGCTGAGCCGCGGCCCCCGAGCAGCCCCGGGGCTCCCTGCCGGCCCGGCGCCGCTGGAAGCGGCGGGAGCTGCAGCCCGGGGACGGCCGGGAGGGACACCCAGCTCCGCCGGATGGCAGCGGGCACAGCCAGCCCGCGCCTGGGCGTGCTCTCGGCGCTGCAGCACCGCTCAAGGGCGCTTTGGTTTAACCGCTTTGCTCTTCTCCACGTCTGAGCAGGTCAAACTGTCTGATGAGAGCTGGGTTTGCAATATTTCTGAGCAAGGTGCTTTGTGTGGGTAGAAGTATGGCAGTTATCAAAGCTTAAATTATTGAATGTCATCTACTATTTTTTTAAAATAAAACAATTTCTGATGAACATTTGTGATTTTTCCATTGCTTTGAAAGCATAAAGAAACATCTGTCCTTTTGCAAAATCTTTTGATTTTTTTGTTTCTTTAAGAAAAGTGGACTGACAGATTTATTTTTTTTTAAAAGACTTTAAAGATGAAAGAAGTTAGGACCTCAACTTTTATGTCTTTTCCAACAGCAATATTCAATGTTCTTAAAATTATTTTACACTTTAAACGTCTCGTTTAGTTAAACAAAATGCCATTTAAACAGGTTTTTTATGCCTCAGTTTTTCTCTCAAGTAAGGTCGATTAGCAAAACAAACCTTCTTATAGGAAAAAAATAAAGACAAATTAGAAGGTGGCCCCCACACTCACACACTTACATATTTTCCAGAATTTGCTTCTCTCTTTCACAACATGACTCAGGTGAAGATGAGTGCTAAAGCTTCATCTGACCGTATTTGCCCTCCTAAATTTTCTTGTACTCAAACACAGTCATTTTCCCACTTCCATCTCCATTTCATGTAAAGAAATGAGAGGTCAGAGAGGGGGATTCTCACTCCATCCCATTCACGTGTTGGAAAGAAAAGTGGAAACAGTCAACTGAAAATCTGATTTTCCAGAAATATTTCCGGAGAGAAGTCCCACCTGTCCCCCGGGACAGTAGCACTCCTCACCTTGAGATGTCCCCATTGTCCGGTGCCATGGACACTCCACCTGTGGAAGGTGTGTGCCTCTCCCTCCCTCTCTCATTTCTCCTGGCTTCTCTAAATAAGCAATAAACACAGTTTTAGACCTGTCACTGTTTTCCACTGCTTGGCAACTTCCAGCTTTCTGAGGATTGCTTTTGTCTAATTGTTCTGGTGAGTAATTCAGCTGTGCCTGTGAGACGACAGCGATTCCTCGTGGCTGACGGGCTGCTTTGTGCTCATGTCACAGCGTCTTTGGAAAATTGTTAGCTCGCACTGTGGTAATTCAATTTTGATGAATACTCTGTAACTTAATTTACTCTGTGGCAAAACACAATTGTATAAACAAATTGCTTCTGTCCACACCCGTCGTACCTTCACATGGCATCATTTTAATATTAACCACTTTGAGCTATGGGAGATTATATTGTAGACCCTGAAGCAGGAATGTGTCTGTAAGCACAGGGCAGATGGTTTTAGTTTCACTTTACAGATCTTACAGAGGTCATTTACTAAATGTGAGAATAGTAGACCAAAATAAAAGGAATTGCCATAATGTACAAAAAAAGGTGAGTTGAGACAGCAGCTGGGAGACCCTGGCAGGAACTGGGACACTGCTGCATGGGATCTGCCCTCAGTCAAACACAGCAATTCCCATGTTACAAGGAGTGTAGAGCACTGTGGAATATAAGTTTTAGTTTGGCAATTAGGTTAAAAATTTGTGAAATATTGACCATCATTAGCATCGGAGATATTGCAAAGTTGTTGAAGAAAATGAAAAGCTCTTTTCCTGCTAGCAGGAGCAGCCTCCAGCCTGCTGTGCAGCTCAGGCTGTGTCTGCACCACGAGCCCAGGGCCCCAGAACACCTTCCAGTGAGGAAAACAGCTGGCCTTAAACTGAAATATGATTAGTTGCTCTAAAACCTGGATAACTTCCTTAATTAAGTTTGATGCAGGCCTACCTATGGTCATTGACTTAGGGGCTGCATTGCTGAGAGGAACACCATTCTAGTTTTTAGATAACAGAATATTGAAGGCAAAATCAATAAGAGATTTGCTGTATTGTGTTTGCTTTAAATTATGGAAGTGTTGTACGCAAATATTATCAAAATTATAATATTTGAGCCTAATAAAAAAGTAAAGGCATCATCAGGGACATTACCAACAGCAAGGCAGCCCTGGTCTTTTTTATTTTTCACATCCATCCTGACAATTTGACTTCCATTTACATGGGAAAAAGGGTGATGGAAGATGTTTTAAAAGAGATTAAAGAAACTGACACACTTTGCGCTGCAATGAAAATGCAGTGTGAAGCTGGCCAGACTCACTTTTTAAAAAACGCTGATAACCCTACTGATCAGAGTGGAATTATATCGGGGGTCAGATCAGCCCAGTGTTATTTCCAGAAACACCTTTATCACCACCAGTTCCCATCCCATGTTCTCCAAATGTCCAGTTTGCGCCCACAGATGTTTCCAGGCACTCTCAAGGCAAACATGTGGCACCAGCTCCTTGCAGGTTTTCCTTTAACAGCTCAAGATGTTCTACAGAAGGTGTTTAGCATGTGCTGCCCATGTGCCCCCCTTGGGTACGCAGAGGGGTCCTGTAATCTGCAGATACTCCCCACGGCCCAGGTGCTGGCACTGAGGGCTGGGTGCTATTTTAAAACCTTACTAGAATGAATGCTCTCTCTTCTGACCCTTAGGTGTGTCTGAAAGTCCCGTTCTCCCTTCTCACCAAGCCTCTGTCACGCGAGCTGCCTGGCGTTCAGTCCTGGGGGCTCGGGGCGAGCAGGGCGTGCCGGGCACGCGGTGGCAGCCGGGGCTCAGCCGGTGCCAGGCCAGCCCTCCAGGGAATGCTGCCAGGCTCCTCGAAATCCCGTGTGTAGGTTTCAGCAAGTGGAAAAGACTAATGGAGGTGCAAATAAACATTTGAGAAATTTTCTTTTAGAACTCCATTGTGACCTTTTCTTGGGCCCATCACAAAGGATGTTCATTGTTTGTGGTGTCTACCTATGGATCTCCTTTTTGAACCTGTGGAGCTGTTATTAAAGGAGAAAGCTGGAAACTTGAAAACTGCTGGTCCCAACTGTTTAATGGGTATGGATTTACCTAAGGATGCTTTGCCCAGCATCAAGAAGCCATAAGAAGAGCACATCACTAGTTCTTCCCAATGCAATGACCTGATGTTGTTTCTGCTCTCTGATTGTAGCAAGCTTTGGTTTTTTGACAAGGAGCTTTGGTCAATGCTATCTTGGAAAAATTCAGGTTTCCCTAACACTTCTGTGAATATTTGTGGCTAATGGAGAACATGATCCTCCAGACAATAGCAATTTGCATTTAAATTCCTTATTCACAGGCAGCCTCAAAACTTCTTTTCTGTCTCAAAGTAGTTTTGCAGGTCTAAGAGAGATTTTTAGCCATGGACTGCACTGGCCTTCAAGAAATAGAATTGTGCCATGGTGTCATGGATTATAAACTCTTACCTTGCACTCCAGACTCTCTGTACAGATCTGTCATTTACCAGCTCGTGGCTGAACGCTGTCCTGAGCAGCCCTGGATGCACGAATGTCCTCGAAGGCTTTGCTGCCTTGGGCCTTGCTGTAAGAACTTAAGTGTGTGCCTAAATATTTGCAGTATTGGGACTACAATAATTGTTCCATTTTATTAAGATTTGAACAAAATAGAATCAAAATGTTTCCCCATAAAGTAGAGCAGATATCTTTCAACCACCATTTTGGAGTTTGATCTTTTGAATTTTATTGTTGGTCCTGGGATTTACTCAACCCTTCTCTTATCTGCTGTGAAATGTTATTTCCACCAAAGGTGGTCTCTGTATTAAGATGCAAGCTGCTTGAACAGTAGATTAACCAATGTGATTAATGATGATAATGGATGAATGCTTTTGTCACTAACAAAACTGCATGACCGCATATAAGCCTTAAAAACAGAATTTAAAAAATAGCATTGCTTAATCTGTTTCAAGAAGATTGTAAATGCGTTGAGATATTGATCCAGCCTGTGAGGCTGCTTATAAGGATACTCTCTGCCTGCTGTAGTGTGCTTAGATACAATCTAATAAGAGCTCATTGAATAATAAACAATGGTAGCCACCCAATCCTAAAAATTTAGATTGACGGAATTCCCTCCCCAGTGAAGAGAAAAAAGCTGCCCATAAACCCATTACTGTCCAATCACCCATAAGCCAATAGAAGATCTTGGATTATTGGAACTCTTAGCTTTAAGAGAAATTGCTTTCCTAAATTTGACCTCCCACACTAAATATAAAATATGGACCATCTGTAATGAAGGGATTGCAGCCCAAATAGCTATCATCTCTCGGTGGCAAAGGTTAGAAGGTTGATGCACATTGGTTCCATGGGGATGGGGATGTTGGTGACCTTTTGGCATGAAAATGGTCACTTGGAGCTGTAATGTGAGAGAAAGGGGTCGGGTATTAGCCACTAAAGACTCTCTGATGCTGTGTCCTTGTTAAGCTTTTACAGAAAAAGCTATGGAGGCATTATGGGAAACAGCATCAAATCCCATCTACCAGATCTGAATATGATACAGAGGAAAAGTGAAACTGGATATATGCTCCATTTAGGTAACATTTCTTCACTTCTTAAAAGGACAAATGTCATCTGAGCTTATGTAGAGCATTCATTTCAAAAAATCAGCAGGTGAAAACAATAATCTTTTTGCCACTCCTGGACTCAACTTTGTATTTGACTGCTCATGATGGGCCAAGTGTGTAAGTCCCAAGATGCATTCCCTTTCCTTGTTTGCTTAAGGAATCAAATATTGCAGAAAGCAAAACAAAAACCCAGTGTGCGGTTAAATGAAATTGCTGCTGTCCATAGCCTGTGTTTTAGTGTAATTCCTGTAAATGATTGTGAGGGGCTATAGAGGGAAACACAGCGAACACAATGTTCCTTTTTGATCAGCAGCTTTTAACAAAGGAAGGATGTTGAACATCTGAAAGTAGGGAGTGCAGAGTTCACTGCAGGTCACCATTAAGGACAAGAACAAGGTAATGTAAGAGGCTGTGTGATTCCAGGTTGACAGGAGGATTTTAAAAGATCAAAAGTGTTTTTTATATATGTTTTAGAGGACCAGAAGTGCTTTCAGTCAACAGATGAAAATGCTAGTGTTTAGAAATGATGAAAGCAAGACAAATGTGGTGGTGAATTCCAACTGAGTCATCAAAACAACAAGTATTCTTAGTCTGTGGTTTTTAAAAGATTACTGCAAATTGTCCATCAGTGCAGGTGTGGTAAAAATGGCTATTCTGCTGCTATATGAACAGCTCACTGCATTTGTTATTTTGGGATGGCAAAGTTGACAGTGAGTTGTGACTTGCAGTATTTCTCCTTTTAGATCTAGATGTATTTGAATAAGTCTGTTAATTATTTAAGCTCTACATTGTGCTCTCTTCCTGTCAGTAACAGCAATAGAAATGTTTTTACTGTATAATTAAGGAGCTGGAGAGAAAAGAAAGAAACAATTAATAGCTGTTTCTGATAGAACCTTCATCAGTTCAGTGCGAAAAAGAAAAATGATGGAGGAATATTGCCACCAGCAATCCCTCAGTCAGGTGACTTTTTTGCTGGATCAATTCTGGTTGCTAAGCAACAAGCAAAAAGGCACGGTTATGTTTTGGTAAATCTTTTATTTTTGAATATTCTGTGCTGGAGTTTCAGATATTGTATCTCTTACTAATGCTCTTCATCTGAAACTCAGGTATCTTCTGAGCCATAAAAGCCCATCTTTTCTTATTTAAAAGGGATGACGTTATTTAGTTTTCAGAAAAACTTTTGTGGCTAATACACACATGAAAATGCAAAACTGAACCAGTGATTAGAGAATTTGTTAAACAAAACCACAGAAAAATCATTACAACAACTTTGACATTTTTGGTTAATGATATCTACATTAATGAGTTAATTGCCAATGCATCACATTTTATGCCACTATCAAATATTAATGTTATCAATGTTATAATAATAGCATCTATTGATATAATTGAAGCCTGCTTTCCAATAGGTGTCACCATGAATAATACCATTGCAGTATTAAAATCAATAATAAGAATATTAGGAGGGCATTATAAAATGTCAATACAATGAAAACCACTTAAATGAATGCTTGATATAAAACAAACTGACTAAATATTCTAAGCTATAATTTAAAAGAATAAATTCACAACCCTGTGTATAACAGTTTGGATATTGCAACTCTACCATTCTTAAAAGCAGCAGACTAAAACTAATAATCAAAAAAAGTTATGAAGAGAAGAAATCATTGTGTGTTCAGTGAGAAAATATTCAAAGAGTATATGCTATGTCTGCGGAAAGTATAAATACTATAAGGGCTTTGGTGTTACATTTAAGAGAAAACCTTTGTGTTGCAAGTGTCCAAAATCTGCTTGCAAATATCCGTGCCTGTCTTCCTGTGAGGTCAGTTCTAGCCAGACACTCAGCTGAGGCGCGGCAGGATACGTGCACTGTGTATGAAGAAATCAACTGCCCAGCCCTGCAAGAGGACTGGAAAGACAAAATTCCAATTTTCCGACATGAAACATCTTGTCAATCTGTGGCCATTGCTTTTCCACTTCAATGGTGGCAAACTGGCCCAAAGCTGAGGGTAATTCTCTGTGCCTTTCAGCACCTGAAAATGATGCAAAAAAAGAAAGGTCACAAGTAGGCTTTGAAAATATAGCACCTGAATATCGCCAGTTCTGTTTATGTGGAATAACAAGCAAAACAAATATTTGGGGNCAAAATTAAGGTGCTTCATTTTCATCCAGTGGACTGAGCGAAACTCCCTCAGAGTCTGGGTTGGTTTTGGCATTTATCCTGGCACCCACAAGAGCGAGGTGGGCACTGGCAGGTGCCGGGTGTGGGGGATTTGTCCCTCTGCCAGAGCCTTTCCCTGTCGTGTGCGGACCCTGGGCAGGAGGAGGATTTCCTCCCCCAGCTGTGCAGCTGGGCTGGGAGGGAGGGCTGGGGAAAGCAGCCTCCAGGATGGCCCTGGAGGTCTCTGATGCTCAGAGACACGGCTGGTGCCCGGCAGCGGGAATCCCGTGCGGAGCAGCGGTGTCCCTTTCTCTTTGCTGCTGCGGGGAGGGAGCGGGGCCAAGCCTCCTCCCACTGCCTGAGCTGGGCACAGCCCTCGGGGGCTCTCCCGGGGCGCCGCAGCAAAACTTGCAATTAAACTGAGGAGAGTAAAGGCACTTCAGAGAAACATCCAAGGTATCGGCTCTGGCTGGCTTGCCAGTTTTGGCTGCCCATGGTAATGATCTCTATTCCCCACCTCTCAGGGTTTGCTGCTGGAGATGCAATGGATTTGAACGTTTACCTGGGAACTCCATAAATCAGAATAGTTAATCTGAAGGCTTTTTATTACCACTGTTGTCTTCAGCTATATCTGCCAAAAAAGTTTTAAGACAGCTCAGCCTTATTTGCCCAAAACCACTTGACATTTACTCCATTACTCGGTGGACTGCATTCCCTTTAAATAAATTTTCCAGTGATCTGGACTTTCACCATGAAAATCTGTACAGTGAACTCCTAGTTTATTATGCCTGCTTGAAAAGGGTAATTTAATAAGGCATCAGTACAAATACTTAATTGTGCAATGGCTATTGACAATGCCTTTAAACAGTTGCATATTTGCCAGATTTAGCTAATGGAAGTAGAATTGCCACTTAATGTCTCAGTTTGCACTGGCTGAAAATAAATTGTATCTGACATTCCTTTGGCTTTTAAAGGACATATTTGGATATTTACAGTCAGATTGATCTTTTGTTGCATTTATGTTTCTTGTGTGAAAAAGTATGAAGTAAATTAGATGGAGATACTTATTTACACATACGGTATTTGTAATAGCTTCGCTCAGTCTGATGTTTCGGTCTTGAGATATTGATATCAGGGAGAGCTGATGGAAAAATAACTTGTAAAAATCTATTTTTTCAAAAATGTTTGAATTTGTCAAAGGTGAAATTTACTGCAACAGGCTACCTCTAATGGCATTTCCATTTATAAGAAGTTTTGAAAAATAAATTACAAGTAGTTCATACAGAATTTTGCATCATTTCCTACAATTTGGGTTTTATTATGTTTCCTTTTGAAATTTAATTTGTATCAAAATTAAGTCAAAGAACAATTCTAAAAGCAAAATGGTGGCATTTTGAACATATGAAAAAATATTCTGTTGGCATCAGGTGAATTTTTTCTTAGGTTTTTGGTTCAAAAAACTTTTACAGTGTTTCATTCTGATTTAGGAGGCAAATGAGGTCTGCAATACTGAAAATGGGAAAAAAATTCATATTGAGTTCTAGCGCAGATACATTTAGCTCATTTTGTATTCTCTGTTAGAAATATAATTACTTATCTCTGTACTTCCCCTTTCCTCGTACTTCATTTAAGAAGCAAATTTTTTTTTTTAATGAAGCAACTTATCATCACATTAAGAAGCTCAGGGGCAACTATTACAAGTATTGTAATGCTGCAATTTTTTCACTTTAATTAATGTACTGTCAAGTGTGAATCTACTTTATTCTGATGAAACAATTTTTTTGCATTTGTTTTCTGTAAATGTTAAGGTTTGTCTGTAGATTGATATGTAAGAAAGTTTCTACTCTGAATTTCTGTGTTTTTAACACATAGCAAGAAAACACATAAGCACCTGAGGGGCGGTTACTGACTTGTGAGTGACTTGAAATCAGCCCTGGAATTCTACATTTCCCAGAATCCAGGGAAATTCAGCCCGACTTTGTTGTCTGGACCAATGGCACCACACATAAACAATCTGTAGTGATAAATATCCATATTTTCGGTCCTAAATGCTTAGTCAGAGACCTATGAACAGGCATCAACACAGGAATTCATTACACAGAGCTTTCTCCCCTGCTTGGAAATGGTGTCCAGCAGGCTGCCAGCTCTGAGCCTGGAGAATGGCTGAGGGGGAATGGTGGCTGAAGTTCTGTCAAGTGTAGGGGCTGGAGCCATTATGTGCTTTTAAGGGAATAATAAAACTTCATATTAAACATGGGGATTTTATGAATAGTCAGTGTATGGAATGTATTCTAATGCTGTAGTGACACCTTTGAATAACTCGGTGACAGATACTTGGAGTAACTGCAGGTCCATTGCCTCTGAAAATATTAATTTTAGACAAAATAGAAGGACATAGATGAAAATAAATGCATTAATCAGATGAAGATTACCCTATGAGATTGATGCTGTGTGCTTTGTACCATCCATTCTTTTTCATTGGGGTTATGTTTTTTAGTTCAGCAATAAATTTTCTTACCTGTTACAAGTCTGCTCTGTCTAAAACCTCAGGCAGTTGTTTTTGAGGCACTGAAGGCTGAGGGAGGTTTTTGCCTGTACTTTTGGTGGGTTAATTTTGCTCATGAGTATGCTCTGGTGGAAATAACCATTGGAATAGAGAAATAGTAGCAGGAAGATTAACACCTGGATTCTCAGCCTTCACAGCTTCTTTTGTGGCGTAGAGAGGAGCTGCCTTTCCATTCCATAAGAGGATTTCATTTTGTATCTCCCCTTGCTCGGGCAGCAACATTCAAGCTCTGTGAACTCAGCCAGCTCTACTCTTTTGATACCAAAAGAGGGTTAAGAATTGCTGTACTTTCCCTCCCTCAGCCCTGTTTTTCCTAACTGATTTTATTTGTCTTCTTCAGAATACCTGGTTGGTTGCACGTCAGTTGCCTCCTCCCTGAGAAGAGCTTTCTATTTCTGGGCATTTCTGTGGGCCCATACTCCAGTGTTCTGTCTCTTTCTGCACACTTCATAATGACTACAGAGAGAAAATTCACTGCCTTTGTGATTGGCCTGTGCTGGACCATGCCTTACCTCCATGTGTTCTTGAAATGCAGGCTCTATATGCTGATAAGGAATTATGTTTAGTTTAGAAAATATCAAATTTTTCCCCTGAAAAAGATCACTGCCTAGAGTGTTATAGTGAGTCGTACACTAATGTGTGGAGGGGCAGAACAGGAAATGATAGTACCAAGTTATGAAAATAGGATCGAGGAGATAGAAACAGAGAAACTAGATCATGACCCTGGGGTCCAGCAGGATTTCTCTCTCTGTCCTCAGTGGTGTAAGGACAGCTCAGCCCCGGTGATGCAATGACACAAACTGCCACCTAAGCTACAGGGTCTCGTATTTGCAGTTTGCTCTCAGCTGATTTAGATTTGCCAAAGTTCATTATTTCAACATTAAGCAGCACTGGAAAATTCCACTCACTGGAATGAGTGGAATGGAGAGAGAATTGCAGCTAAAAATAGTGACAAAAAGCCACTGTCTATGGATTGTCTCGGAAGGAATGCACAGAGGATCTCCCGTGCAGGAACATGTATTTGTGTGTGTGTGTGCATGCATTCTTTGGTGTTTTTTCTGCAGTGAAGCAGATTCTCCAGGCTCTCAGACCTATCCCTGTTTCTGTTGCATAGCTGTTGCCAGATCATTGGGAAAGTTCTTCTGTTGAGATATGGGGCACATGAGCTCTGTAAGGGAAATCTATTTCATGCTTCCGCAGAGAACAAATCTGTAACCAAACTTTCATTCAAACGCCTGTAAATGTCCACAGGGAAGATAACAATTTTCTCCTCTTGCCACTGTTTTGTTAAAAAAAAAACAAAACTAATAATAGAGAAAAAAAAATTACAACAAGGAGTAATAAAAAGGTAATCCATAGTCTGGGGCCTTGTGTAAATGCAGTAAACATGGAGAATTTATTAAGTTTTTCTTATTCCAGGTGGAGATTGTTAAAGGCAGGCTTACTTCCCCTGAACTGTTCAAAATTAACTTTCTTGGAGTACAAAGTTTCCCTAAATGCCTTAAAATCAACCTCAAGGTGAAAATGGGATAGCCGAAGCAGACAAGCACAGTGAAAATGAGGAGTAGGTCGGTGTGGGGGAAGCTCCGTCCCTGGCAGGCACCGGGAGGGGCAGGGTGGTGCCCTCCCAGGGGGATTGACCTCCGCAAAGATGGGAAGCCACAATCGGGAAAACCAAACCAAATCTCCAAAACAGTCCTCAGAGGGGAAAAAAGGAAATGTGGAGAGGATCCAGCCAGGGGCACGAAGGAGCTGCAGCAGCAGCGCCCTGGGCTGGGTTCAGTTTGGACATTTTCTGCCTCTTCGCTGCCACTGCTTTGCCCCTGTGGGAGTCGTGAGTCAGGTCCAGGTCCTGCGCTCAGCATGCTGTCCCCACCTCACCCACCCCTCACAGCACCCTCCCAAAAAAACAGGGACAGTAACCTCAGCTGGGTGCTGGGACTTGGCTGGGCTGGGCATTCAACACCCCATCCCTGCTGCTGGTGCTGTCTGTCAGGATTTCTGGCTGCTTGGGACGGGCTTTGCAGTTTGTTTGTACAGGCTGTAAAAACAGCATCTCATTTTAGGGTTTCCACATAATGGCTACATTATGCACTCCACTGTGAGTCCAATTCCTCATAATTAATTAAAACTACTCAGGTAGGAAGGTCAAGGCAAAAAACTCTCCCTGTTGGTTTGAAGCACTTTTTCCATTTGCTTATTAATATTCTAACTGATGTTGAATTGCTGTGGCCCAGACCTCTTTCTATCTCACATTTTAGATCACAGCAATTTCACAAGGAAAGGACTTGATTCTGAAAATTTTAAGAATCTGTGCAGTCTCAGCTAATCAAAGTCTTCCTATGGAAGACCCCTAGCCTGACCATGCAAATGCATGTCCTTCTCCTTTCCCATCATGTTCAGTGAAACATGTTATTCTGATTCTTGCTACTAATAAAATTTCTGTTATGTTGTCCATTATAGTTGAGATAAACTCTAATCTTTCTGGAAACCTTATGTTTTATTGAGGAAATCGGAAGAAAAACATATGAAAGCTCACATCTTTCTAAGCAATCAAAAACCTGAAAAACTGTGGTTGTTTGTTTCACAACATAACATGAGTCTGTTTATAACTGAGATATAAATAATTTTCATTTCCACACTATATCAGATTTTGTACTTAATAAGACTTCCAGGTGTAACCCTGAACTACAGGTCAGTGGCAAGAACCAATATTTTTTTCTGCAGGCAAAGTTAAGATCCTTCTCAAATCTCATAATGTTTTTAAGGCAAACTGTTAGGGTGTTATCAGGTGTGATAAGAAAAGCTACACAGAATATCAATATGTAACACCAGGGTGAATCCTCCTTCTTTTGAAATCCTCCACAAAGTCTTATAGGTGCATACTCTGCTCATGACTCATTGTTAAGAGTCCAAACCACAGGAAGACTTACCAACATCAGATGACTATTTCAGATATGAACAAAGGAAAATGGCTGCTTTGGATTGCACACACCTGATTCCGCAGCAAAATACCTGGCCCTACTCCCTATATATTACCTGTTTAATTATTTTAATTATTGATAGTGCTACGTGTGCTGTGAGATCTTGCTGAGTTCACAGGTTACCCTGGTAACAAAATGAGTGTGCACATCTTTCTGCATCTGACAAAGCTGGGTTTGTTGCTCAGCCTCAGAACACACCTCTCTTGTTCCTACCTGTAGCACAGACCATGGTTATACGTGGGAATGAAGTAAAGGGGATCCTGAAGGATTACGTCCCTAAATGCCACCATCGTTCAGTAGCTGGGAAATTTGTAAATATTTACTCAGTTCTGAAATTACCAGGACAGAGCGGACAGAATGGCAGTGTCGCGGGTCCGCAGAGCCCGGCTGCTCGGGGGGTGCCCGGCACCGCAGCCTGCCCGCCCCGAGCCCCCGCCCCGGCACGGAGCTGCCAGCTCCCCGCAGCCCGGCTCTGGGGCTCGCCTGCCTGGTGGACCTGTCTGCAGCCACACGAGCACAGCCCACAAAATCGATGGAAGCCTTTCCACGAGGCTCAGTAGGTTTGGAGCTGCGTCTGCTTGGTGCACCGTAAAGGACAGCGGTGACAGGGCGGGGCGGGGCTGTCAGGGCGCCTTCCCCCGTGGCAGGAGGAGGGGGCAGAAGGAGGTCGGTGTCGTGGAATTGCACAAGAATGTAGTTACTGTACAGCAAATAGAGTCCTAGGTTCACCCTACACCTGGTGTGCTGCAGAGGAGATACTGATCACTTAGTGGATTCCCCAATTCTTCGCACAAATTTAGTGCCAGAATTCAGTTCCTAGTTACAGACAGATTGCTGAAAAGGGAATTGCTACTCAAAGCCAAATTCTGACCTCACTTGCTGGATTGTAAATGCAGAGTGAACTCTCTGGTGAAGTCATATGTGTTTGGAACAGCATAAACGAGAGAGAATTAGGAACTTTATTATAAAAATTCAACACTTCGGGTTCTTTGTGAGATAATGCATCAGGGCATTAAAACATGAGTGGATACATTTGTATTTTATCCTAAGAAAAGTCTACTTTTGATCTACTCTAAGATTATTTGTGGTGTTACGTCTTCATTGCAGATTCCAGTGTTGATGATAATAGCATTAACACTGCAGCCCCTTCTGATGTGGTGTCAGTTACGCTCTTCACTTTCATGGAGTAACACTTTGAAATTTCAAAATACTTGAAGATACTGTAACAGCCAGTGCTGCCAATATAGCATGGAACTGCTACTTCACAATTCAAGTAGTCAGCTATTGACTCGTGGCAATCTATATCTGCATTAAAATGGTGAGTTTTGGATTAATGTGGAGCTGAAAGCCCAACTGAGGCTCTTTGCTGCCAGCCTGTCTCTGTAATTGCAGCATGGATTTCACCAACCACAAAGGGCAAAATGAATGTGATCATCCCCAGCAGTCGATAGTACATTGATTTTTTTCACTCTACGATTCACACAAATATTGAAGCTCATTTTTTAAGCAAGGAGGATTATTAATCTACATTTCTTTAAAAATAAGTCCATTTTGAAGCATGGTACCTTGCAGGGCTTATTTAATGTGCAATATGCAAATCAGATAAGCAAAACATTATTTTATTTCTTTCTAATCAAAAAGTGGCATTCTCAGCAGGCTGTGAAACCTCATCCTCACCATTGTGCTGTCATGTGTTGTATTGTTTGGTTAAGAGATTAAAGAAGGAAATGTTGGCGGGGCTCGTTCTGGTCAATGGTTGGCGTTTTCTTAGTTGGGTTTCATTTTCACTAACCCCGAGGTTGTAAACAGACTGTGTACAACATCACCTGTGGTTCCTAGGATGAAACAATGATTCAAGGCCATTTCTTCCCTAAATGGATGCAGTTAATCTGTGGTATAAAAAATATGCTTTAAGTCGGGGAAAAAAGAATGTTCCTGACAAGTAGCAGTAGTGTTTCTGAGAACTGCAACGCTTCTCTTCGCCATTGGCATCACCTCTTTCTGGAATTATGTCTTCAGCTGTGTGACTGTGAGAAAGCTTCAGTATTGAGGACTAGATTTACGTCCCTGCCCTCTGTGTGTACAGAAATGGACAGTGGTTATTAAAATGTTCCAGCTGTGGAATGGCTGCTGACCTGCATGGACAGCACACATTCAGTCAGTCCTCGATAAGCTGTGGTCACCTGCATGGGAGTCTCACACGAGCCAAACACTGGCTACAGATGGACTTGTCTGACTGTAGACTTCCCTGGTGCTGATCGTACCTTCCTAATTCTGCAGGTCAGAATGCTGTAACTTTCTTCAAGTCTGCATTTCCACATCACTTGAGCCAGCTGCTGGGCCAGCTCTGTGCTGGATTTGGTCTATTTGTTGAAACTTTTCTCAAGGGAAGGGGAACTCATGATAAGAAACATTCCAGGAGTGGCTTTAATGAAAAAGTAGCAAACGAGCACAAATTAGATTACCTTTATAAATGTCTAAGGTCAATCAGGGCTCTCCTGTTCCTTCCTTCATCCCAAGGCAATGTTAATGAATGCAGAACTCCTCTTTGCTGAGGGGCAGCCTTGAATATCAAGTCTTCCTTTGGATGGATTTAATTCAAACCACTGGTAAACGTTGAAAGAAATGTAGGGTGGTAAAATACAATGTGAAAAAAAAAAATAAGACATTCTATTTACAATTTGCTTTGGTCTTTTCAGAGGCACTGAATCACAGACTCCCAGAAACAAACCCTTACTCAAGGCAGTATTTCTTATTTCCCTCCATGTTCCCAGCTAAGTTGATGAAGAACCTTTCATGAGTCAGAAATGCTCTTTTAGGTAAATGTGACTGAATAGGTTGCATTTGAAGCTGATCAGGCTCCTCAATGTCATAAACTCTGCTTCGGGTTGTAACTGTTTGTCCCAGTAAATCCTCAGAGCAGTTGCTGTGTGTCATTAGCTGTGTGTTTGCTTTCCTCAGGGTGTTTAGCTGCTTTCTCTGCGGCTTTTATTGCACTTAGCAGTACAATAACATCTCAAAATGCCCTACCTTCAATTCCAGAGAGCGGTCAAATGATCAAACATTAGTCACACAAAAAGATAATTCCCTGAAATAAAATACCTTTCGTACTGTGATCCTAAGAAGCTCAAACTTCAATTTCCTTTCCTTCCCTAAATGTAAGAATAGCCTCAGATATGAAACATTTAAGGCATGAAGTGTGCTTGCTGCTTTTAGTGTGCAGAATAACGGGACTGCAGTTCTCAGCTCAAAGCCTTGTAACAAACCCTGCTGCTGCAAGTGCAGTTCCAGACCGAGTAGGTGGTGACTGGTTGAGTTGTTCTGAGAATCTTCTGTTCTTTATTTCATGATAGTCACCTGCCACAGAGGATGAATTGTGATGAAAGACAGCAAGTCATGCAGAGCCTTCCAGGTATGATAAATAATGTAGTATAGCAGGCGTGTATAAAACAATCTCCTAACTGATTATATTCTGAGATGACTACTTGATTACACTGTGAAATCCCTTGGCTGGACTTTATCCACTATTCTGGACATTTGGAAGTAGAAGGAAATTTTCCAGAGGTACTCAAGCAGAGGTATTGGGGCCTTCCCCAAAGGCTCTCTTCTATCTACTATTTATGCCCTTTTATCTCCAGCTGTTTTTTATCTAGCTTCCTGCTGTCCTGCACACATCCTCCTGCTGCCATGCTAAGTGGGGATTTCAGGTGACCTAAAATCACTTCAGAGGACTGACTCTGACTGACCAACAGAGAAAATGGCCTAAGGGCATAATTTGGGAAGGTGTGGAATTAAAATAATGTGTCTGCAACATTACAAAACAGCTGACATATGGTTTTTGTCTATTCATAAAAAGAATAGCAGAGTTCCCCAGCATGCAGGAGCCCTTGTGTGGCCAGAGTCCCTCTGAGCAATGGGGTCAGCTTTTGCAATGTCTCTCTGTGATACTGATGACAAGGTTGAGAATAACTTTGTGTGTTTCCAGAATAATTTCTGCTGCATGGCTATGTGACTTCTGATCAGTGGCCTTCGCTTCTGCCCTTTTATCAGTTCTTCGAAGATGGACAGACTTATCACAGGGAAAGAGAGATATCTCTAAGGGGAAACGATTTTCTTATTTCCAGCAGATTTTACCTGTAAGATCATGGACATAATACACATTTAAAATAGTAAGTTCTCACAAAGGAGGATCATGCCCCACTGGGTAGTAAAGAGCATATTTCTGTGTTTTCAGGAATGTTTTAGTCTCTTGACTAATGAGCTAGTAGTTGTAGAAGAGATATAAATTCATTACATTAGAATGTACTTTCCAAACATAATTCAAACTGAAATAACTTCATCTGTTTGCTTTTCTATTGTTTCAGGGTATTTGCAGTGACTGTCATGCTGAGTTTGTTTATGCCTTCTGGTTTTATTTCCGAGTCTCTGCATACTTGAATGTAATAGTAAAGCTTTTAAGAAAGACAGGATGATCTTGGGGTTAGAGCACACTAATAGGATTCTGGAGACCTGAGGTCTCGGTGTGATGCTGCCACAGCCTTCCTCCGTGATCTTAGGCAGATTACTTAGTCTTTGACTGATTCTCCTCCTCTGTAAAAGGCACATTAGGATATTAAGCTCTTGGAGAACCATGTATCAAAAATATATCTTTAAAAAAAGTACAAAGAAATGGATTTTGTAAGGGAAAAAAAATAACACTCCACTGTCCTGATGCCATGAGGAGAAGGCTGTTGAATTCTTTTCCAGAGCTGTGCTGCATCATAAGCTCTCAATTAAAACTGTAATGGGAGCAAAGAATACCTGCATTTTGCAGTGCTGGATAGCTAATGAGCTGTGCAGGAAAACCAGCCCAAGAACAGTCACAGAAGTGTGCTCTGTGCAGTTTAGCTCATTTGCTCTTGGACATATCTGCTCTGTTTTAGTTGAGCACTGAGAAGGCTGTCATCAGTTACCATGTTGAGATTCTTGGTGTGCAGCTTAAGATAAGCTTATATATAATACAAGCTTCATATGAACAAGGTCCAAAGACTTTTGCATACAGAGCATCATGGAAAGAACCTCCCCATTCCTTTGCAAGTGAATAAATATGTTTTCTTCATGGTTAGAGAATCTTCTTTAGTTAGTTATTGATTAACTGAGTCAAGCAAACTTGTTAACCTTACCTAATGTATTTTCACCCTTCATTTGCTGCAGCCATAGTTTAAAATTTGTACTTAAAGGAAAGGACTCTTCCTTTTTCCACCAGTGACTCCACAGTGTGGAGCTCTGGGTGGCCTTGACCCGTGTACCCCAGCTCTCTTTAAAACCACCTTAGATATTCCTGTGGAGACAGGAGTGTCAGAAGAAGAGGCTGGATTCTCCCTTGGTCCCTTTTCTAAAAGAGCAGAGAAGTCAGGACTCGTTACTTTGACACTGTCTGGAGCCAGGATGGTGGTCCCAGCTTTCACCATTGCTGAATGCTGCTGTGTGCCCCTCCACGGGGCAGAGATTTCCCCAGCCTCAGAGAGGTGTGAGCCTGACCTCCACCCACGGCGAAATTGGCATCTGATGGATGCTGTCCCCTGACAGCCCCAGAGGCGGCAGGGAGGGCACACCCTTGGGGCTGGGTGGGGAGGCAGAGGGAGCTGCACTGCTGATGGGCTACTCCACAGAAAGAACTGGCTAAGCTGAGTGAGGCTTGAGAGAAATGTAAAAGGTACCCAGATGGCAGCATAAAAGGTGTAATTCCTAAAGTGTGCAGGAATAAAAGACAAATGGTAATAGGTCATTCTGGAATCAGAATCATAATGACAGAAAGAGAGCTGGGAATGAAAGAAAGGGCAGGTAAATGTCAACAGTTAGGGAGCAGAGATCATGAACTCTCTCAGATGGAAGAAAGTGCTCAGAATATTCAGCTAAAGCAAGTTCGATTGTAAAACAAACTTCATATCTTCAGTCTGACTGCCTGAATAGCAATGCTTTCCAAGGTATTGTGACAGATAGATGAAGAAAGGGAAAACCTATCAGAAATGAGGGACCCAGCCAACCCGTGGAGTAAATGATTGTGATACACAGACACAGGTACTCGTCTAGGATGCTGGTGGCAGAATATGTTGTGTCTCCTGAAAGGGAGGCGATGATCCTTCTCAAAATACATGCTGGCAGAAAGGGAAAGAATGTAAAGTAAGAGGGAAAAGTAAACAGGTATGGACAATGAAATGTAAAGCACATGGATGGAAAGAAGGGATTATCCTTCCGTTACGGTGAAACAACTTCCCTGCTTTGGGAGCTTATAGAGATGGACAAATGTCCATCAGCTGTGAATCCCAGCAAGGAACATGTGTCTTGTGCAGTATTGATGTAGGACATTTGCCCAGGAAGCTGGTACTCATCCAGTGTTAACATTTTGTGCTTTTTTTAAAAATAAGTATGCTTGCAGATGACCAAGAGGTTTCAGGGCTGACATCAGGATGTGGACCTTCATGGGTTGGCACTAACCTAGATCACCAAAGTGTAGAAGTCAGCTGCTTCCATGACAGTTTGTTGGCTTATATGAAATAAATAGCGCCTGAATGCAGTTTCTCATGCACATAAATCACAGTATTTTCTGCACTGGTTGTTGAAGGTGTTGGCATTAGACAAAGACTGAGTGAGCCAAGCTGGTGCCCTCAGCAGGAGTTTTGCACCTTCTGAAAACTGAGGCACTTTAAAGTCCCTGTAAACAGCCCACAGTGACATATAATCTTTTTTTTTTCCTGTGAATAAAGAAGACTGTTCCAGAGATTCTTAATAGAATACATTTGAAGTACATTAATTTTAAAAAAAAATTAAAATCCATAATGTTCACAGCAAATGTGCAGTATTTGACAGATAACAAATCACATTACCTCAGCTCCAAGGCTGTCCATCAGACACATTTGATATGGAAGTGGTTGGTTTGAATTGGCTTGAGAAATTAGAGGGCACAAACTTCATAGCAAGTGATGGGGTAGCATTATTTGCTCTGTTTCTGTTTGTCAGCTATCATTGAACAGTCCTGTTTTAACAGGTGTGCCAGTTATTTTAGTCTTCAAGTTGATCTTTTTGACTAAACATTAAGTATTCGTTGTGTTGTAAGTTATTAACAGAGTCTATTTGGTCAGCTCTGACATAGAACATCCGTCTTGATCTCTGACCAGATACCTGAAAATATTCAGTGGAAGGGTGGGGTGGGAGGGTGTCTGGTGTTCAGGATGGGTATACACATACTCAAAACAAGTGCACCCATGTGATTGTCAAAAATTATTTCGCTTAACGCAGAAAGAAAATATCCCATAAGCAATTCAGATGACCACACAAGATAAAATGTATGCTCCAGCCAAAATTAACATCTTTCTTAATTTGAGCAATTGTTGTCAAACTACTCTTTTTTTTGTAGTAACTGCCCAGCTCCATCCAGAGCCTTGCAAATTACAATAATAAAAAAATAACCCCTGCCCCAGCTGGAGAGATGATCAAATGCTTCCTACCTTTCTGACGAACTATTTGGCACTAGTTTTCCTCTCCCACAGTGACATTGCCTTGTCATGGGTGTAATTTTTTAGCACTTCAAAAGCCTGCTGTTGATCTTCATACAGAGATTATAGATCTCTGCAGTACTTCTCCTTCATTATTTGTAATTTACATCTTTCCCTACAGTCTAAATACTGCAATAGTCCCCTTCTCAGTTTTTGTCCTACTGTTACTCTATACTGTTCCTTTGGGACTTGCAGGTGAAATTAGTGTGATTTGATTCAGATTTTTAATTACTATAAAAGCTGCGTGGGGTGGATGAGTTTCTACTAAATGTGAAATTCAAACATTTGGGCACGCGCCTGATCAGAACCCTCTTGCTGTGTGACATCTGAGATGGATTCTGTGTGGCTGTGGCCGGGACAGAGGGGGGGTCACTCGGGGGTGCCTCTGTCCCGGGAGGCAGCGAGGCGGGGCCGGGGTGGCCTAGCTCCGTGCCAGGACGAGCGGGGCTGCTGCAGGCAGCGGGCACGGCTGGAGGGGCACGGCCTCTCCCAGCTGCTCTGCAGCTCCTGCCACAGCCTTGGCCTGAGCTGACCTGCAGCTCCAAAATCTGCCTTCGAAAGAGTGCCTTTCCAAATAGGTCGTTTCCAACGCAGAGTAGCTTTGGAATACTTTCGAATTGGTTTTGCATCTTTTTAATCTTATATTGTTAATCCCTAAGTAATAAATGGAATTTCTCTGGTTGGATGCTTTTCTCTGCAGCTGTATAGTAATTCTGAGGCTTCCTTCTGCCCAGAGAGGGCTTCAGGGTTAATTTATATCCATTTAGCTAACTGGTACAATTTTAGTGCTTGTTCTCTCTTATGTCAGACTAAGACTGATTATGCAAATTGAGTTCATGCTTGTAAATTCCTCAACACAAATTAAACCAATGTACGAACACTCTAATGCAAAAGTTGCTCCAATTTAATTAAATCAGTATCAAACAACACTTTCTGTGTCTTTGTGTATAGGCCAGGCCTTAAAGGCTTTAGGTCACCTAAGAAAAAGTGAACAATACTCAATACACAAGTCACCTGAAGCCTTAAGTTCTTTGGGAGAAGCTGCCTCTTTTGCAAAGTGAATTTTACAGTACCAAGCACAGCCGGAGTCTTCACACACCATCTCACTGCAAATCCTGTATTGCGATGTAAACATTCATTTTATAAGTACATAGGAACTGTCCTGATTATTATGGCAGTTACATCGTGTCCTAATTAGGTTTCTTGGTTTAGGGGGGGTTGTCTTTACTGTAAAGAAAATCAGATTCAGACAGTGGAACTGATTTCTAAAATCATCTACAAATAAATTTGTCCCTGGGCTAAAATCCAGACTGAGCCTCCAGATGCATGTGAATGCAGTTCCCATTTTCCTAAGAAATACCTGTGTTCATCGAAGAATAGAATTTTTCTGTTCCAGAAGCCTGGCAGAAGTTTTAAGGGCAATGAGGAAAAGAGTATTTATGAAAGCAGGCATCACTGCAAAGAAGAGTGCTCACACTGCTGTGATTTCGAAAGCTGATCCTGAATACTTATCAGCAGGTGAAGCACAGAGTGCTTAACTTCTCACCATCAAAGAAGAGTTCTAGCAGAATTTCATAGTGAATTAGGGAGAGAGATAAAGCAGCTTAGGGGATCACACTGCTTTCCTTGTTCTAATGAACTTCTTTGTTGATGATGAGAAGTTACTTCTTCCACGTTGCTTCCTGTTGTCACAGATCAAGCAGTGCTGCCACAAGGTTTCATCCAAACAGAATAATTGCTACAATTCTTTTTTGGTATTTTATTGTTTTATTATTTAATGCATCCTTCTTTCTCCTCTGTCTCTTCCCTTTTGCTGAAGATGGAGAACTGGAGGACTTCAACCCTAAGGGGGTCAGAAATAAGAAAGCACACAAGAAGATTCCCCATATCAATTCATTTTAAGAATCTCACATTCTTTCAACACAGCTCATTATTTTTTTAGGACACTCCTTTCTTCTCAGTGTTAACAGCACTGAAAGTTAAAAGGTGCTTGCAACCTCCACCCACTCTTTTAGTGGAAGAAGACAACTTTAACTTGAAATTAAACAAGTTGCATACAGTATTCAGTGTCCCATAAGTAGCATTCTCCCTAATACTTGGCCTTGGCAGCAAAACTAAAGCCCCACTGATTATGAACACAAATCAAAATGCTTTTTACTGGACTGCTCACAGTGTTTATTGGTTTTGTCTTTAAAAAAAAAACCCATAATATTCTTTCAAAATTAAAAACAGCTGAAAAATAAACCAAGAAAGGCTTAAGCAAACAACTGTTTCTGAAGTAGGGAGTGCCCTGGGAGCCCTACAGTAAGGACAGAACTCATATTGCAAATTGCCCTTTGATATATTGCTAGATATGGCAAGATGCTGTATATTAATTCCATTTTAATTAATACAGTTATATTGTGTGACATCTACTGAAATATATGTAATCACTTCATAATAAATTGCCAGGTGATTTATGCTACCATTTAGCTCTTCAAAATGTCTATTTGGTTGCCAAACTCCCAGGCTGCATGTGTGAAACTCACCATTGCAAGATATTTGCTCTATTTTCTTCCTTCCCTTGTGAATGCTTCCCTCCTCTATCAGAAATTCAACTTTATTAAATGAGCTGTGAGATTCCTGTGCTTATATACAACCACGTATTCAACAATGCTCCTATTTGGTCTTGATGAAAAGTGAATGTTATATTCCTGGCCAGTAGGATTTGAACCCAAGTGCTGCAGGTCATCATTAGAGTAACAGGGGAAAAAAATAATAAAGATGAGCTGGCTTTATACACTGCTCCAACTATGTGTCTGGGCTGAGATTTCTGAGAGAGGTTTAGGGAAAGGATGTCAAAGAACAGGGTATAAGAAGTGGAAAAAACCCTGTCTTGGCCTCATCCAAAATTAGAAAGTGCCCCTGAAGCTCCTGAAGGGTCAAGGCACATAGATGGAAACCATCGAACCCAGCCGTGTATTCCTAAGAAGAATACACAGGCCAAGAACTGGAGAAAAGAGCCATGAAATGTGACAGGCTAGTGAAATAGATCAAACTTCCACTGCTCGAGTTGTTCCTGGGGCTTCCTGGCATTCCTGGGGTAGGATTCCTGGGAGACAACCTTTGTGTGCATGGTAATTTAGCAGACATATCCTAAGATTCAAGAGGGAAAAGATCCGTGAAGTCAAAGACAGCATCAGGGTTCTGCTATCTAGTAGCAATCTAGTGGAGAAGTTCCTAGGCAGGTCCTGGTTTCACAGCTCTGAGAACATAGAATGAGACAGTTTTCTGTGACTAACCCCAGTTTCTACATCATTTGTAATGAAACTTCCATTCCATGATACTGAATTGTTTCTCCATTGTTTTCTCATGCTGTCTATATGACAGTTCAATGCTATTGTTTCAACTGATGGAAAATATTTCAGTTGGGACTTGGATTTGAAGGGAAATTGTGTTTTTCCAAGAAGCGTTTTCTTGAAGGCAAACATTTCAGATTTTCCTTCAGGATGCCTGGTTGAACATCTGCTGCAGTCATTTGTTTTCAACCTCATTTCAAGTCAAAACTCCCTTTGAGAACTGTCTTGTCTGGGAATTGGGAATGGAATCTTCTATATACACATACGATGGTGCTTAAATGTAATTGACATTTAACAGTTTCTTGCATTGTGTGACACGGTTGCTCCGAGCAGGAGTCTATTCCCAGTAGTATGTGCATTTGGGCAAGTGCATCATTATTTTGTGTCCGGGATTTTTGAGACAGTCTACATCCTGCAGCTCCAAGAACACTGGGGCTGGAGTAGGCATGCCAAGGTGATCCCGGCAGGGCCCCAACCTTGCTGCTCCTACAGCTTTCTGATCTGGACCACCCACGGTACTGGGTTTGGGTTTCAGGGTAGGGCTACGTTTAGGATGAGGGTTAGGATTACTGTTAGGGCCTAGAGAGTCAAATATCCTACAGCTCCAAGAGCATTGGGTCTGGGAAAAGAATGCCGAAACAATCCTGGCGAGGCCCCAGTATTGCTGCTCCTACAGCTTTTTCTTCTGGACCAGCCATGGTATTGGGTGTGGCTTTGGGGTAGGGCAGGGTTTAGGATGAGGGTTAGGATTAGTGTTGCGGTTGAGAGTCAAATATTGGTTTGGCCCAGGCTTCTCTCCCCAGATTTGGCTCCTGACAGCCTCATGGAAACTGAAGTCTGTATGAGCTGCATGAGGAAGTGATGCAGTGAAATGGGAACATATCTGTGTCTGGTGCTGAGGACGTGACACCCTCACTCCTTGCCTTTCAGGGAATTCTTGTCTGATTAGCTCTTGTTTGGTCCTATGGACTTAATGGCCATCAGTGCCTGAAGTTGGTCGTGCACTCCTCCAGAAATCCTTCTGGCTTAGCTCTGTCTGCTGAATGAGGTGAACCAGTACAGGGTAAGTGGTGAAGATTGGAAATTCGCTTCTAAAATGCACTGTGCTCCCAACCGAAGCCTTAGCATAAATGCAGAGTGAACTGAAGAAACAAAGAGTATCTCTGGTTTTGCATCAGGAGATTAAATTAGAGCTTATGTGATTTTCTTTCGAGCCTCCTTTGCTGCCTGTTAGTGCCCCTGTTAGTTTAGCTTCCCTTCTGCAACTCTAGTCATTATTGTTCTTCCACTGGTCTGATTCCACAGCTGTGAACCTTTGGAAAACACTGGAAAACAGTATGCCACAGCTGGCTAAAATAACAGGTGCTATTTCTTCATTTTCCTTTTTATCATTGCTATTTTCTTTCAGCGAAGAAATTCCAAACCTACTTTGTTACAATATGTGCAGTATATTTAAAAGAAAATTTTGATTTTTCACATATTACTTTAAGACAGTTAGTGGAAAAGTGCCTTCCTTATATCTATCTAGTGAATGTGTCATTGTCAGCTTTGATTGCAGAGATATTGGGACTCTGACCTTCAATGACATTGCTAGCAAATTTTGACTGACAGCACGCAACACTGCAAACCCCTGCTGCACATGCCCGTTCTGCAAGGAAAAATCTTTTCTTTTTAACAGTGTTCTTATGCTACTGACTGTAGGCTATCTTAGATGCAAAAATACAAGGTAAACCCAGTGATATCTAATTACTGGAAAGACATTTGCAGTTCTTGTGTAACCAGTTACACCTTCTGTGGTATATTTTAGTGAGTACATAAATGCTATCTTCAATCTAAAAATTAAGAATATTTATTAATAATATCTGAGTGTGAGTGCTGATACCATGTACTGTGGCCACTGCTCACATTTACTTGCTCATGCTTTACTGTGTGGAAAGAACGTTTTCTTTCACAAAACCATTGTATATGAATACGTGTTGGATATGTGGCTGAGGCATCCACAGGCTCTGAGGGCTGTCTGTAAGTCGGAATACACTTGGTGTGGGTAGCTCTGCAAGCAACTTTGAGCAATCAAAAACCCAACAGATTGTGCCTTCCAACCATCGAATCATTTAGGTTGGAAAAGGCCTGTACGATCATCAAGTCCAATCTAATGTCTCCAGAGGAACAGTGTTTAGTTTACTAACATCTCACTATAGCAGCTGTGCTTGGGAAGGCATAGCTTTCCAAAAGCTACTCCTCGTGCATGGTTTGTCAGGCTACGTCCAGACCAGCTGGGTGGGAAGCACAGCAACAGCATGTGCTCTCAGGGCCATAAGGCTCAGTGGCTGTGGTTTCCCTTCAGGGCACTGGGAGCAGCTTTCTCTGCATTCAGGGCACTGGGAGCAGCTTTCTCTGCATTCAGGGCACTGGGAGCAGCTTTCTCTCCATTCGGGGCACTGGGAGCAGGTTTCTCTGCATTCAGGGCACTGGGAGCAGCTTTCTCTGCATTCGGGACACTGGGAGCAGCTTTCTCTCCATTCAGGGCACTGGGAGCAGCTTTGAGAGCTGAGCTGTTCTCTCAGGCTCTGGGCTCTCCGTGCCCGGCTCCCTGGGGACGGGGAGCTCCAGCCTGAGGCTGACCTGCTGAGGGGAACTACAGACAATGTTTGCCCTTCTCAGACCTGGAGCAGCATAAACCTTGCCTGAATGCCAGCTCTCCTCAGTGGCAGACCGGGCAGCCTCCTGCCCGGGCAGCAGGGCCCTCCTGCCCAGTCCTGCCCTGGGTCCCAGGCTGGGCCCGAGCGGCAGCGGGCGCTGACCGGGAAAGGCGTTGGCGCGGGGCCCTGGCGAGCTCAGGCCTGTGGAAGCAGCTGGAACACACTCGTGCACCAGTCTGGGGGGCAGGAGGAGAATCAGGGCCCCTGAGAGCTGCCCCTGGTGCAAGTCGCATCCTGCCAGGCAGCAGTGAGGACCCCCAGGCCCTGTGCAGATGCAGCCTGCAGCCCTCCCTGCTGCCCCTCTTCCCTTTCATTATGGGAGCCCAATGCGCCTCTTCTTTTCCAGGTCTCCCTCAATCTCTGCCTCCTTGTCTTAAAAATATTCAAAACATTTTAACAGTGTATTCAGTTTTATTTTTATTGACCCGATATGAATAACATCTCTCGCCCCTTGACATCCTTGATCAGGTTTTTATTAAAACTTTCAGGCTGTGGCTCTTTAATATAATTTTTAATGCATTTTAAATTATTTCTGGAATTTTGTATGGTGTCCCAAATGCTTGAAGAGAGTAAGGAGATTTATAAATAAAACTATTTTTAGTACACTGTAAAAGAAACTGTAACATTAATGCTGCAATGATAAGATAAAGCATGCGTGGAATCCCTTTTCCTACACGCCGTGTGCTTCAAAAAATTCTGCTTATATGCAGTATTACAAATAAGTTAGACTAACCCAGAATACTATTCCCAGTATCAATCAATAGACTATGAACACATTAGTATATTAGCAGTTTATGACAGTATTTAGGATCATATAGTACAATAATGGAATATACTGTCTTCTGAGGTACCAGGCAGTCGTATTGTCTGGCCTGGTGTGAGTCTCCATGTCCAGCTCCTGTGGTTTCCTAGGCAAAGCAAACAGCTTTTTCAGGTACTGATTGTTTTTGCAGTGGCAGTACTCTGTGCAAAGGTCTCTGATACAGTATGTTTGAACAATCTTTGCTGTATCTTATCTGCTCTAGGTAACAAAGAGATTCAAATTTAGGGGCACAACTGCTAAACAGAATAGTGTCCGTTGTGTCTAGTTGCTTGAATTTTTTTAAGTAATTTTCAGAGCTAGAAAATGCCCAGTAACTCATTCCTTTAGTCTTGGCAGTACTTCCTTTGACAGCATATGTTCCAGTCCTGCAAAGACTTAATCTGGCTCTTACTGAAATTGCTTCTGTGGTGAGCAACGGAAGAAAGGAAAATGTAAAATTTGTTAATGGGTATGTTTCTGTCATGGAAAGGGGCTTTATTATATGTCACCTGGGGATCCCTGTATGGCTATCTAATGAAGACTTACTGAAAGTGGAGATAGATTATGCAATATTGATACGATTCTTCTAGTCATAAAAATAATGCCTTTTCCAGCTGTTCCCTTTGCATGCAAGACAAAAAAAAAAAAACCCAAAAACCAAAAAAACCCCAAAAACCCCAAAAACCAGCAAACCAGCAACACAACCCACCAGAAAGCAATCAGTGTGAAAGCAAGCACGTGGAAAGGCATGGTAGCAAGTGGCAGAGAAGGAAGTCCAGTTTGTGGTTCCAGCTGTCGTATGATGTGTCACGCAGAAAAGCCCACAGGGAATGAGAGGACAATATTCAGGCATCCCTCTGTTCTTGGAAGTCCAAGGGGAGACAGAGAGTAGGAAAAGGCAGTCTGCATATTTGTTTGGAATGTGGAGCAAAGTCAAATTCAAGAACACAGCACTGCTGGCAAAAGTAAAACCTAAAATAAAACTGACACCACAGATTTGGAGTGTTTGCTGCCAGAGCTAGAAACCATCCAGAACGCAGGAAGCTGGTTTGTGATGGGAAATGCGTCTTGTCTGAGAGAGCCCTGCAGGATGTATCCAGCCACAAAGAAGATGGAGAACTGACATTGCTCACTGCATGAGCATTTACTTGTCATGCACAAGGTCACAGTACTCTTTATTAAAATCCTTCCTGGAAAGCTCCTTTTGCTTCACTGCCTCTGAGAAGGTAATGGCTGGGGAGAGGAAAATACCCCTCCTCACTTCTCCCTGCCCCCAGAACAGGCTGTAGCAAAATAAACTTTCACGTGAATGAGCCCTGAGCCTGCACATACTTGCTGCCTACAGCAAAGGGAAGCTTCCCTTTTTCTTCCCTGTCCCTCATCCAGCAGGCATGCTAAAAGCACCTGGCAAACTGAAAGAGGGAGGCTGCTACTGAAGAAATAGCAAAATAAAGACCATTTGGCCATTAAAGGATTTGGCCCAGAAGTCCTAAGGCTTCTGACCTGTTACAGAGATTCACTTCAAATGAAAAATGAAACCCTTTGATTAAGTAGGTGTCTACAGAAACATTGTCCACAGCTGCTGAGCAGTGATACCCACAGGCTTTGGAGGGGGACATGGATGGCCAGGGAAAGGGCACTCAGAGCTGTAGAAAGTGCTTCAGGTAGCTGTGGTCAAATCACTCCTGGACCAAAGGACTGCTGGCCAAAGGATTGTTTCTGCCTTTAAGAACAAGTGGAAGGGACAACAAACCCAGTGACCTCCAAGGACAGATTGGTATTGCAGTAATTTAGACCTTCTTTAGAGTTACCTCTATTTTATATATTTTATATACCTAATTAATTTGAATTTGTCCAAGGGATCTAGAAATCATCAAAATTATATTCAACTCTATGCACCTATTTGCAGCACTCATTCACCACATAGTATTCAGGGAGCCTGCTAAATATCCTCAGTGTTTGCAGTTGCAGCATGCCAGAAAACTGTGGGTTAATTGTTTCAGTCAGACATACTTTCTACAGGTACAGGAAAAGCTTTTCTTCAGAGGAAAAGGATTCCCCCACATTTTCCCTTCCCACCTCCATTTTCTCATTGGCTCTGCTCACAAGGTTTCCCCAGGACATGAAAGAGCAGGACTCACAGTGACTTAGAGATACTGGGTAGGTACAAGAACTTGTCTAATGACATCTTCCAAAAATCATTTTCTAGGACAAGAACTTTTCCCTTTATGTATTTACATACAAGCTACCTATGTAACAGGTATTTAATGGAAAGCTTTAAACTGGCAAGTTTTGTCAAAAAAAGGCTTTACCTGTTCAATGCATCTACAGGAAGAATAGCAAAAAATAGAAATATTTTTCACTATTTGGGACAATTTATTTTTCACAATAAAATCATAATTTCATAATAGTTTATTTTAAATTTGTTTGAAAATAAGTTAGCAGCAATTCTACTAGGACTCTTGAACATTTAGACAAATATTTGTTACAACAACCAATTTTTTTTAGTATGAAAAGGATTTTCAATATCAACACCAGCTATATCCATGTATATTCTGTAACAGCACCATGATAAACACCATTTTTTCTTTTGTCTTCATTTGTTTATTACTCAGTATGTATCAGTCTTGGGGACCCTACTGAATGACTGAAATACATGGCATCACATGCCAGACTTTTTTCAAAGCTCATAAATGATCAATATATCTTTGAGAGGGAATCTGATTTCTGATACATTTATGTTAATAAGAATGGAAACATAGGCCACTGGAAATTGAGAGATAAATCAATAGAGAGGTTGGACCTTCAAGAAGTTCAGTGTACAATAAAATAGACAGCAAAATATGCTTGCTGCTTGTCTGCAGAGCTTGGAGTGACTACAGCTGACCAACAAGGTAAATCAAATCTGCTGCCAATACATTCTTCTGCTGTCCAGATAAAACAGCGGACTAAGCCGGTGAACTTTCACCCTTCACCCGAGCTCTCTAAGCCAAAGTACAGATTAAAAAAAATCAATAACCCCAATCGATGGGAAAATATTTTTAGTCTCTAACTGAACGATATGTTTTGACAAGGCCAAAGAGGCGCACAAAAGAATGGGAAAAGATAAAAGATAGAAAATTAGGATTTTGTTTTATTGGTTGAGGTAGGATCACTATTCATTCCCCCTTCCTACAAATCCCATTGACACTGGCTAAAATTATCTCACAGGAAGGAAATAAAATGAAAGGTTATGAATTCATTAAATTGTCTGATTTACTGTGTATCCTTGTAACATGTTATCTTCACTGGGTTTTGTTGCCATTATCAGACACTTAACATTGAGAAGACACTTTGCAATGTGTTAACATGGAAATGGGCACCATAAGCATTTTGCAAGGGAAAAAAAGCAACAAATATTAACAACTTGTGCCTTTCCCTCATGCTGATTTTCAGCTCTGACTTCAGTGTTCCTAAGATAAACCACAGAATACCAGAGACCCCAAAGCAAAGCACAAAGCCTGTGCTACACCACTTGCAGAGCACTGAGGAGTTACAACTCACCAGCATAGACTGAGGGTCTCAGGGACTGACAGGGGAGGGTTTTGCTCAGCAGCCCAGCAGCTGTAAATGCTGTGCTGTGCACTCAGTGCCACCTCAGGGTCCTGCCTGGGCAGCAAGGCAGGGCTTGCCCCGGGCTGGCACAGAGTGGGGAACTGGGAACTGGGACTGTTCTCCTTGTTCCTCCTCCCTGCTCCCCTCCCACAGAGCTCAGGATGCAGCCCCTCGCTGCCTCCCCCAGTCCTGCTGCTGGCAGGGGGGGTCTGGGGGTACTGGGGCTCGTGGGGCACTGCCAGGTGACTGCTGTGGTTCTACACATGATGCGGGAGGAGAGTTCCCAGTTACTTGCAGCTAATAAGATTTATGCAGCACTTGGACATTCTTTCCCAAAAGGATGTCAGCGAGCTCTTTTACTCATTAACGAGTTATCTAAGTGGTCTCTGCTGTTCTGTTTACAAAACATGTGAGGGGTGATTAGAGGCAAGCAAAAGGTGACGTTGAAGGGTATATTCCTCTTCAGAGAACAGCCTCAGATCTTTTTATGAATGCTGATTTTTATGTTGTTTTGTCAGTTAGAGTGATTATTGTTGCCTCTGGCAGAGCCTGCAGTTTGCTGTCAATCCCAGGTCACTGGGAACCTCCAGGCTGCAAGAGCACAATGGCAAAAGGCAGACAGGCGTGTGGGTGGAAACAAGGGGACAACAACCAAACCCACTATGCTGAAATGGGAGCAGGGGTGGCTCTGATCAGCACTGACACTGGCACACTCTCTGACAACTTGTTTTTCTGGAGCAGTTTCTCATCTCAGAGTATGATGGCCATAGGGCATTTTGGGAGGTGGCAGTGTGGGGTAGGTTCAGGAATACATAGGAATAATATTATTCTAAATATATAGGAATGAAATTATTGCCTTCTAATTCCCTTGTGCTCATCCATCAGTAACTAGTTTTGGCTTTGAATTTACTTTAGGGAAGAACTTTTTTGTTTCATAGTTCCACTGGAATGAGCGCTTATCTAGGCCCCTTATTCCTAGTGATTTCCTCCTTTTAATCCAGAATATAATTGCAAGAAAATCAAAAGACAGCATTCTGAAGTACTTCTCCCTAGCTTATGTGGTAATTATTTTCACATACAGCAGGTGTTTCATCTTGGTTTTCTCTCCCTGACATTTCAGAACTATCCTGGAGCTTTCATGGAGCTGTGTTTGCAATACAAGTTCCCATGATTGAAATGCTGTAGGTAGCTCTTATCATCCTTGAAAGCTTTCAACATATGCAGTGAAGTATGATGACTGCTAGAATTAATTAGAGAAAACAGATGTCAAACATTTGCCAAGAGCTGTTTAAAAAAAAAATCCATGGCATACAGGTAGTTGATGGTAGGGTTTGAAATGTTACTAGCAGCTGAGGAGTGGCTAAACATTTTTCTGCTTCATAGAAAGCATACCTAAAATACATTGAAAAGAACACTTGGTCACCCATAAAAGTTAAATCAGAATAACACAATGGTGGCCATATTTTTCTTCTTATTAACGTTTCTGTGAGACTTAAAGATGATGGGCTTGCCTGGATTGTGAGCAGGAGAAGAATTTGACCCCTGGGACGGCTCCTGATACATTCATGGACAGGGTGAGACCTGGGATACGGAGCCCATTTCTCCAGCAGAGGCATTGGGAAATAAATCTTTTGGAAATGACAGGAAGAATTAGGAGGGTGACTTGGCCCTGGCTCACTCACCAGCTCCAACAAGAAAGTATCTTGCTTCTGTTCCTATGCAGATTATAGCTGTGTTTCCATCAGCGCATCCACCAGCTCTGACAGAACGGGTCTGAATGCTCCTCTCTCTGCAGCAGCCAATACACCCCGTGGCCTGTTCAATCCTTTCTGCTTAAATGACTTATGTCCTGGCCTTCATAATTCTGTCAAAGAAAATATACAGCCTTCATCTTTGTTATCTTTCATTGTGCCTAAAGAGGTCAGAAGTTCAGAGCAGATCGTCTAGATAGCCTGGCTGAATGTAAATATGGCCATCAGTTTTGGTGCAAAAAGCCTGCAAGACAAAATTGACAATCTTCTTCCCACAAGTTTTGTGTGTGCAAGCATGAAACTCACCTTCCACGGGCATTTGTACTGTCGTGCAGCATTAATGGAAAGCACGAATACATGAGAATGCAGCTGAAGCCCAGTCACAGAAACAGGGGATGAATGTTTGCAGGAAATTCAATGCTCCTCTCATCCATCACTATTCACATTCCTTTCCTTGCCTGCAGGTAGAGGCACAGAGACTTATTGGATGGGATTCATCTTACCTAACTTTAGACATATATAGTGTGGATATCTCTATCTCAGCTTGATGTCTAGACTCTTGTGAATGTCAATAGAGAGAAGCAGGCAGTTCTAAGCCCAATTCATCTGACCTGTTTTAGACACCTTCTTCAGGAAGAGATGAAGCTTTCCCTAAAACTGCCCATTTCTCTCTAGTGTCTTAAGGACTGTTAAGGCCATTCAGTCGGGTACAGATGCATTCAGTGCATGTACTATTTACATCTGGTGAATCCCACCCCTCTAGCACATTTGATAATATTTTTTCCCCAGTTGGATCAGCTTCATAGACCTTTTTTGGCCTCAAATTACCCTATATTCTTATGGGCTTTTCACCCTCCCAAAAAGTTATAACAGTTCTATTAAAAGGTTATTTCTTTGGTCTAAACCTGTTCTCCTCACACAGACAGAGGCAATTTTTCAGGTCAGGGTTTCCAAAACAGCCTGTCCAGCAGCCATGGAACACTGCTCACACCTGGAGGCTCCATATCCCCCTTGTTCCCATGCTCTGCATGCTCTCACCTGCTGCCTTTCCAAGCCAGCCCCAGCTCACCTCTCTGCCTGTCCCTCTTCCTCTGCTGAGGGTTATGGTGCTTCAGCCCACACTCTTCTGCTCAGGCTTTGGATAATGGCTTCTGCTGTTGCTGCTATTGCTGTATGAGAGCCATTTAATTGCATCTTCTATTCAGCCTGGATAAAGGGTGAGTAGGACATCTATTTGCTTTGACCAGGCTTGTGATTGATGCAACTGTTAATACTTTGCAGCGTAACACAATCTTCCCTCACCTCCCAAGGATGCTCTGTTGGTAACATGTCCCTGTGTAACTTCTTCAAGGACAGACAGAAAGTGATATAAAAGGCAGGAGATGGCAGTGGAAACGCTGGTGAGTCTCTGCCCTGCTGCTGCAGGGTTACCTCCTTCCAGCAGTTGTCCCACCCTTTCCTTTGCTGCTGCCCTTGGTGTCAGCAGAAAAGGTGCTGCCTCCTTGCTCAGCAATCATTTCTAAAGGACCACTGGCAAGTTCTCTGTGCAGATCTGTCTGCAGTGTCCTGGGGTCATCTTGCCCCCTGGGAGAAAGCCAGGAGAGACACTTGCTGCCATTAGCCTTATCCTGAGCTGAGCAAAGTTGTCTTCTCCATAGGGCTGCATTGAGCAATCACCTACCCCTTGTCTTGATGTGGTGAAGTTGTCAGGGATATCAGGTGCCTCTGCCATAGCAGCAAAATGCATTGCTGATTCTCACTCCAAACAGGCACAAGGCCCGAAGTGGGCAGGGGAACAGCCCTATCAGATCTACAGTTGTGCCACGTGTCTTTGAAGACAACAATTACACTCAGAAAACAAACTGCATAGCACAACAAAAACACTGCTACACACAGAGCTCCTCAGTAAAACAAGTCCAATTTGTATGACATTCATGGTGTCACACAGCAGAACTTAAGACATCTTTCGGGTTAGTGCAAGTACCAGAAAAAAAATCCATCAGCATGTAAGGAGTCAGGAAGGGAAGGAATGGAGAGAGAAAGAATGCACTGTAACCATCAGGAGAATAACCACAGGGCTGCCAGGGAGGCTCCTGGGGTCAAACCATTTTACTCCCTGTTGTACACAAATCCACCCCTAGGCCCCCCAACAGAGCAAACTCTGTTTCTCTTTTCAGCAACCTCAGCAGAATTGGCTGCTCTCAGAGATTTTCAGCTGAAGACACTAGTTACAGCAGTTCACACAAGCTGCAGTAAGGGGTTCTGCAATAAGGTAGGCTGAGCAGGGCAATGATAACATGGGGAGGAGATATCCTACACTGTCAGAATGCTCCTGAGGCAGACAGTGGTGGTAAGATGGCCAAGACACCTTGTTCAAAACATCAGGGGATGGAAAAGACCTTCCAAAATTTCCACACAGGAATTCAGTGGCCTTACCTTCGACACGGAAAAAATCTCCTGACCTCTGCACAGTCAACGCGCACTCCTAACAATAGGAACATATCTGAAATACCCCAAAGTGTCCATGGGCATTCCAGAATCAGCAATAGGTGCTTGGTAGGGTTGGTGGTTCTGTACCAGCGCAGTCGGTGCTGTGTAGGACAGGGCACATGTGTGTTCCTTAATGCATGTGCTTATTCTCCTGTTAGTGTTTGATTTCTGACAAACCCCAGTGCTGGCAATGGTGTACAACTCTGGTATTGCTTAGAGATTCAGTGCCCTGTAGGTTTTTCTCTGAGCACTGTGCTTTCTCCCCACAAATGTGCTGGAGTGTGTGTCAGCTTTTGCTGTGGGGTTGTTGCTGCTCTAACAGGACAACAGGAGACCAGGATCAGGCCATGGAGACTGGTCTGTGACTTATCATCAGAGGCAGGAGCAGTGTCTGTCCTCACCTCCCTCCTTCATGGTACCTCTGTCTTCTGGCACTTTTTCCCCACCAACTATTACCAGTGCTCACAGGTCTGTGCTTTATTATCTGCAGCAGATGATGCTACTCTCTTGAATCCCTCCTGAGCGTTGCTATCCACAATGAGATGAGATTGGGAAACACTGAAAAATTTCTTAGTACAAAATATTTCTTTTTAGTAGAAAATAGCTTAAGGAAAAGACTAAATATTTTGAAAGTTTTTAAAAAATTATTAAAAGAAATATAGACCTAAGTGGAGTCCTTGCAGGAAAATAGAAAATACAATAGCAGTGGGAGACCCAAGGGAAATGAAGTTTTGAAACTTAGAGAATAATTGTAGAACTATCAATCCTGGGATATAAAAAGATAATTTAGATACTGCAGAGCCTCAGAGTGGCTTTCTGCTATTTCTGTCATAATTTTCTGCCATGTTATTTTCTGTCAAGCCTTACGGTATTTCTATAACAACTAACCCATTTGTTTCCCCAAAACTTATCTTTGAAAATTATACACAAGGTCAGAGTTACACAACTGAACTCCATTTATTATCAGAAACAAGAAAATCTGTCTGGGCCACATCACCAATTGTAGCTGTCCACCTAATAGGATGAAATGGGTTGCAGGGAGTGTAACTGAGTGGTAAAGAGAGGCACTGCAGGTGACAGAACCAGAGTGATAGGAGAAAGATCAGCAAAACTAAAAGGAAGAGAAGATATATCATTGGCAACAAAACCAAATCAAGCTAATGCCTTCTCAAAGCAAGTTGGGTAAAATAGAGTGACTCATTAAATGAGCTGAAGTCATTTGACAAAAGATCTTTGTAGCAGATCACTTTATTCATAACAGGATTTCACTGTCATACTTTGCAACTGGAGTTTGTCCCAATACACAAGTATTTGTCCCAATGCACAAGTATTTTTGAAGTGACAACGGTAAAATTCTGCCTATCCAGTAAATATTTTCATTCCTAAAATGTGCTGGTACTGCAGTTTCAGACTTCTATTTTTAGTGCTTTCCCACAATTTTTGTGCTGCATCTTTCAGCCTGGGACGAAGAAGCATCACCAAAGCAAGTTGTAACATTTGCTAGAGCGTGTCACAAAATAGGGCTCAGCTCTGAACCCTGAGTTGTCAGACAGTCCCGATGAAGTGGACTTAGTGTTGAAATACCTGCATTTTCTGCAGGACATAAATTCTGCCTTTTGCTGAACTCTAATACACTTCCCACGGGGTGCATTGGCTCATACTGATGGCTGGATCTCACACATAGAAATCCTAAAAAATGTTGGTGCTTGTGAAAGCACCAATGGTGAAAACATGGTGAAGGACATGCTTCAGGGCTCGTTTAAGTGATGTGATGCACTATGAATCTCATCTCAGTAGAGGGCCTGTCTTCAGAAAGGGTGTAATCGATAAATCATGTGCCAATTGTATTTATTCAATGTGTCAACTTGCACTCTGCTCTGGAGTGCCTGGGCCAGTGCAGAGGGCTGGTGGTGTCGGTGCTGCACCTCTCACATTTGCGATGCTCACCTGGGGTTTGCTGTTTGGCAGCTCAGAGAACCACAGCTCCATCACTTCCTTCAGGGGAAGAGGGGAACTGGAAGGAAGGAGACAGTGGGAAATCCCAGGGGTCTGTGAAACACGGAGGCAGGGTGCAGTGTGCAGGGACAAGTCATGCCCTAGCACCCAAGGAAAAAGGAGAGGCTCTTGCTCTGGGCTCCCCTGGAGCTGTTGGCTGTCTGTTCAGCAGTCTGAAACTCTGAACCTGTTACTGACGGTGCAGTGCTGGTACTTTTGGTTGGCACATGGAAAGTGCACAGTGAGAGCAGGAGATCCAGGCATCTTAGAACGTTTCCAGAAATAAGAACTGTGCTGTTGGGAGATTTCTTTACCTTCTAGTGAAGTATGTTAATAAAGACCTGATACAAGATACACTGAAGTCTAGGGCAGACATAATGCTGCATTAAGTGTGCTTTGGTTTGAGTTTTAATGTCCTGCTCACTATTTCACGTTCCTTTTCCACATTAAACAAACACCAATATCAGCCCATATTGCCTGGAACAGTCTGCTGCCTGCCCAAGCTCCCACTTCAGGGCTGCTCCCTGCCTGCTGCAGGTGCAGCCCATTTCTCCAAGCCTCTGAAAGATTCACCCCATCTCCATGCACAGTTTGAAACAGCAGCAGACCAACCAGTAAACCAGCATGGCTCAGAAATAGGTTTCTGTAACTTTAAGAGGCCAGAGAGACCTTTTTGTTTTCAAAGTGAGAAATCAAGTCAAATAAGCCTGAGAGACTTACCTTGCATTTAGACCTGGATATGGTTTGTGCTGTTTTTCCTCTCCATTCTCCTGCACACATATGGTGGCAACAGGAGGGAGAAGGGGAGGGGGTGGGGAAATAAGAACTGTAAGAAGTGTAATTGATGGCAAAAGAGGACCAAATGTGTGCACCAGATCCAGACACTCTCCAAAATGTAATCCTTGTTTGTCTATATGATGGGAATAATAGCCTTCCTCACAGGGGTACTGGGAAGATCAATAAATAGTTAATGCTGGTCTAGGGAAATGCACGATGCCTGCAGTGTAAATCAGAAGTAACCCACTCAAATGCATGTAGTTACGTATGGATAGACCCAATGTAAAAATGGGCAGATGCAGTTTCTTAAGAGAACAGTTCTAGTTATCCTGTGAACATTTTCTCCTGTGTGTGGGGCACAGAGTGGACTTCAGACAAAATTCTGTGTTGCTGTAACTCTGCATCATTTTGTTGACACCACTGGAAATATATCAGTTTAAACAAGAGCAGGCTCCAGCCACTGATGCCTGCTGGCCACATAACCTTTCACCATGCCTGTAGCTTTCCCATTTCACACTTGCCTAATTCAGCCTTGAAAACTCTACACTTTAGAGTCCCAAGTAGCTCATCAGTGCTGTATTTCCAACAAATCAGAACAGGCAACACAAATGTGGGGGTTAGTTTTTAAATGTTCACATGTTTTTGACTCCCATGCCCAAGAGGTCCCTTACTACGTATGGCATAATTATCCTGGAGAAAATACCAGCTCTGTCCCCACAAACCCAGCTTCTTCAAAGGAAAGTACATACAGCCTCAGTGCTGATACCTCTCACCATCTCTCAGAAGTTCATGATGCTTAATACCAGCTCATAATGTTAGAGAATAATATAGCAATTTCTGTGATGCAATAAAGTCTAGTCAAGAAAACAGATGCCAATGGATGGTAACTAAACTGAAGCAACTGTGAAGGGTGTTCTGTGGAAACAAGGTGTGGAGGAAGCGTTTCACTTGAGGCCTCAGCAGTGCTGAGTCCACCCATCCTCTGGGTACCCAGAGAGGCAGGTTAGGGCCCAGAAAAGACATTTTTCCCACAAAGCAGGCCAGTCTCTAAGGAGATAAAGGAGTAAAAATTCCTGTGAATCCAAGCTAAGGACTGTTGTAAAAGGAGGATAAGGAGAATATAAACAAATTTTAGTTTCTCAGCCTAAGCAGAGCTGGTGAGAGTTCAGCCCCTGTGCCTGGCTCAGCCCCTGCTGCCCCCACAGCATGGAAACATGATTAACCCCCTCAGATCTTCTGAGGGCAGAGAGGAGTGGTTTCCAATGGGCTTCTCCTCCTCCCCTTTTGTCTGGGTGGGAATTTGCCTGTATGTATTCCCCCAGGGAGTGGCAAAGGGGAGGTTTGCACATGTGAGTGCAGAGATATGGATTTTAGATGTTGTGATCTCCTGAAAGGACAGCAGGGCTGCATGTTTTGCTTGCCAGATCTGTAGGCTGCTGTTTGATTTTGTCTCACCTGCTCAGGTGTGTGCACTCTGAGGGGAGGATGAGAAGCAGGTATCAAATAACCTAAAGGTGTTTTCCACAAAAGTTGCCTGCATGCAAACCTCTTGTCAGCTTTTTGCATGAAAAAATGAGATTGTATTTATGGACATCAGTTCCATTCGTGCTAATGTCCCTTTTTTCCTGACATGCCATTGTGTTTGCTCTCTGAGCGTCACTGCTGCTCTGGCAGCCTCAGGGGAGAGAAGGGTGAGGAGGATGAAGAAGAGTAAGAACGTGAACCCAAACTCACCTAAAGTATGGGCCAAGGGGCTCAACCAGGCCATCACTGCCCAGTGGGGCTGGCCCTGGAGCCAGGGTGAGGCAGCCCAGGGGACATCGCTCCCCAGCTGAGGAAGAGTGAGGCCACCAGAAGCAAAAGTTTGCCACCATCACAGCTGAAACAGAACTTCAAGGCACCACCTTGAAGATTGGGGAGAAAGAGCAGCCCCTGGCTCGCTCCATGCTCACTCTCTGTGGAGAAGGATAAGCCAGATTGCTCTTTGTGACGTGGATATCTGCCTGCTGGGAGCCGTCTGCAGTGGTACTAATTTCATGTAGGGCTCTGATCCACCATCAGCCAGGAATAACTTTCAATCACTGGTGACCTGGACTGCATTTGGACTGGCAGCCAGGAGGTGGAAAGCACACTACAGCCCTCCCCTGATTCAAATCTTTGGAGCCATCCTGTCCCCCACGGGCTTTGAAGTTCATAAAACATGTGTCTATTAAAACACACAGCGGTTTGCACTCGGGCAGGTGCATGCGCAGTTGGGACGTGTGCCCTTTCCTTGATTGACTCAGAAAAGAAGAAATTTCTCTGACCCAGTAGAAATCATGGATTTGCAATTACAAGTGGTGTTTACATGCACATCAAACACCTCTTAATGATAGGGAAAAGGTCTGAAGGGAGCCAGCAGAGGTTTTTAGCTGAGATGAACCGGTCAAATAGGCAGGGATCTGCCAGCTTTCCTGCAGGAAAAGGAGACAGGAGGCAGAAAGTGGGAGCCGAGGTGTGCATGCCGGGTAGGGAGGGGAAGAAAAGCCTGGCACATTCGCCAGTAGCAAATTGGGCTCCCGCATGGTCTAATTCCTGCTTCACCACAGACTGCTAACACAGCTTGGATAAAAAGGGAAAAAGGGAGAAAAAAATCTATTCAGGAGGCTGCAAGAGCACATAGAGTCTGTTCTGAGCTCCTTCCACAGGCAGACAGAAATCAATAAATCAATAGGAAATGTTCGCTGGCTGTAAAATGGGTAGAGAAGCCAGTGTCAAGCTGCTCTAAGATGGATGGACAGTAGGTTTGCAGTTTGCAGAAGGGCTAGAGGTGACTATCACCTTGAGATGGGATCAGCGGCCAGCAGTCCAGCAAGGCTTTGAACCTTGAGTTTATGATTAAGGGCTGGGGCACAGATTGAAATACTCCCGAGTCCCCTGCACAGCCCTCCCCGGGCTTGGCTGGCTTTGCTCCTCCGCGGCGCCGGGGCCGGGCAGCCCGGCCGAGCAGCTGCTGGCGCTGGCCCTGCTGTGCCACTTCATTGAAGTCGAGGCTACAGAAGACTGAATAAAAATTGACTAGATGCCTGGTGGTAGTGAGGATTGATTGAAGACGGGCAGGGGTTTTCTACCCCACAGTTGGATTTTTTTCCCTTTCTATGAAGGATTTGACATAATGTGGGCAGAGATACTTATTCAGAGCATCGCACCTCCATTCTCTCCTTAATGAGACAAGCACAGGGACACAAAGCAGTGCCAAGACACTTAGGGAAAGCTGGCATGAGTGGCATCCTTCTTTTCTTTTAAAGGCAAAGTATTTCTAGGGGGTGGAACAGATGGACTTGCAGAAGCCTTGCTGTGTGTCTCTATGTGCCCATTCAGGTTCAGAGGGTGGCTGGTCGTCATTTGGTACTTTTCAAATGCAGAGATGATCTTCACTGTGCTATGGCTCCTGCAGAGCCAGACAGGCAATCCAGCTTCAGGCTTCCTCCCTTCCCCAACATCCCCTCCAGGACTTACATTTCTTTCAGTCTCCATGAACTGCTGCTTATCCCGTTCTTTGAGGATAGATGGATCTTTTTAACCTCTTGTAACTGAGATTCTGTCTTTCACAGCCCTCAGAAGCAATAGATTTGGGGTCAGCTTCTTGCTCTCACCAAATAAGACTCTGTAACACCACCATTGCTACCCATGTGTCACCATCACCGTTGCTTACAATAGTAAGTAAACTTACACTGCTCTGCTCAGAGTTGAGCCTGGGCCACACTGGCCACAGCCTGAGGCAAAGCAGCAAGGGGGGCATTGCTGCCCAGAGTTAGTCAGTGCTCTCCAAGATTGCTTCCTTTCATTTCCCAGCAGGTTTTCCAGGGCAGCATTCAGATTTATGCAGCATAAGCAGGTGAACACTAAAGACTCACGGTCTCTTTACTTGTGTTTGGTAGCTTAAGTTCACATACTGCAGTGTTGTCAACTAAAAATGTATATTGGACTTGAATGCTTTGGTGTTCATAGTCTGACTTCAGGGAACTGCACCCAAGAAATTTAAATTTCTTTTATAAGGTTTTTCTTTTGGTCACTCAGGTAGACAAACAGTCTGCTCTCTTACAAGTAGAATTGAGGCAAGAAAATAACAGGGGGTTGTACACAGACTGTAATAGAATAAAAATTTCTAATCTGGTGAAGTAGGACCTGGTATATTCTCTAAATGGTCCCCTGAAGTCACATTTTTTGTAATGCCAGTCAAGTAATCAAGAATTCCGTTTCCTGACCATTTTTTGAATCTTTCATTCAGTAAGACCTTCTAAAGCCTACAGTGAAACTCCTATTGCCAAACGTGACCAGGTCTCTGCAATCCTGAAACTGGGCACTCAGGGTGTAAGAAAGAGTCTAGGGAGAGATTTTGGATAGGAAAGTCAGAGAAATACTGTTTGGGGAGTTAGACAGGGCCCAAAATGGGCTTGTTTCACACAGTGGAAACTGACTGTGAATCGATTTTGTCTTCTTGCCTCTGTGGTGAAAAACAAGAAGTTCTGGCAAATAACTGCCTTGACTTTGGACTTCACTACCTGTCATCTTAGGCAGTGCAAGGACTGCTAAAGTTCTCATCACAGAGCCTTGCTTTTCAGGAGACGTTGGGAGTGCACGAAAGAGAAAAGGCTGTGAAAAGCCAGGTGCTCTGTCACTACCCCCTGCCACAGGTTACACTTACAGGTAGATCAGCTGGCTCTACAAACGCTCTGATTTATTCCAGGAGTCTCTGTGGGAAGCTGCATGGAGGCCTCACCCAGCAGAGCTTGGCATTTGGGCTCCAAAAGTCAGTCCTGGATTCACTAGCTACGGTATTAGAGAACCATCAAAGTAACCCCCCTCATCTTGTTAGTATAAATAATGGTAAAAAAGAGCTAAAACAAAAGACAACAAAATGCTTACAGTGGTGAAAGGGAAGAAGCTTTGCTCTGCTTTGATTTACTGTTAGTTTTCAGATTTAGGCTGTGTGATTCACTCTGAAATATCCACTTGCTGTAGAAAATTAGAAAATATCTTAAATCAAGGGGAAAAATCTGCTTAATCTCTGTTGGATGGCCCAGTGCTGCAGTTGTAGCAAAGTGGGTTGCCCAAGTAAACCTCTGAAGAAATCATTTGCAATATTTGGACCATAATTGAACCCCACTGAAGTTGACAGGAACTTCAGCCACGAATGGACTTTGACTCAGTATCTTCAGAATAAAATTCCAGGATTGCTCTGTTTTACTATTCATGTATTAGTGTCCGGAACAGATACATTTATTTTATTGAAAATATATTTTATACTTCTGGGCTAGGTACATCAGTGATGAGAAAAGCCGGACTTTTCCTCGTGAGCACTGTCCCTTTGGTACTGCCAGTGCCATCCACATGGACACCTCAGCACTGATCCCTTTCACCTGGAGCAAGTGCTGAGGCATCAGCAATTAGTGACACCTTCATCAAGCACTGAACTTCTGATCCTCTGCTGTACACGAGCTCACTCTGCCGCTGAACGCTCGGACAAACATGTCTTATATTGAGAAACAGGTAAGATTTCGTTCCACAAACTTGTATTTGATGAAGTGGAGCATGATGGATTTTGTGCATATTTCTCAGCCCTGATATCAGCTCGGGGCTCTTTTCAGATATGTGCATTCCTACCCGGACTTTCTAGGAAAAAAATTCAGCTGCAGCTGGTTCTGAGAACCAATATACACAAATTCAGACCTCTGCAATTAAATGTCTTAGCAAAGATATGAATCACTGGGGGAAAAGGCTCTTCTAGGGAAAATGGCAGGCACCTGAAATTTCAGGTGCAGCTGTGAGGAGACACACACATACACCTGCACAGGCAGAATAAAATAAGCAGAGGTTTAACCAGGCGCTTTCGGAGTGCCTGGGTTTAACCTAGTTCTGATGGGGTGGTAGGAGCTGTTTCTAAGGAAAGGAGACTTTGATCTCTCTCAGGCACTGCAGGACTGTTTCGGAGATTTTTTTAGTTCATCTGTGGTAGAGTGAAGGACTTCTAACGAAAAATTCATTAAATTAGTTAGTTTTTTCTGTTTTCAAATCACTTGGAAATAGATGTTGACTTTGATTGATTTGTTTGTGGCTTGAGGTGGTGCTATGCTCTCTGTGCAAACACGGTTTATCCTGCAGTAGGCTTTGCTATGTGTCTTCACTGCATCTGCTGTCCTTGTTTTTAATTGTGAGGGGTGAATTTGGAGTGCCAACCCTAGAACATGCTTTCTGAGTGACTTACAAGAATTTCAGTTCCATAGGTGCTTTTCAAAATAAAATATTTCATTTATATGAAACAAAGAAAACCCACTTAAATTATTCTTATTAGTAGTTGTAGAGCCTTGTTTTTCTTTGCTATACTCACTCAGACATGAGAGTTTCTCAGATTTAGCAGAAATAATTGTAGATTCAGACACCAATTTGAAAACAAGCCTGTTAAATAGAGTACCACTGGGAGTAAATTGTTGCTTTTTTTTTCTTTTAGAAAAATGAAAGCTGCGTGGATTATTTTAAATTTCTGCTTTTTGAAGCTTCTGTTTTAAAGTGCTACCAATATGTTCTGTAAAATTCAGTTTCTGTTGAACAGTTCCATTCTGTTTTCAAAAATAGCATTCTTTTCAACACTAGGAATGACTAATAGAACGTTTCAGTTGCTAGTTTCATTTTAATATATAAATAATTCTTAGGAAAGGAAGTAATTTTCTGCAAAAGTAATGAAAGAGGTTTTGTGTCACTTAGGACAAAGAGGAAACAATACAGCAGGAGGAACTATTTCACATATTGAGTAACAATGAGTTCACAAACAGAAATCTGGTGTATAATAAGAATTTGTGAGTAATTCACTCATCCCACTTAATCTTTCTTTCCTCACCTGCTGCAATTCCACGCTGGCTTCATACAAATAACAAATCATCCTATTTCTCTTACCTGGCAGCTCTCCCTTTATTGTTGTTTTTTCATGTTTTTATCTTTCCTGTTATTTCACTCGTGTGTGGTGCCTGCACGTCCAGCCAAGGATTTGTTGTGCTGGACCCCACACAATGTTCCTCCCTGTGTAACGTGAGGAAAACCAAAGCGAATCCCTAATTGTGCGGTGGTGGGGGCATCCCCAGCCCTTTCAGATTCAAGGCAGGGTTCGTTCAGGCTGAGACAACGCTTTCCTTGCGAGATTGCTCAGCTTCCCAAAGGCCGTGGGTGGTTTCCCCGTGCCGTGAGGCGAATCGTGGGACGGACGGGCTCGGTGCCGGAGCCCCGCAAGCAGCAGGCCCGAAGCGTCCGGGCAGTGCCCAGGGCTGGCTCTGCCCTGCACGGGCTGGTCCTGTGCCCGCAGCCCACGCTGGGGACACGGGCAGGGCCAGTGCCACCGCTGTGTGGGAGCCAGCCCCACGGCTCGCCCTGCCCGGCCTGGCTTTGGCCAGCCATGGCCCTGGAGCTCGCGCCGCCCTTGCCCGGCGCCGGGCCCTGTGCGTTTGTAGGCAAAAGCAGGAAACTGGCTGAACACTGATGTAATCATAAAAAACGTGATCTTATCAGGGTATATCTTGTTGATAAGGACCTACTTTTGATGTACAAATGGTCTGGCATGCTGGTAACACAAAAGCCAGAAATGCAGCAGCCTCCCCACACAATGGGGGTGCCATGCTTGTGGCTAATAACATTTAATGCTTAAACAAGCAGACAGTGCAACGCCTCTCCCCTCCACGTTTCCCTCAAGCTCCCCTCCCCCAGACCCCTCCTGCCACTTGCTGACGCCATTTGCCTGGGACTGGAGGTGTCTGTGAGCTCTGAAAATTGGATCACAGGGATAGCTTTTTGCCGGCCCCGGTCACGCTGACGGCAAGACTCGATCGATCAATACTCTGTGTGACACTTTCAGAATTCATTGGAAATGATGTCCTTTTCAAATGACACCCACATTTTATCGAGGGCAGCTCCAACAGCAAAGCACCAAGTGTGTTTTTGCAAGATATGTTTTGTTAGTAGTAAACTTTGCTTTATTTGTAAGGTTCTCTGTATTTGGGATTTCTTCATCCCTCCCTTCAACCTCCCTTTTGAAGAGGGCAGAGATTTAATCTTTAAAGGTAGCTTTGTAGCCTGACATTTAGAGTGTGAGCTGTTCCTAAGCCTGATGTTTATTATGACATATGGCCTCTTCATGTAAAAAACAGTAAGCTTTGGGGGAGAATTTAAAAAGTAGCCTGAAGCTCATAGCACACAGCTAAAAACTGATTCACAATTTTATCCAAAACATTATGACCTCTGGGTAAAACTATTGCTCCTCTATGGATTCCCATGAAACTACTTGGCACTGCTGTCTTGGAGCCAGTTCCTGTGGGTGGGACTACACAGGTCATTCAAAGCAACCCTTCAGAGCCATTAATTGCTCATGTTGACAGGCAGCAAAGAAGAATGGTGCTTGCAGCTGGAGGCTTCAGGGATAAGACACAGAGAGAAGGAGAAATGGGGGAATCGTTGTGAATCTGTTTTGAAGGACTGTCAAAAATAAGTAACCTTTCCATTGAATGTCAATATTGAAAAAAAATCTTTAGTCCTTATATTTTGTGACTCCAAAGTAAATAGCTCTGGTTGCTCAAGAGGTTCAAAAGCTGTGTACCAGGCAGCCTTTGGGGACTGCGTAGCAGGGACTTGGAAGATCCAGCCTGGGGTTTAATTTTGCCCTTATCAAAACTAAAGCTAGATGTATCATTTGGACTTAGCCTTAAGCCGACCCAAAATGAACAAAAGGTTTAGCCTCGATCAACTTTGTGAGAAAAAGGGGAAAAGCAATTTCCCAAAATAAATCCTGTGTAATTTGGGATTTACAACATTCATCAAGGTGCACAGTGTCTTTGAGGTGGTGAGTCTGTGACCAGATTAGCACGTGAGTACTCCTAAAAAGAAGTAGAAAAATTAACAAGCCATCATTTTTTGACTCGAGATATCTGCAGAGTACAAGTGGGGAAGATCATGGCAGAAAAGCAGTTAAGGTGGGAAGAGTCTTTCCAAATATATATTTGTGTTTTCACTCTGTGTGCACATCAGGCAGGAGAATTCTCTCTGCACTTCATTGCTGTGACACTCTAACGTGTGGGTTTCATTTAACTAGGATAAAATCTTTCCTGGGCTGTAACTGGGGCACCACTGCCAGTCCTGCACTGACTCTCTGATACAGTGAATTTTATGAAAGTGAAAATAAACGTTGCAAGGTCCAAAAGTTTGTGATAGGGGGAAAGAGAATATCAGAAGTGGACTATGGACTTATTAATCTGTTCAGTTGCCAGGAAACATCAAAACTGTCATAAATTATTAGATAGCAGTTTATAGGGAAGCTTTCAGTTGCTAATCCTGCCCTCATAATAGCACCTAATAGTTTCATTTACATTGTTTGTAAGGAATGTGACCTGGCAAATTGGGTAACTACTATTCTGATTTATAACAAGGGGCTCGAATGGGACAAACTGGATACAGAGATTAGAGTGACTACTGCCTGGTTTTAGAAGTTAATTCCTATAGCTCTGCATGCAGAAGTAACCCAGCTCACTGGAAATGTTCCACCTGAGCTCTGACTGAGGGGGAGCACATTGAGATAAAATATTTGGGCTTTCAGTGCAAGGAATGGAGGCCAGTGCTTCTGGTTCTGGTCACTGCCGAGTAAACCGAAGTTTTGTCCAGGTGAGGATTTACTTGCTCTGGACAAGCATCTTCAGACTACACGCCAGTATCAAGCATTGCAGTCAGGGAGTGTTCCTGCTTATTTTTCAATGCAGTTACAAAAGATGCGAGTTTAGTCCCCATGCCCTAGTTTGATTTAATCCCTTCATTAACTTTACTTTTAGCTTCAGAAATCTGATTCAGCTCTTGCTGACAGAGACAGCCATCACTTCTTAATATCAGGATAACATCAGGAGTGTCATTCCTAACCTATATCCAATGAAGCACCAGAAAGGATTAGTTTAGTCCAATTTTCTAAAAGAGATGTAAGAATGCCACATTTTGTTGCCAAACTGGCTAAGGATGAATTCGGTGCAAGGCTGAGGTACACTGGTACACACCACAAAAATATTACTGGAGTCTCTGCTTCTGACCACACTGGGAGAAATAGGTTCAAATACCCATGGGTCTGCAACTCCTATTGACTTCAGTTTCTATTAAAATCAAGAACAGTTTTACTATTAGCTTAAATAGATTCAAGGAAAGGTTTAGCATAACAAAAGAGGTTCTGCAAATATGTACTTTATCATGACAGCTATATGGATTTTATATACTTTTAGATATTTAGGCACTTGTGTGTACTAGAATCCTTAAAATCTCCAACGATGCTCTCAGTGAAAAATGCCTTAAATCTCCTGATTGTGTCCACTGTATAACTGACCAAAATGTTGTCAGCGGAGTGAAGTTTTTAGCCTTAAAGTCCAAGGAATCCTTTAGTCTTGCTGAGGTTTAATGAGTTGGCATTCTAAGCTGATTCAGCTCTTAAACAGTCTGATCATTAGTGCTGTATCATCTGTCACCTTTGGGTGATAATTAGAAAAAGAAAGTCAATAACAATAGTACATAACACTACTTTACCAAGATTTAAACAAGTTGTAATATTGTTGAACATCTATTGATGAGTCCAAATGTGCCACAGGCTATTGAGCACAAAGAGTGCTTTGATGTGATGTTTTCCATTATTAATTTGATGTGGTGGAGTTTGTAGAAGTGAGAACATTTGTTTTCATTTTATTACATGTGGGAAGAGATGAGATACTTTACATATTCATTTTAGTTTCTTCTATTGTTTATGCCACTAATGCTTTTGAGGACCAAGCACAGAAGAAAAAGAAGGAAAATATCTCAGTCAACCACATTAGACTGTTTGTTTACCATATTTCTGATTTGTTTTGAGTTTTATTGATTTATTTGACCTCCAAAATATGCATCCTATATGTGTGCTAGCAGCCCTTAGATGACAGGGAAAAATCTAAGCGGAACTGGTTTTTCCCCAGAATAGAACAAGCTCTCAGGAACTCACCACAGTGCTGCAAAGACGGGTCAGGATTCATTATTGCATTACTTCAGCAATCCGGATATTGGGCCTGATGTGTGCGAGATACCCCAGTAATGCAGTGGTCAGTTATTGTTACTTATTGACCACTTCCTCATCTGCCTCTTGGTCCTTCCTTTGGGTGATTAAACTCATTTGTAAAGAGCACAGTTATGGAAATCTCTGAAGAGTGAGCCTTTTGGAGTCTCTTTTATTGCCTTGTTTTGTCTAATTAATCCCTTAATGAAAATTTTTTCCCTTCCTCTTGTCTGTCCTTTTTATGCTTTCTGAAACCACAATATGTTAACACTTCAGTTGTGGGTCTGCAAAAAGCAGTTTTGCTCAGCTGATGTGTTTCAGTGATTTAAACGGGAAAGTTGTTAAGCCAGAAATAAAGCAATGTACATAAAATATCCAAGCATAAGAGAAAAATACCTTTATAGATTGACTAGGTACTTTTAAAGAAACACAAGCTGTTTTCACCTCATGTCTGGAGCTGTTTGCAGCACACTTAAAAGAAAGTCTAAATCTCTTGAAACTAACAGGTATCTTTTTCCTTAGCAGTTAAATGAAGATATTTTATTTCTCCTGTCTCTTGTTTAGAAATAATAATACCAGTCCTGCCTTGGACCCTGAAAAGCACCACATCAAGCCAAATCACATAGATGTTTTGTGTGAGTGTGGGCTGCTTCTTAGGGGTGAATGGCATTTAACAGCCATGGATAGCACTGGCATAAATTCTAAACTCCAAGGGTTCAGTTATGAAATCCAGTTGCATTTTGGGCAATGACCACACCATACTTCATCTGTTTTCCAAGGCTGCTCAGTACAACTGCAGCTGAGCAATGAAACGGGGACACACAATGGCTCAGGTTAACATAACAGAACATTAAAACCAGGAATTTTTCACATTAAATGTTGGGGCACTACGTGCTGCTGTTCTCAGTATGAGATAGAAGTGCTTTACATGGATCAATTAATTCCCTATAAAATGTAAAGGGAAGCTCAAAATACAAATGTAACCCAGCTTCAGCCTGGGTTTTAAATTCTCCAAATATTTGGGGTGCTTAAAATAGGGGTTCTCCTTCAGTTTTGCCACTTCCTTAAAACAAAACAATACATTTCATAGGCACTAGAGAGGGGTGGAAGATGGAGTTAAAAGCTACTTGGTTCTTTCTAGTAGTGAAATGTCCAGATTTAGTGAATGAAGATCAATGAAAAGCAGGAACTTGCATCAGTAAACTGTAAACCATAGAGCTTTGAGCTTTGGTTATCTACAAATCTCAGTGACACACAGCCTGCTCACGAATGCCTCCACACACAGAAGCAGGGCAGCACAATTTCTCCCCAGCACTGGGCTCTAGCAAGGCCCATTTATTACTCAGCACACTGAGACATTTCCCAGACAATGGATCCACTGCTAAACGTGGCTGCAAAGTCCACTCCTTAGACCAGGGGCAGAGAAAGATGATTGGAGTCTCCTCCTGATAAGTAAACTCTACATAATCCTCGGGGATGATAAACTTTGTCTAAAGTCCAGAATCTGGGTCAGATTATTGGTTACCTCTACAGCAGTTACACCAATAACCAGTTTGGACCTCAGACTTGAAAACTCACAATACTCTTTGATGTATATAACTTAATTTTAACATACACATAAAAAAATCATCTAAGTTTGTGAAAATGCACTGGAAGCCCTTCATAAACATGAAGCATCTCCATTCCCATGCAAGCCAGACCTAATCTCTCAAATTAAATGGGAATATATTTTTAAATAATATTACTGTAGGAAGTTTTAACCTGTAAAGGTGCCCAGCATTAGCTCGTAGAGCATCATAACCTTCCTAATTATTGTAAAATAAGTAAAGTCTTTTCTCTTCGCAGCTCAAATTTGTATACTCTGTGTCAATCAGGCACCAAACTGATGACCCTTCTGTTGTTGTGAGCCCTGAACAAAGGATTCAGGATTCTTTTGTACCAGCCAAACACTTTCCTGGGGGAAAGCTTTGCCAAGAGCCAGGCTCAGTCCCTTGCAGGGAGAGGAGATGCCCTGCACACGAGGTGGAAGTGGGAGGGTGGCAGGGCTGCGTGTGCTGTGCTGTGCTGCCCTCCTTCCTCCCTGTGGCTGGGCTGATGGAGAACCCAGTGCACCAGCAGCTGCTTTCCAGCTCTGCCTTTCACAGCCATTTCTGCAGTGGCTGAAGCTCAGCCTGAATTTGAACCTGCTGCACTGAAACAGGCAAAGTATTTCTTACTGGGCTGGATATAGGCCAGAACCCCTGGAAACCTGTTGCAGTATCTGTAAACAGCTCAGCGAGTTAATTCCCTTTGCATCAATCACCCCCTGAACCCCTTGCTGGGGTAGCACTGGGATGTGGGTCCAGGTAGAAATTCTGGGCAGGGATAAGCAGAGAAATGCTGTCTTAGGGACCTGCTGGTGGTGTCTCCATCTGTGTACTTGGGCTGTGAACCTCCTGAAGTTCACAGGCACAGCACCAATGCCAGCACAGCATTGAACAGCTTTCCAGATGTACAAGAGTTTCCCCTAAGTAAATGTCCTACACACGTGTTTGGCATCCTTAAGGTAAGAGGAGTTTTGTTTGTGAGTTTTGCCCCTTGCCACTCTTCCTCTTTGAGAACCCTCCAAAGGCACTTCTTGGAACCTGTTCTGTCTCCCCAGCTCACAGCCCAAACGTTCCTGAGGACACGGAGGCACCGTGCCCTGGCTGCACTGCTGGTAGGCGTGACAGCTTCTGTGCTGCTCCCCAAGCCTCTGTCAGTGCCCCAGGGATGCACAGGGCCCCTCCGCAGCAGCAAGGCTCCAGTGGAGCCCTCGCCTGAATCATTAATTAGGTCACTGATTATTAGGTACAAGTTAACACTTGTACAGTGCTCTCTATTTTCAGTGTTGTGTAAGAAGTAGGGATTATTACAGTTAGTAAATAAACATTCTTTATTGATGTTTGTACTCAAGCTATTCAAGTCCCCTTCATGTTTTTCTCTTCTGCCCCCTCCCTTCCTTACCCCTCCATGAGGTAGGGTTGATCACATGTGAATTAAATATAATTAGGCTGAAAAGTTGATGATGAAAACTGAAATTCCATCTACATCTTCCTACTCACATTTTACTTCCCTCAGGAAGTGCTCAGGCCATTATCGTCCTCTGGGGCTAGCACAAGTGTGGGTCACACACCAACTTTAAAAACTATAGTTTTCCTGAGTTCCATTAGAAATTGTTTGGCAGTTCTATTGATGGACTGAAACAGCCCAAAAGTGCCTCTCATCAAGTCTGCCTGTGGTTCAGAATAGTGTGCAATACATAGCAGCTCACTATCACAGTGTTTTATGGTTTTGCACTGCTCTGTGTACTGTAGGAGGAGCTTCCCTTGCCTTGCTCCAGGTATCTTTTTCACTAGAGATTTTTCTTTTGAAACTGTGGTTTTTCAGGTAACATTCAGAAACCATTTCTTTTGTTGTTGTTTTTGTAGTTTTCCTTGTAGTTCATTGATTTCTTCAAGCCAAAAACTCAAAGCCAATCTCTGAGGCTGTCAGCCCATTTAGCTGTGGAGGAAAGTCCACCAACTCCTGTAAATAGAGACGATAGCGCGGGGCCCAGCGGCTGCTGGAACTCAGGGCCTGCCTGGCAGAGCCCGTGCTCAGCCCCAGCTCCAAACAGCCAGAGGGGCTATTCATGGGACCCCAAGAGTTCATGGGACCCCTTCCCTTCCACCTTCTGTGGCCAAGCAACCATCTGCAAGTTGCAGTGCAATAGTCCTCGCACCTCCTCTTTTACTGCTTCATATTAAAATTACTGTTTCCAGCAACACTTTGTAAGGCAATGAGACACTGCAAGCTCTGAAGTCTGTTGCGGCCCCCACAGAAGTGTTTTGGTTTTTTTTTTAAAGTGATTCACTTTAAAAATATGACCCATTTTGAAAAAACGGTTACCAACATTTGTACTTTGAAATTTTTTTTTTAAGGAAGGAGGGTTAGAAATGCGAAAACCAAGTTTGGCCAAGGTGCCATGCCTGGGCAAAGGGGAGGGCTCTGCTCAGTGGGTGCTTGTCATAGCAAAAGCTTTTGGGTTATGATTAGAGCTGTCTGTGATACTGAGGAAAGCAGATGGTGGCATGTCCTGGGTTTTGTGTTCGTTTTCACTGGCTGGCCTTTCAAGACTTTGGTCACGGAAATGAGACCTTAGCACAGTCTGCCTGCATGCATCAGCATGATTCCTTTCCCACTTCCACCACTTTGGAGCCTTTCTTCTTGCCATTAGCAAACCCTCAATAACTGCCAAAGCCCTCCAGGCAGATGAAAGGAAGTGGATCCATTTTCTCTAAACTGGCTCCACGACATTTTATGAAGAGCCCCTTAACAGACCCAACACTTCAGCTCAAGAATACCACAGAAACACCATAGGAGTATCACTGTCTTCAAAACTCCTCGGCACAGCTCTCACATTTGAGCTCAGCTAACAGGACAGTATGAAAGAGAGCACCATTTCTTCATGCCCTCATCTTTTCACTGCTGGTTTGGTCATTTTTAAGTAGAAAAGGTGTTTATTCCAGACAATTTATATACAGCAGGATGAATAAAAGTAACTTGCCTTCATTACATCCATGTGGGAAGAAAGGGAACCTGTAGTGTCAGAAAAGGCTATACGTTCATTTGTCATTGAGGAAAAAAATCACCTTTCCAACCCTTTAGGGCACATCATCCAATGACTTTGAGCTTATCTTAATGTATCCTTCAGATATCTCAACTTACCCGAGAAACTTATCCAAAAAATTCAGGAGGCTACCTCAAGATGGTCCATGCTAAGAATGTCAAATATCAACACAAATTCCTGTCTAATGTTGACCAACATGTTTCTGGCTTTATCAGATTTTTTTTTGGCTTCAAGGGATCAGTTAAAAAGGAAGCTATTGATATTCCTACTGCAATATAAAATAGGTGGGGTTTTTCCTTTGCTTCTCATAAAGAAGTTAAAATCTGTGCAGACACAGTTTCAGTAATCTTTGAAATCACATCTGCAGCAGTTGAGGAGTAAAGTTCAATGAAAATTCACACAGCAAATTAAAAGCGTGTGTTACAGGCTTAAGAGAAAGCGGGTGTGTACCTATGTACAGCAAAGTGGGGAAGTGCTGAGGTATCTAGAGATTCATTCTCACCTGTCAGTGCCTGGTAAATCAAAGTCAGCTCCACCGAGGTCAGAGGCAAAAAGGCACAGCAGTGCCAGTGGAAACTGAGCCTGGGGCCATTGAAAGCTGAATGTAGTCCATTAACTGACTTGGATATCAGAAAGTCCAGACTCAGGAAAACTCTCTAGTTTCTCTTATTTTCCTGATGTGAACTTCTTGAATACATTTTGGTTTTAAGGTATATCAATAAGAGGTGCTTTACAGAACAAGCACAAGGAGCTTTTCAAACTTTGGCCATTTTAGCTTTCTTAGAAGGAAATTAAAGTATCCTTTTCTGGTCAGGGGTAACCTCAAAGCAGCAAGAACCATTCCTGTGATGTTTCACTAGTGTTGCACAGTGTGGGGGCGTGGGGCTGCCTGGGGAGGCAGGCCCCAGCCCCAAGGAGCCCCAGGGAGCCCCAAGGAGCCCCAAGAAGCCTCAGGGAGCCCCAGGGAGCCCCTAGGAGCCCCAGGGTGCCCCTAGGAGCCCCAGGAAGCCCCAGGGAGCAGGGGCAGCTGCTGGGCAGTCTGTTGCCCTCAGATCACTGGAGGACCTCTCCAGAGGAGACTTGGCACCTGCAGCCTTCTGAAAACTGAGCTTCCCATAACCATTTCCCAGCCATCCCTCTGCCTGTCCGACTCTGCATCCTTTGGAATATTGCTTCACCAAACCTTTAGCTTTCCTTAGGCAAACACACCAAACCCCACCACCATTCCCCCAGGCGTTTGGTTCAATGTTTGGTTTTGAGGGACAAGTGGGAGAGAAAGAATAAGAAGAAAATGCAGACTCCCTCTCAAATCTGGATTAACTGTCTTATAACAACTTTAAATGTCTTCATTTAAAGCTATATTGTTGTAATTTTTGTGGATATACATTTGTGCTCTATTGCTCTCCATTTATGTTCTGTGTCAATACACTCAATCTTGTCCACATTTACATTGCAAACTGTGTGCTGCTGGAAGGTGTGTTTTTGATTGGACTTTTGTTGATCCTGTTTTGTATTTTATATAACCGACTTACCAGGAATATTCTGAATTCCACGTGGATACTAATGAGTGTGTTTGCTTGAGGTCAAATATTTCCTAGGAGCATTGCACTAAACAGAATATATCTAAATGTCCAAGAAGCTACTTTCAGGACCATTCAGATACTGTATCACTGTGGCTTCCTTCTCCAGAAAAAGACCCAAGAGCCAAATGATGGGCAGTCGCCCCACAAAAGCAAGCAGAGAGGCAAGAGGGGGAGGCCTCCTCCCGCTGCTCCTTCCCCATGAGCTCTGATGTGTGACGTTGTATTTCTGTGTGGGTACATCAGCTGCACAAACACGCTCGCTGGCTGGCGTGGCAGGGCAAGGGCTCAAGGCTCCAGTCACCTGTTGCCCCGAATTTCCCTGCCCTCGTGGGAGGTAAGGCCCACGGCTGCCCTGGAGAAATGCTCTTGCTTCCTTGCACGACGACTGCCCTTTCTGGGCGCAGCTACATGCCTTCCACCTCTGAATAATGGTCTTGTTTCTACAGTGGAATGTGTAATAGGGAAAAGGAGGTGGCCAGAACTCAAATGAAGGAATAAAAAAGAGCAGATGAATCGATTTGGGGATGTTCTTTTGATGCTCTTGCCCTCTATTTCCCTACTCTTCGTCCAAGCCCTCTGCAGTTATTTCAGTGTTAGTGCTGCTAGCCACATGGATAAGATTCAGCTTGCAAAAATGTATGCTTGCAGCAAGGAAGACTTACCCTTTAACCTTTAGCAGCCATTTCCTCTGAAAAGCACAAGTTTCATTTTCACTTACAGTGAGAAACGTGTGGAGGGGGGAAGTGGAAGAGAACCTCATCTCTGTAAAAAAGCCGAACGGTCCTATTTTCATCCTCTGCACCAAACTTCACATAGCTCTTTTTGCATTATGCAGTGTGCCCTCAGGAAAGAGATCTGGCAGAAAAAGCAAATGCAAACTCTCTCGTTAGTCTTGAAAGACCTGGTCTTGAGCATTTGGGGTCAATCCCCTTCAGCGGGTTCATTTTTCTTCATTGCAGTTTCATGAATTTGGCCATAAGCAAAAAGCAGGGTTTAGTAAAAAAAAAAAAAAAAAAACCAACTGAAAAACCTCTATAGCATTCATTAAACAAAACTGAAAATTTCATGCCATGCTGGAAAAGTCAGGAAGGTAGAAGAAATTCCACTTCCCTGCAATAGATACAAATATATTGCAAACAGTGTACTGTAGTACCAGCAGCCAGTGGAGCTTTACTTTCACCTGGGGTAAACCCATGTAGCTCATGCTAATAGTTCTAAAAATGGGACGAAGAAAAAAGTAAATTTTTTTTCTGTTGTTACTTGAACAACAACTTGTCTTGTGCTCAAGTGCTTTTCTGCTTAGGACTTTTGGGCTTTTTTTTTCAGGTCTGACAGGACTTGAAAGATAACATACCAGAACAATAAGCTTTATTGCAAGTCAGTGATTTTTTAATTCAGCTCATTTTTCTAATCATCAAATACAGTTACCAAGGGAGAAAAGTTTAGTTGCAACTTCAAGGGAAGCCAAAGCTCCCATCCTTGTTGCTTCCTGAGCTCCTGCCCTCCCCCTTGGAGGTTCCCCAGGCTGAGCATTGTGTAGGGAGATGAATTTCCACATAACCCCATCTTTGCTGCAGGGTTGCTGCAGGGGAGGGTGCCTGTCAGAGCCTTTACCCGCCATGCCCCAGCAGCCCTTCTCAAGGGGCACCCCTGAGCCCCTGCCTGCCTTCCCTGCGCTGCCTCCTTCTCCACAGTGGCACTTCTAAAGCTTTCATACATTTAAATATGTGTTGTTAGGTGTCCACCTTCCTGTAAAAGCTTTTGGAATTATTTTTGAATGAAAAGTCTGTGATCTACTGAAAAATTCCACTTTCAAATTTTTGTTCAAACAAGTATCATCTCATTTTCTCATGGCCTCAAAAAGATGATCTGAACGAAGCCCCTGGTCCCCCAGCTGTAAGGACTCCACTTGGTCACCAGACTCCTGTCACATATACATTTCAGGGACAGTAACGCTTGGGACCTTTCTCAGCACCCCCCAAGTCCTGCTAAAGCTCTGCTGTCTTTGTAGAGTTTAGCAGAGAGGGAGAGCATCCCCTCCCAGGCAGCAAAGGATGCTGAACACAGTGCTGGTGCCATTCACAAGAGGTCATTGTAAACCAGTGTGCATATAAACCACAAAATACCTGGTGAAATGATAAGATATCATAGTAAGCAAGATGAAGAGATTTGACTGAAAAAATAAAAAGCTTGCTGGTGAAATACAATTATTGGAGAAATTCCCTGGATGTATTGTGAACTGATAGAGAAGTATTAATAGCAATCCTTTTTTTTTTTTTTTTTTTTTTTTTTTTTTAAAGGAAAATGCAATGGATTCATTCTCGTATGGAAGTCAGCATAAACGACTCAGTAGTATGGGGAAAAGGTGTAAAGGAGAGAGCTGAGGGTGTGAGAACAGAGAGTGCATAATGTATTAGTATCAGCAACACTGCCTGATGGGTGAAGGCTTTTATACTACCTCTCTATTGATAGGTATTTCAACCAGCAGTAAAAAACTGCTCTTGACACTCATCTGTAGGGAAAAATATCCACATAGTCTTTGCTGTAGGACCAATTAGCCTGTGAAAGCAGCTGGGGGGAGGGGGGAGGTGCGGGATATAAATGCGGGATGCATCCACACTTGATTACTCTAATGAAATGTCCATTGATTCCTATAGATTAATGTGAGAAGAACGGCAGCTGCGGAGTGGCTAACACCTCTAGGTCAGCAGCTCTGTGTGTGTGTGTGGACGTGTGTAATGGAGGGGGTAGCGCAGAGCCAGACCAAGGTAGACAAGAGAGGCTTCGTGCGGCCGAGGTGCGCGGACGTGACAGCCGGGACGGAGGGCGATCGGCGGGAGGCCGCGGCGAGGGGCGGCAGGGCCAGCGCGGCTCCTCCCGCCGCTCTCGCTGCCGCTGCCCCTCGCTCCCGTTTGACTTTGCTGTAAGGCAGGCTGAGCTCACAGGTCATCTGTTTTTGTTAGATTAATTTGATTCAGCATGTAGGAATAGAGGGCTGAGCGGGCTAATGGCTCTCTGCAGGTGACATTGGGAATGGTCAGCGCTCGCATCCTCCTCCCCCACCGCTGTGGCTGCCGAGAGGAGCCGCTGACCAGGGGCTCCCTCTGTGCCGGGGATGCCGCTCCCGCACCGCAGCCCCCGCGCCCGGCACCGCCTCACTCCAGCGAGCTCCTCGCGTCTCCGACGCTAATCCCTTATCTCTTGCGCCGTGTCATGTAGAAGGACTTAATTACAATAACGGGCGAGGGATTTGCTGAGCGACGGCAGAGCTTGGCGCAGGGCTGTTGTTATTGCGCGGGGAATAGAGTTAAGGGGTCCCTGCCATAATTGCCACGAGAGATGCTCCGTATGCTCTCGTGCAGCGGTTGTGGCATTTTGGTGTCGGAGGTTATGTGCAGGCAGCAACCTGCCTCCTGTGCCAGGGGAGCCTGGAGGAGCCATTGGAGCTGCAAACTGCACCAGGAGAAGAGGCTGATGTGGAAATACAGCAGGGTGAAATATCTAGGCTGGGATTCTAGAAATTACATTTCAGATTAAACAGAGGTATCCCTGGGCCAGATTTGTGCTGGGATAGTACCCCACAGCTGTACTCGTGGCCTCGCTCCTCTGGTCACAACAAAGGAAAAGCTGTCTCTGTTACTCATTACTGAGGATGAGAAATCTTGTAGCTGTATTGCATTGTGAGGAGAGCTTGACTTCAACTAAGGACACAAAATAACCAGACACACTGTGGCCATTGTTTCAGCTGTTTTCAATGCACATTTCAATGCACATTCGCCACATCATTGTCGCACTTCGGAACAAGTACTACAACATTTTCCGAAAATTTTAGAAACAATGTTTCTTAGCAATACATACAAATGTGGCCAGGCAATTGCAAGACCCACGTGGCGCTGCAAAGATCAGGGTCCCCCAGGAAGTGCAGGATCTGATGTGGGGTGTTAAAATTCCTGCTGTATTGTGCTAACCCGGGGGGGAAAAATGAATCCTAACTCTAAATCAGGGCTTTGAGCAACCTGCAACTGGTTTGGCAGCAATTATCTCAAATGCCCAAAAGTGAAGCTAAGAGCTAACCTGGTAAATGTGCACGTATGCAAACAAGGGCAGAAAGGGTTCCAAGTCCGGGATCATGCAGAGGTTTCTCCAAGTCGAGCTCTCTGTTGAGCCCAGCCTTGCCAGCACCAGGGCTTCAGCCCACACTGAGCAATACTTGGCACCTCCTGTTTTCATGCAACTGGGTGACAAAACCTTCCAACACCATCAGAAGAGCATAATTTATCCCTGGAAACACAAACACTGCAACCTGCACACCATGTGTTTGCATCTATTTCCCCAGGACTGCTCCATAGCCACATACCTCCAACAGACCCTGCTCCTTCTTGGTGGATGCACAAACCCCAGGGGAGTGGGTGGTGTGTCCGGGGCTGTGCCCCACCTGTGGCCACAGTGTCCCCAGCTGTCCCACCTGGCAGAGGGCACTGCGGGGGCCAGGAGGGAGTTGGCCTCAGTGTGCAGTGCTGACCTTCACTACTGCAGCCAGACCTACCCAAACATGCCTCCACCTCCTTTGATCACTATAAAACACAGGCTTTTAATCAAAATTGTTCATTTCTGTCTGTTCAATAACACTCTTTTTAGTTCAAGATTTTTCTTTCTGGTTAACTAGTGTTTTAATGCTCTGCTCTCCTGCAGAAATACCTTGCTTTTCTCAGATAAATAACGGTACCTGAGTAAAGATTTTTGTCACACTGCTTTTCCCCTTTTTCAGAGTGGCAGGATGCACTGTGTGCTGTCAGCATCGGTGCAGTATGAATAAGGAATTAAAATGCAGTGTTTGGCCACTCTGGCTCAGGGGGTGTGTGTGTGGAGGCAGCCGGGCACTGGCTGCAGGGCTGTCCCTTTAAGCCTCGCCGGTGTATTTTTAGAAAGCATAAATAGGCTGCATTCCCCGACTTGCTCACTATCCAAGACATAAAAAGGAAGGGCTTTCTGCTTTCTTCAAGTCTCCTTCCCCTGCTGGCACCATATAAGTCTGTCTTTTAAGCAGTACAGGTCCACAGCCCTTTTTTTTTTTATTGAGAAGCTGCAGAACTCTAACCGGTGGTTCAATAAATTGTATTACATCCCCTTCGTACTGAATGCCCTACAAGCTTTGGCTTTCCATGTGTAATTGCAAGCTGTTATTAGCCCAGAGCTTTGTCCGTTACTGTGCCACACTATTGCTGAGCGGTCAATTTTTTTCCCCTGCCATTTCCTTTGCTCACACCATGCTGACCACGTTGGCCAGGGGCTGCCCGAGGTTTATAGTGCAGCATTGATTTTTCTTTTCTCTCAATACTGACAGAATCATAGATCCAAGGCAAATAAAGAAATGCATTCTGTGGTGATGAAATGTCTTTCGTTCAGCCTGGATTGAATCAAAGGCCATCACAGAAATGTTCTACTCTAAAATGCTAGTGAAGCTTAAGGCATTGTTGGAAAATGAATTTTCCATTTTCTTAGCTGTAATTTGGATTCTCAAATCACTGTGCTAAAAATAATCAGATAAAACTGAATATAGACTACAAGCCTATGTAAAATGCTATTTGTTAGGTTTTTGCAAGCTGCTGCAGCTGATATGAAAGGAATCTGGCAATAGATCAGAAAAGTAATTGCTTAGGTGGATTTCTAGTAAGTATGCTGCATTACTCTGAATACCAAGGTATAAGATGACTTTTCTGCAATTCATAAACACCATGGTAAATGACCAAACCATAAAGACACATTTTGCGTATCTACTGGAGACAGACATTTCTAGCATTAAAAAAAAAATCTTATGTCACCTACATCTCCATGATGAGTATTATTGCTTCTTTGGAAGGAATGTTGAAGGGTTTCTTTTAGATGGATCAGTGTCATTGTTCCCATTATACAGAAGGAGATCTAGAAGTGAAGAGTGTGGGGACAGAGTAAAGTCACACAGTGAATCACTGGCATGGCCTGGAAGAGAACTTTGATCCTCCAAAGCTTAGCACCATTTTCAATGCAAAATAAAAGTATCCGTGATTTTCATGGCAGCTGTGGGAATGGGTCACCCCACATGATGCTCCCCAGCACAGGCTGTTAGAAACCAGAGGTGTCCCCAGCCCATGTGCCTGGCTGGCTGCCAAGGGACTCCAGCATTCCAGAGAAAGGGAGTGCCTTCACTCATTTTCAGGCAAATGTCATTTCCTATAGCATAGAATCGATTAAGGAACTCAGGCCTGTCATCTTGGAAGACAGAACCTCATGGTAAACATTTCTCCATATTCTGGGGTTTTCTTTCTCTTTTTTTTTTTTTCCCTGTACTATCAAGGCTCATGACTTAGCATTACAGATTGAACCTAACTCACATCAATACTTTCATCCTTGGAAAAAAACAATTTCTTTTGCCTTTCCTCAGCTTTTCATGATAAGTTCATAATAAGCTGTGCAGAAAGACTGTGCAGAGGACCCTTGTGTCCTCCTTCACAGGACAGTTTCCTCTGTGGCCTGCAAAGGTAAAGCCCCAAATTCTACAGGATCCCAGCATAAATGTCACCTTGCCTGGCAACCCAAAAAGTTCTCTGACTCCACACTTCAGGGAGATCTCACATGTTACTGAGGAGTTGGCACAAAAACAAAAACACAAACCAACCAAACAAACAAAAATTTTAAAATTTTTTAAGAAAAAGAGAAGGAAAAGATACCCAGAGAACAGAAAGAGTGGGGGAGAGGAGTATTTACATATGAAAATAACAGATGGATTCAGCAAAGTTAAAACTACAAATTTACAAAATAAATACATTTGAATGTAGCCCTTGGGCAACATTGCATTAATTCCCTAGCTTTGGACCTTCCTTTTTCTCCTTTCTTAATGGCTGCACATTTGATATCAATGTGCACTGGTTTGCAGCTATTTCTTCACAATCACATTCCTGGCAACGTGCAATAGGTCTTTACACTGCATAACAAATCAGATTATTTTTCTTTACTGATGATCCAGAAAGATTCTAAAAAAAAAAATCAGAGTGTTGATTACCAACAAGTGTTACCAAGTGCTCTTAAGCACTCCACCAAGACTGGAGAGTCACACAAGAGTACTGGGGGTACAACTGTACAAGGTAGAAACAAAATTAAGATGTGTGTAAAACTATGAACAGATCTGCCCTTCTGCCTCTATCTATCACTTTATGGGTTTGTGACATCACTTATGGTTAAAATCCAGCCATTGCTCTGTACAGGCTGCAGTCAGGAATCTCCACTCTAAATTCTGGGAAGGGGAAAGCGAGGAGAATCTACAAACAGGATTAGTGTCAGGGAATGCAAACGTGATGAATACTTCCACATATTACCAAATTGTATATAATAGCCTAAGTATGTAGGAAATCATTGTCAGGGGAAAAAGCTGTTAATTGGATCATATATGAAATGTAATGTTTTCTTAATGTCTCAGCTGGTGCATAAGTGCTTGTTGACTGGTGCATGATCTGTGTTTTTATCAAACACCCATACTAGCAAGAAGCTATGATAATTAATTTTTAAGGGGAATGGATAAGATCAGCTATGCTTGAGTCCCAAATGGATGACTTTTCTCTGATCCACTGGGTTCACAGCTTTAAGTGGAACAAGCAGAAATGGTTGAACAAGCAAAGAGCAAAGGAAACTGGAGTGGCATCAAAATGCAAAGCAGCTCCACCATTACCTGCCCTTCAGTGGGGAAGGGCCATTCTGCTCTCCTTCCTCTGCCAGAGCAAAGAGAAGTTAGGATTTGTGTGGCTGCAAGAAAAGACTGTTAGCAATTATGATTCCAGCTCTACTGAGGAAATATCGGAGCCCTGGCAGGAGCTGTCAGCTGTGCCTGGTCTGAGGGCCAGGCAGGGGCTGGGTTTGCAGCTGGTTCTGCAGGAGGCAGCTCAGGAGGGCAGGGCCAGGGCAGCACTGCCGGCCAGGGCAAGTACCACAGTGCCGCGCAGTTCACACCCTTCACTAAAGATGAGTAACTTGAGTTTCCCCTGCTCTCTGAAACCTGCTAACAGCAGTGCAGGCGGCTCCAGCTGCTCTCAGAGGCTGAGGCCACGCTGCTTGCCAAGCAAGGGGCATTCACTTGTGGTTTTCCTGCTCTGCTGGTGTCCTCTGCACTGGCAGCTGCCTTGGGTGATTTGATGGTCCTCTGCACCTCTGGCCTGCAAAAACAGTGACATCAGCAGAAAATCTTTACGTGTATGACAAAATAGAAAGTTACTTGTTTTCCGAAGCACTTTCTCTTTGGAAGAACATTGTACCTATGAAGCCCAGCTCCCTTTTGGGGCACTCATCTTCCTCAACCTCTGTGAATGTCATTTTTCAGCAAAAGATCAACAAGGATTCTCTCGCATATTCATATTTTTTGGCAGTCATCACCCTACAAACACTGAAACTGTCTGGGGACCTGATCCTTCCCTGTGTAAAGGCCCCTGCAAAGCTACTGCTCAGTGCCTTCAGCCCTTCCTGGTTTGAAGCTTCCCTCAGCACCTTGTCCAGCCCAATAGGTGCAGGCTTCTAAACAGCTGCCAATGCACATGCATTTGCATGAAACATACAGAAAACTAGCAAAATTATGATGTTCATTGGGATGTTCTGTCTAAATTGAGACTTTTAAGCACTAATAATAATTAACTACTTTCTTAGCAACGAAAAAGTCTTAAATGCCTATTTACTTAACAGTCCCCTAGGGTGTCTTTGTTCTGAATGGGCTAAAAAATCTTAGCTGCAAAATAAGCAGGCGATTCCAATCAATAGAGCCAGAGGACTATATTGATTACCAGAACTCCATTCTTTAGTCATTAACCCTGTGAATTCTTTACAAAAGCCGTACAGGACAATTCCTAACCACTCTACCATTTGAGGAGTCATTCAGATATTTGAATGTCATTAAACTTTCATAGCTTGTTTACAGCCCTTTCAGCCTCGCCTGAAGGATTGTGCTCTGAGAGTTGCTGCCACACTCCCCGCTCTGCCCAGCTGAACTGACAAACAGCATTAATCAAGCCCAGGAATTTCCTCTGCAGATATGATTTTCTTGTTGGCTGTTGCTAATGTTGCTACAGAGCAGGGAAATGGGTCGTGGAAGGAGGGAAATAATATTCTTAATTTTTCCACGTTTCAGCTTCAAGCCAGAAAACTCCCGCTGATGATGAACACACCTTTTATCCATCCTTGTATGGAAAACTACTCGTGCACCCCGTAGGTCCCTTTCTCCACAGTGGATGCCACAGGGCTCCCTGTGTGGACAGGAGGGGAATGACACAAAGGGGGGCACTGGAGAGGGAAGGCAACAGCGAGGTGGGAGGGGGAAGAGAGGAAGTGATGCCGGCAGAGCTCCTCAGATCTCTCCACCTCCTTCCCCTCGCTGGGTCCTGAGGGAGCTGCCCCCACGACACCTCCCTCTCAGCAGCCCCGTATTTAAGAGAAGATTCTCGCATTTCAGATTGAGAAAGTTCATGACACACGGTAATGGCTCTAAATGGTAAATTCAATCACACAGTCAACAACTGAATAGAAGCGGCACAAATGAGCCAAATGCCAGCGATTTAAGGGGATGCTGAAGGAACTCCCAGCAATCACAAGGCCACTGCAAAGACAGGCACCCTTTCTCTTCAAAGTTCAGGTGGTTTTAATGTTTTTGAACATGCAATATTCTATAATGTGGTGTTGCTTTGCTATAGAAACTGAGAGCTGCTCAGCATCTTTGTAAACACACAGAATGGAAGTGGTTATTTCTGAATGTTTTCTTAATGGTTTATAGAAATGTCAGCCGCAGCTTGTCCTTGGGTTCCTTGCTCCAACTGTTCTTTTATTGGTTATGGCTTTGGCCCAATGCCCACTGGATATGGGGGCTTGGCTTAGGCTGTGCTTGTGCTGGTTACACAACACAAGCATGGTTTGGTCCTTGCCTTCCACTGTACAATAAAGCTTTTAGCCACGATGAGCAGATGAACACCAAGCAATCATTTGAGCTGAAGCTGAGGATCCCATTTAGAAATTAAGGAACAGCTTGAGAAACACACAAGAATCCACCTAAATATTTTCAAAAAGGGAATGTTATTTCAGAGTCAGAACTGAGAAATATTCCTACATTTAGATGCAAAATTGTCTTGCATCTTTTTTGCAATTAGTGCTTGATCCAGTCTATCTTCAATGTTCTGCCCTTATCCTTATCTCTTTGAAAACTTCCCAAGAGAGCTATAATGAGCTAGGGCCATTTTCATGACTATTGATTTCATGGTTAAAATTATAGTATTTGATTGTTATTTGACCAAACTGAGATTATTGTATGTTTTGAAAACAAGAGCAGCAGCAGCAGGAGTCGTGTCCCTAGAAAAGCACAAAGTCAGGAGCTGCGGGACAGCCCCGATGGCACAGAGCTCTGATGGCACAGCCCCGGTGGCACCGGGCTCTGCGGGACAGCCCCGATGGCACCGGGCTCTGTGAACAGCCCCGGTGGCACCGGGCTCTGCGGGACAGCCCCGATGGCACCGGGCTCTGTGAACAGCCCCCATGGCACCGGGATCTGCGGGACAGCCCCGATGGCACAGAGCTCTGATGGCACAGCCCCGGTGGCACCGGGCTCTGTGGGACAGCCCCGGTGACCAAGCTTTAGACATACAGTGCATGCAGGTGATCTTCTTGCAGCTTGCAGACAGAAATGCCCACGGTGGTTCAGTTAGGATAGGAGGAGGAGTGAATCTAGGTATTTTGATACATGTGCCTGGAGCTGTGTAAGAAGTTCAGCAAATTGCTGTGACACTCAGGGCTCTCTCTGCATCCACCATCCACAAAATATCTGTGTTGTCAACCCAAGAAAATGTCCCCCTCCAAAAGTGCTGAGTCCTGTTGCTTTCACTTCTGAAAAATCTGGGCCGTTTAGTAACAGGTCTGTGCTCTCCAAGCCCGAGAGAGATGCTGGTACTGCCATCCTGTCGTCCTTGTGAGCCAGAGACACTTCTGGGGAAGCAAGAGGTGCTTAAAGCCTTGTTCTGATTACATCTACTCCACATAAAGCACGGTAACTTCACTCGAGCCAACAGTCACCCCGGTGTAAAACAGGATCCTGGCAGATCAAAGCTTGCTTGTAATCCTCTCATTGGCCCAAAATAAATTTTCTTCTCGGCAGCAGGGCTTAACGTTGAATGTTCAATCCTGACTCGGGCACGGCTTAGGAGCACAGGACAGGCAGCCCCGCGAGGGCTGGAGCGGGCTGGGCCCTGTGAGGGGCTCGTGGGGAGCAGCTGTGGCCACAACTGCTGCCAGTGGTGACATTTCAGAAGGTTTCACCTGGCAGAGGCTTCACAAATGCAATCCTCGACGCTCCCTGCTGAAGCTGCTGGTGGTGGCTGCACTGGAGGGAGTAGAAGCCAAGAGATTCCCCTGGAAGGGATGGCTCCATGTCAGGTTTCTCCATCACTGTCACACGTATCTCTGATAATATTTACTTACTGTTTGAAGGGAAAATGGCTTTCTGAAGCCATTATTTCTTTCTACCATCTGCTGTCATAAAGGTCTTTGTGATGGAATGATAGAGGATTCATCCACAAAAATGGACAGAGCAGGAAAAAATACCAAAATATGAGGGCATCTCTAGGTGGGGCACTGGAATGTCACTGTGTCTATCAGTGGTGGACATGCTCTTTGTATATGGAAAGGAAAAAAAACCTAGCTAAAAATAAATGGGTAACATGAGCACTGGTATTTGAAGGACTTGGAAACTAGATTTGATTAAAGTATGGTTTTTTGTAAGAGACATTTCATCCCATCTTATCTTTTCCTGTATCCCTTTCTGTCCAGTTTGGATTGCAGCCTCAACACAGTGCAGTCTGTTTATCATTAGTAAGATGCAGTGTATATTAGAGCAGCAATAACTCGAAGTCATTTAGCATGTACATCACGGGTTACAAAGAAAATAGGGATGTTATTTTATTATGCTGAAGCTGTAAAGCTTACACTAATACAAAATATTGCTGGCAGTCACCTTGTTTTATTCTTCTTTTAACAACTTACTAACAGTGTGTAAATATAAAAGGAAACTTTGATTTTTCCATCCGGATACACTGAAAACTCTTTCAATAAAAATGCTAGGGTGCATTTAACACTGTGACCAGAAATATTGAAATTTGACAGTTAGGAGGTTAAAGGTTTCAAATTTATACACAGAGGTGTTTTGCTCCTGTCATGGTCATAGCAGCTTGCTCAGGATAACCCCTTTTGCTTACTGAACCTTTGAAAAGCAGAGAACATTAAGCAATACGTCTTGGCAGATGCCCTGGGATTTCACACCACCTGCAGAAGCCCATATGCACACAAAAAGTGAACCTCTTAGGTGAAAACTGGTCAAGCCTTTCTCTGCCTCTGCCCCATGTTCTGGCAAGCAGCTGTCTTGTGCTGCTGCTGCCGCCATCCTTTCTGCTAGAATTAAGGCAATTTCTGTAATTTTCGGGTATCAGGTGCTACTGCTTTTCATTTCCACAAAAATCACTCAAAACCGTGGCATCAAGAGAACAGGCACAGGAGCTGTTACTGAGAGGTAATGGCATCAAATAAATAGGTCTTTTACATTCCTGCCATAAAATACCCCCAGAAAAGATAAAACAAAACGAAATGTACTTTGCATCCCAAATGTCAAGATGTTAGATATCTCTAGTCTTTATTTTAGGAATTTCAGCCTGTGTTATATGTGTATTTGCCTCTCTACTGCCATCTGAGAGAATAAGTGCAGGTGAGAACAAAGTACCACAGTGCTTCCAAGTTTTTAAAATTATATTTTTTCAAGCTCTACAAAAAAAAAAGCTATGTGTTGATTTGTTGAGAAATTATCCCTGCATAGACCTGCTGGAAATATTACAGCCTTGACACACCAGTGAGTAAAATGATCAACTTTCCTTTTTCTACATATCGTAGTATGCAAGAGAACCACTATGGGCATTTCTTTTCATATTCACCATAAAACTGTCCTCATAAATATTACTGCAAATGCACAATGGCGCTTTGGCTGATGTTCTAAAAACAATTACAGTGAGCACACATTTTTGCACCCAGGCATCTCTGCAATATTAATGCAGCCCCCTTACAGTGGAGCCTGCACCACCAGCAGCACGCTGGGGCACAGAGGGGATGCTGCAAGGTGGGCAGCTCTGCTTGTTAAATGTGCCCCCCGCTGCCTCCAGGAGCTTGAGAAATTTAGGGTTGGGTCTAAACTCAGGTTATAGCCGCTGCTGACTTCAAACTGAGGAGTGTGCAGCCTCTGCCTTGGTTGCTTGGAGCGGCAGCGCCAGGCAAGGGGCAAAGCCCATCCTTTTGCTCAGGGGTGGCAGTGGTGGGACACGGGGCATTGGAGGGACATCCTGCCGTGGTCTCCATGCTCTTACAGTGAAGCAGCAGCAGGCAGGAGTGCAGAAGCCATTTGCACGCAGGATTTTAGCAGTTTGGTGAGTCTGTGAAAGTCACTGGTTTGTTCTCTGGTCCTGCCAATGAGCGCCGGCTGTGCTGAGGCTGTAGAACACTCTCCCCCTTGCAGAGTGTGCCATGGCCCGGCGTATCTGAGGAGAGAGACTCTGCATCCTACTGCACAGGTATTTACTGTGCTTCAGCAGCAGGGGCAGGAGATGCTGTGGGGGAAGCATGCAGAAGGGACCATGCTTTACCCATAAGTGGCTTGGGCCTGACAGTGTGCTGAAAAGCAGAGGTCATCACATCTCCTGCAATTCTTCAGGGTGTTCAGCTCTGCCATGCCACTGCAAAGATGTGACTGGAGGTTGGACTTTACGTCTTCTTTCAGGTGTAAATACCCACCCAGGGTCAGGTGGCTGAGAGCTGAGCTTTCAGTGCAGTTAGGAGAGATCGGGTGTCTGTGCATGGCAGAACTGTATCTCCTGCAGGACTCCAGTTTTTTGGCTGTTGGAGCAGCTGCCAAGTTAAAACATGCATACCAGTGGTAATAGGGAGCTGTTCTCCTTCAATAACGTCCTGCTCATCCCAGCTCTCTCTCTGGCAGACAGTTCAGGGTCCCGTGTATCACTCAGATCCAGCTCAAAGCTGACTGTCAGCGCTGTGGGGTAGAGGGGCACTCTAGGCAGTGGAGGGAGAGGCTGAATTAGAAAACAACTACAACAGAATTGTCAGTTAATGCCGTTGAAAACATTGGACTCCTCTTTAAGAGCTTCATTGGTCCCCAAGGCTTTCAGTGTGCCAGCAAACTACTAGAAAGAGCCTTCTGTAAGCTCCTTGTGTTGGGTGAATGTCCTCTGTTTTCAAGACATAGATCATCCAGGCCTTCAGAAATTCAAGTTAAATACCGTGAGGTAAATATATGCTGTATTCTTCATCTCTGTCTCTAGTTTTGCTGCAGTTGGCTGATTGGTTTATCTTCCCCCAGTATTTAGTTATTGGTCAGTGTCCCTCTCTCAGACTGAGGCAGGTCTGCAGGAGCCAGCAGCCGTCCGGGCTCCTGGCTCACCTCCGGTACAATCATGCAAAAGAAGCAATTTTTCATTATTGATAAAATGTAATGTCATAATGTCATGGCCTTTCAGGTCATCATCTTTGTAAGTCAGCCATGACATTATCACAATTTATAATGATAACAAATGACCATAATGTTTGCATGTAATTTTCATTGGTTATTGCAGAATTCTAAAATCACTCCTTTGAAAGAAGGATTTCATTAACAAGCTACTGCGATTACTGCTTCTACTGGGGGCTTTTTGCTAACATGAAGTCTACTCTGTCTCATATGGGAGGTTTATGTACTTAGTAGAAATTTAAGATTTGGTGGCATTTGGTTAGTTAAGTACTGATGCAAACCGAGAGAACATTCCTGCCTTTTTATGGTATCAAAAGCTGTATAATATGCCTAAATACTATAATTGCCACCGGTTATGTAAATATGCACTCGGTGGAGATTGCTGACTGGAAGGTCTGACTTGAGTGTCAGATTCATTCTGGACTGTAGTGTTGGCTTTACTTATTTAATATTTCATGATAAACTTAAAAGATTTACAGCTTTCAGGAGCTGGTGAGACTCATAGGGCATTTATTTTCATGTGATATTTAGAGGCTGGAGCTTCAGTCCCCAAACACTTTAAACATATTCTTAACTTTAACATCTGGACTGAGAACATCACTGGGGTGGGTTCCCTTTGCTCTGCAGGATCAGGACCTCAGAGTAAGTGCACAGAGTTCAATAGAGATGAATCTGGAGCACTTGTAGGGAGCACTCTGTCAATCTAACCCATAAATAAATACTCCCCTACTCCTGAAGTCCTCTGAAGCTAATGCATGAAAAACAATGAAACGCCTGGGCACTCCAGGCCTCTTGAAAAAACAGGGCCAGGCTTTTGTATCTGTGTGTGTGTGCACATGCGTGTGTATGAAATAAATTCAAACAAACAAAAATAAATGTTTCTGAAAGAGCAGCTGTGAGTTATAGTCCAACAGACTCCATGACAGGCCACCAGGCAAAAGGACTCAGGGCTGCACAATTGGTCCCCAAGGGACACGGTGCCTCACAGAGGACAAAGCAAGAGCTGGGGACTCGGCTGTGCTTTGTTTTGGCCTATGAGGCTTATCAGACCCATGTTGTGATTCATTTTTCATCTGCAGCAAGAAGCTTGCAGGAAAAATTTACCTTTTTCTTTCTTTCCTCTTCCTTGAGGCTGCTACTTTTTTCCCACTGGAAATTATAAAAGTACTACCCTTATGAAAAATACTAGAGTAAGTTTCATCCTTTGTCAGTGTGACACCAAGGCCACCTGGTTATTATGGTATTGTCCACTAGGTCACGCAAACACTTAACAGAAGGCTTTCTTTCCTTTAGAGTGAATTTTATACAAAATGTCTCATTGTCTGGAGAATCACACTTTAGGTAGGATATTGCCCAATTATATTCGTGGCCATTCATTTTGTAGGGCTTGAACATCACTCATATGGGGATCTCCTTGTTACTGTCTTTGAAACCCCCACCATGAAGACTGGTTTCATCAATTTTCCAAGCCTGCTGGCCTACAAATGACCCAGTAAGGTCATTGACAGCAGCTCAGGCTCCGTATCGTAAATGCCCTCAGACCAGAGGCGGTGGTTTTGTCTGCTTACAGGAGTAACTTCACCCTCAGCAGCAGAGGGGCTGAACTGCACTGCAGTACACAGGCACACTTGCATCAGGTAACTTCTTTTAAGTCACTTTAGCAGAAAACTGCTGGAGCCATCAAAGTCAGTATGCACTGCGGGCAATGGCCATTAACCAGTCTTGGGAGATACCAAAAGAAAACAACGTGTCTCTGTTTAATTGTCCTTCTTGAAATACCTTTTTATTACACATCCTCATTGCTCACTCGATTTGCTCAGTCTAACTCAGGTTTGACTTTCTTTTCTGGATTTGTTGACAGCACAAGGGCTTGGTTGTGTCAGCGAACATTTTGCAAACCTTAGTGAGACGGCTTAGGTTAATTTTAGCTCCTCTCCAGCTCTTCTCCCATGGTTAGTGTCCCTAAAGAACAAACACAAATAAGAATTGGGGACTTGAGTGGGCTTGTCTCATTTTCTGTTTTGTTACCCCAAAACACTTTTCCCTGAATTTTAAAGCTGGTGGGTACATCCCACTGCTTAATGCTATTTTATTTGATGACACACAGAATGAGATGTCCGTGACATCATATGATCCTATTGCAATAGTCCTTGGGATTTTCATTCCACCATCACTTCATGGCTCTTCAGGGCCCCACCTTCAGCTCAGCACTGGCCATTCACTGCTCTGCTCACATGAGTCCTGCTTGACTTGATCTGGCATCTGGAGGCTGCTCTTCCGGAGAGAGAGAATCTAAATATTGAGAAAGGGCCAAAGACCCCTTTGCATTCTCTGACCAAACCTCCTAAAGGAATTGTTTCCCAAGGCACTGTCACCCCTCGGGTTCATCTTGCTGTTGTTTAGGTGAGCCCGCCCTTGCTCCTTCCCGCCGGCTGCTCCTGGTGCCTGCGCTCGGTGGCCAGCTGTGCTCCAGCTGTGAGCACGGCTCTGCTCTGCTGCAGTGACAGAGGCTGCCCTGCCACCGGAGAAACAGCCACAGAGAGCAGCCAAAGCCTGGTTTTTGCTTGGCATGACCTGGTTCTGCTGAGCTGCTTCTCTTCACAGAGAGCAGCGGCACGTGCCAGGCTCAGGGGCTGTGGAGGATTTTACAAGGTTCAAGAAACAGCAAGACAGGAGTTTCAGAGGAGGGGAGGTGGAGGTGGAGGTGGGCACTGCTGCCAGAGCAAAGCCATAACCACCTGATCCTCCCAAAGCACAGAGTTTTGTTTTTCTGAAGGCTAAATGAGAAGGAACGTAAGATGCAGAATTAACAGAGATTTGCTGTTTTTAAAAGTGAGTTTGCTGCCAAAACAGCAGCTTTGCTGCCAGGGAATGTCTGTTTGTACTGTCAGGCCTCAGCTCAGCACGAGCATGTGCTGTGCTAAAGCAAACGAAAGGGGAATTATACAATATTGAATGTGGACCTGTCTCTAAATGCATTGAAAATGTAGGTTATTGTCTTCTGGCATTTCCTAAAAAGCCTCTTGAGCTCCTGTTGGCAACCGCTGATATTGAGGGTACTTTTAGCTGTTTAAGTCTTCCTGTTCTAACAGGGGTCAAAGGGCTGTAAAGATCTTCTCAAAAGGATATAGAAGGAATCATTAAAAGGGAGGAGGAAGAAAGTGACAGAAGGTCAGCCTTTTTTTTTTTAATGGGTGCATCCCCGAGGGGGTCAGACACAGTTGTGCATTATACTCCAGCTCCAGTACCTGACTTTTAGAAACCTATAGCAAATCTTATTAGCACTTCCATGAGCATAAAATACAGGACAGAGCCCAATGTTCCAGGCAGAAGTAAAAGAGAAAAACCATGAAATAGATCAATTTAGTCTTCCAAATGAATTTAAATCAACATAGTGCAAGGATATGACCAAGATGAGGACAAATACTCAAATATGTGCAAGGCATTTTATGGTCCCTGGGAAGCATGTGCATGTATCTGTGTGTTTAATTCCCTTGTTGATCTTTCTTTCCTTTGAGACAAATTTACTGTATGCTCATTGCATGGCATGTCATGTAGCTTTTTGTAAGGACTGGTGTAGGGCGAAAAATTTACCTTTTTATGTGACACAGCCAAACAGAATTGTGAAGGTTTTCAGTGATTTCTAGACAGCAAGCAATAAACTGCGTTTGCACCCACACACTTACTGCCTAACACCCCATCTGGTAACATTTCCACGTCTCCAGGAAAGAAATCAATAGCAATAATCTGTGAGGGCCTCATAGGGTGTATATTTTTTTATCGCACTGCTATTTGGAATTTTTTTCCTATCTGCTTACAGCACTAGATTGTTCTTTTTTTGTTAGCTAACATTGAAATCCTGGAACCATTATTATATTTTATAAAAAGCAGTAACTAACACTGGGGTCAGAATAATATATTCCAAACACTCATATTCAATAATATCACAGTGCTCAGACAGCAAAGTCCTAGTCAGTGAAGGCACTGAAAAATCTCCTACAGTAAGAACCTGTGCATTTAAAATGATATGCTGGCACACTTCAAAGACTAGCATCCTAAAAATTCATGATTACTTAAAGATAGTTTATATTAAAAGAGAGTATACCTCCAGCTTTCATCTTGCTCCAATGCAGAGAAGAAATTGTCCTTATATTCTGAAATTTAGAACTGTGTCACTGTTGGTTTTCTGTGTAAGGAGGAAATATGATGCTTTGTTACTGGTCTTATTTATTGCAGACCTTGTCTGGAATCTAGTATTGAAGCTGTGCTTGATGAGTTGCTGCCTTGAACTTTTCCACTGATCAATGCTGGTGCTATGGCTGCATGAAAGAATAGCTTTCCTGAGGAGAAGCTATCACATGGGAAACACACTACACACTAAGCTAAGAAATCTGCTATAATCTTGTATGCTTAGGCTTAGAAACGTGTTTCCCAAAAGAAATGGTGATAGTGAATGACCGTTTTAAAACAGATGCTATGTGAGCAAGAGGTCAGGTCAAGAACAGGGAGGTATTTAAAAAAAGAGGTAGAGGAAGAAAGAAAGATTGGGGAAAGGGAAGAAAGAAAGAAGCAGAAACCCTCCTTTCACTAACATGATAAGGCACAACTGGACAAAATGCACAGAGGAGGACATTACAGAGCCAGGAGACAGGAATCATATTTCTTCTTCTCCCTGCAGTGACAAATAAAAGGTTGTTTTGATTTTTGCTGTACAAATAATAGGCTTTACTTAGAAACTGTAGCTGCTGGGTTGTTCTCCACAAAAATATTTTTTTCCTTTTTCTCCTGATGGCAATACTAGAGGAAAGAAAAGGAAGCAGTTCTGTAATCAGCATATATTTTATTTACCCATGGAGTATCCTATGCATCTTGCAGTAGGGGTGGGATTGACACTCTGAACACAAGCAGCATCCCTTGGAAGTGAAATTTCAGCAGAGTTCAGCATGGGCAAATCCATGTCTGTGCTTACCAGGCCTTAACTTCTGTGCCAAGGCTGCCACTTGTGACACTGGGTTTTCTTCACATGGGAGAGACACTGTGATGGACCCACTGTGAAGACTTTTTTTTAAGTCACGAAATTACCATCTCATTTGGTTACCAGCAGAGCACAGAGCAGGTCTCTCCGTGTAGCTGGCTTTATTCATGACTCCCTCTAAATAAGCCAGTGATAAAAACAAGGAGTCAACCTTTCTGAAGCAGTGTTGCAATAGAGATCCCACGAAGACAGGCTGGGGAGACACACAGGGTGCCTTTAGTTATAAGAAGAGACTTTTAAATTGTTTTTTTTTTTTTTAAACTTAGCACCAAACCTAAAATCTCTGGATGAAATTGCCTTGTTACTGCTATAAATGACTGCCCTTACCTCATTTTTGCCCCTACAATTCACCTCTTGTCTGTCTTCATTTGCACTTTGAAATGCTGAGAAGCCGAATCTCAAAGCTGAACAAATAATAACATGTAAATAAGGATCTAGCAGATCAAATCACTGGTGGAAAGGATAAATGGGGCTGAGAGTCCTGCCCATGGATGGTGTGAAAAGAGTTACTGGATTTCTTTACTTTAAGTAGGTTCATAAGGATGGATTTGGGCAGATAATCTTTGATTTCTGTCTGGTTTTAAAATCTTTCCCTTGATGTCTCTGCTCTTTGGGTAGGTGGAATGAGAAAAAAATAGCACTCTTCTTATTCACATTGTTGCAGTAAAAATAAATCCACGGTGAGGTGGGTATTCAGGTGCCGTGGGAAGGAGAGCTATGTAAATACCAGGTTTTTTACCTGAGATCCATGGGCTGTGAATGAGACTACTATAAAAGATAAGCAAGGATAGCAAATCTCTTGTCAGTTGGTTTAAATTTTCAGTATAAGGGTCCCTACCTCCAGCAGAAGATTTTAGATACAAAAACATTGAAGAGATTGAAAATCACTGATATAAAGAGGCTGTCAGACCATTGCAGGCACTGAGAACAGTATATTCAGGCAGTATTATCTCAGTCTGAACGTTTGAGTTGTTTCTTCTAATACTATTGAATTTAATTTCTTAGTCTAAATTAAAACAGGAGTAAAAACTTAGTGTTTTTAATAACGTTATATTTGAGCTCAGGCTTTGATGATAAATAAGCCATTCACTTATGTACATCTGCCAGAGCATTCATAGGAAGCATTGGGCTTAAATGAGTTGTGACCTTATGAGACAGTCTACTGTTTGGAGACTATATAGGTGACTGCTGGGTTTTGAGTCTTGACCTTTCTGTTTATATTCATCATGAATGTGCAGATACTTTTATTCTTTCTGGAAAAAGGCTGTCAATCTTCACACTAATTTTAATGCCTGTGCAATGCAGAACAGTGGTGGATCTTAGCAATAACAATCACCGACTGACTAAAATTAACTAATTCAGACTGCTATGCTAAATTGAGTATGAGCGGGTTTGTTTCAGGCTCGGCATGGAAGCACAGGTGCAGTCGATAAATAGGGACACATACGGTGCCTAAATACCCTCGTGCTCGTTGTGACCTCCCAGCAAAAAAGCTCTGACAAATCACTTGTGACTTTCCAGAGCTTGTCGAGCTGCTGTTCAGTTGATCCGTATTTCTCTAGACTGGAAGTGACAAGAAGAGGCACTGATACTTGTGAGCTTGAGGAGGACTTCAATTCCTATCCCAAAATCATGGTGCCTTCCAAGGACTGGCCACGTAAACAGCTCCTGACCCCTCGGCTGAGGCCAAGGCTTGTCAGTCTGTCCTTCATCACATCTCCGTCCTTACTTCTACAGAGGTTTGCTGCTGTTCAGGGACCATCTCAGGAGATCTTGCACCATCTGCCCCGTGAGTTGGGGAGACCCCTCTTTCCCTCTCTGCCCACACCAGGGAGGCTCAGGCAGATCAGCATCCTGACATTGCTTCTGCCCCCAGAGCTGCTGAGACAGCCCACTGCTGGGAGGTCCCAGCTCAAATCACCCAAAGAGCAATGCAGAATATAGCCTAAAATTATAATGAGACTGTTACAAGTATGGGATGCTGAGGTATCCACAGGGCTCTGGAGCAGCCACTCTCTACCTTGCTCAGACACGGCCATAGAAAGAATATTCTTGTGGTAAACTCCAAAAATAATGTTCTTTAATGATTTTAACCCACTTTAGTGCTGAATAGAGAAGGAAACTTCTATTAGAGCTTTGACACCCTGAGCAGAAGAGCTTTGTGCAGGCCAGACATCTGATTCTGGGTGGCAGAGCTGTCCTGAGCCCTTATTTCCCGATGGCCACGGTTTTACACTGGCACCACCTGCCCTTCCCCAAAAACCTTTCCTGCTTTTGCCATCACTCCTGCATTCTCACGCCCTTTCTCATCCTCACGGAGTGTTTTTCTCCCAAATTATATCTTCATGTATAACTTCTTTATCATGGTTCTTCATTCAGAGAAGCTTCAGCTGGGGAAGCAATTACCCGAAGAAAAATAAGGAAAATAAAGGGGTTTTCCTTGTCTGCCAACTTGCCAGGAGCCAGGTCAGCCCTAGCAAGGATACACAAAGGTATTTTTCAAGCAAATATTACAGAGCTCTTTCAGTGAAGGCATATTGGCTTAAAAAGGCTCCAACCCTACTAATATCTGAGCTTCTTTTGCTCAGAATTGTTCAAATCAATGCAAGTTATATTGCTCCTTTCTCCCATGCTAGCCCAAGTAAGCTTTTATTGCCTTCCCTCCCCTGCCAAGTCTCTGTGATCCCAGCCATGCCCAGCCACTTGCTGCTGGCAGCATCTTTCTCTCTGCCTGCCCTGTGCAGAGCATTGTGCACCAGTAGCTGCTTCTGCAGGGTGCGAAAAATACCACAGAGGCAGCTTCAGAAGGTGTTCACTTGCTTGTTTCTGCCAATACCTCTCTCCTTGTTTGCTTTACCAATGGAGAAGGGTAAATTAAATTACAGTAAAATGTCTTCCTAAATATGCTTTCTCACTCCTCCTTCATGTATACAAGAGCAGCAGACATAGCGAGAGATTATGTATCCCAAAGGAATTTGGTGCAATATTTTGTAATTCTGATTGAAATGTGTTCTGTCTGGTCCCCATAGTTTAATTTAGAACAATTAAGGTTCAGAGTACATGAGCTTGCAAAGCACATTACAAACAATGGCTGCAGAATAAACTGCAAATCAATCCACACTAAATCACCCTGAAAATCCCTGCGAACACAACAAAGAGGTCTAGATTCACAGTCCTTTAATACAATCTCCTCTGTCTTTGTAGCCGTAAGTAGCTCAGCTTCTTCCTTTATGGAAAATTGTCATCATATTATTTCAGGTTAGGAGATGTTTTGTTTGTTTGTTACTGAAAATAAAACGGTAAGGAGCCATCCCATAGGTGTTTACGCAAGCATGTCAAATCAAACCGTGAGAGACGCCGCCGCTGTGCTCTGTTCTCCGCTCTGCCTTGCAATGCTTATTTCTAATGATTGCCTTGCTGCTTTTATACAGGATAGAGATGAGCAGCGGGTACTAATATAATTAAACCTGATAAGAGGGTGTCCTGAATATCATGCACGTGCGTGCACAGCCTGTGTAATAGGGCTAGGACATGTCACACATCAACTTTCTATGATTTTTACATTACCATTATTACACTGGCTGACACCCGTGTTCCTGCTTTTATATGGCAGTAGCTTTTCATTAATAAAGTACCTAAAACATTATTTTAAGTGAGGTGAAGTCTGGTTAAAAAGAAAAGTAAAGATTCTCTGATTTTTGCAAAACTAAGATTTTATTTCCTGTGTGTGCATTTTGAAATCTTGGAGGCAGCAGACAATGCACGATGTTTTTAGCAGGAAGTCTCACACAGCATATTCCCACATTCAGAGGAAATGGCACACATGTGTAGATAGTTTTGCAATCACGGGCGGTGTTGGGAGAAAACAGTGTTTGTTTTTTTATTTTGACTGTGAAAAGAGTGGGTGCCTCGATCCAGCCAGGGTTCTGCACAGTCTCCTTTTCAAAGCCTGGACAATAACCTATTCCTCACAATCAAAGTTCAGTGAAGGGAAATGGCTTCCAGGAGAGCACAGTAGCCTGGCCAGCCCCAGAGCAGCCTCACTACGTGACAGAAGGCAAAGCAGGAGCTATCAGAATAATTGTCTCTGGAAATGACCACAGGGGAGGGCCTGATCCAAAACCCTCACCGGTCAATAAGAGGCTACCACTGACGTGGGCTCACATCATCAATTGTTATATTGGAAAGATTTTTTTCCAGGACAGTAGTTCTGATTTGAATGTTCTTTGCACAGAGCAACAAATAGAGATACCCAGCCACCAGATGAGGCAGGAGCTGATTTAAGGTGGTGGCAGGGCTGGCACAGGGCTGACATGTTCATCAGCTCTTCTCTAGGGCTCACACCACCTCTGCAAAACCCCACAGGTCTCTCTGTACTTACCTTATTCAACGCTACTGATACATGAAGAAGGTAGTAAGACAAAATGCAGTTGGCCGTTTTCCACATCACCATTTTGCTGAATCCTGCAGCATTTTGTGCAGGCGCTGTCTGTCCCCCCAGCACGGGCGCTGTCCCCTCAGTGTGGGCAGGACACAGCCTGGTGTGCTGTCCTGGCAGAGCAGCACAGGAGCTCGTCACGCTGAGGTCAGCACCCCCAGAGAGCAGATGCAGGGCCGTGGATGTCTGTGCTCCTGCAGTGCTGTCACGCCAGCCCTGCCGGGTGCCTCCCGTGACACCTCCCAGCCCGCAGCACCCGGAGCAGAGTGCAGCCCTGAGCCCCAAACGCCCTGGGCACACGTCAGTCACATCCCCATTGTGTTCAGCCCATTACAGGTTTTACAGTTTCCAGTGAGGGCGATGCACAGCCTGGCTGAGGCCAATCAATATGCTCCAGGACCATTATCCTATAAAATTCCCACTTATTTAAAAAGGGAGTGGGGGGCACAGACCTTCAGTTCTGATCCAGCTCTGTAAAGTCAATGGCCAAACTTCCATTGATTTTCAGAGGCGAAGAGTTGGCACGTGCTTTAAAATATTCACAAGCCAGGAATAATAGCAACAAGCAGATATAGGTGCACCATCTTTAATCCATGTACTATGGTCTCCGTGCTACTTCTGCCATAAAAAATAAACAGTCCAATGTTTGGGAGAAAATAAGGTTAAGCAATTGTGCATTACAGAATCCTTCAAAAAAAGGCAGTGATTATAAGGGCAAAGCATAAAACGTGGGAGGTGTTTAATTTGCATGTTGTCACACTGGTTTTTGAACCACTTTTTCCTTTCTCCTAGCTTGTGTTCTGCTCAGCCTCACTGTTGTGCTCATTAGTCTGTTAAAGCTGCACTGCAGGATTCAACTTGTTGTTTCAAGTAAAATAATTTAATTAATCTTGTATTCCATAATTTATTTTGTTTTGGGAAACAAAGATGTTTAATCTGAGTACAACAGTGTTTGTTCCCCAACCTGGGAGCCCTGGATTTTAAGCAGAGCCAACAGATAATTTTCAGAGGGGTATTAGCACAGCACTTCTGTCTGCAGTGGTGTCTGTCATGCCCCTAATCCTGCTCCGCTACTGTGCAGAAACAACAGGGAGTGCCAGACTTGTAAAGGCCTTTAGGAATTAGGGAACTTCCTCCAGGGTATGAAGTTCTTCTGTCAAAGGTTCCCAGCATCTCTGGGGTTAGTGCTGATTTGTGAGGATTGCATTAACTGATTCTCACTGTCACGGTGCCACTGGTGAAAGGGGAGATGATAAAAGACTTTCCTGAAGAAAAAGTGCTGCCATTTTCATTTCAAACAAGACACTGCTGGGGTTATTTTAGTCTCATGTTCACTGGGACAATATGGATGAAAAGGAAGTGTAAGCATTTTGTTTGGTAGCTGTAGAAGGAATGGCTGGTAGCTCCTGGCAAGCCTGTCCTTGGATGCTGGATCATGGGGACAGCTTGAGGGGACAGTGTCCCTTCGAGGGGCTCCCCACATCGGTGGTGGTCATACAGGTGGGGTGCTGGGCATTTCCTTGGAGCTGCTCCACATGAAGTGGTTATAGGGACAAACTCCAAACAAGGGGAAAAAATATATCTCTCTCTCTCTCTCTGGAAAAGTTTCTAAAAACTCCAAAAACCTTCCTGCCTGGGGTCGCTCTGAGCTGGCTGTGGCATGCACACACCCCAAGCCTGGGCTCACGTTCTGCTCTCCCATGTCTCTGAGCCTGGGTGTTGACTCCATTCAGTAACACTTTGCCATTGCTCCTGTAAGTGCAGCAGTCCTGCAGCTTCGTGGTGCTTCAGTATGGAGGAACCATTTCTATCTTAACAGCCAGTGACCCGGGAGGTTTATATATATGGGAGGACACTAACCTTTGCTCTAAGTGTTTCATCCTTGTTCTCAGCTCAGAGAGGGATTTTTATTTTCCTCTAAACATCTGTGAAATACTTATTGGCCATTTTAGAGTCCTCCACATATGGGACTTGAAAACATTCTTCCTTCTCTGTCAGTAGTATTTCAGACGCTTTTATACAAAAGGTAACATCAGATGAGTGTTTGCTTGTGTCTTTTTTAATTACAGCAGTCCTTGAATGAAGTGCTCAGCCAGCGGGGCCCACCCTGCCTGCTAGGTGAGTGCCTTACTCTCTCAGAGAAATGGTCGGGCTCGTGGCTGCTCTCGCTGCCTCCAGGGACCTTTCCAAATTGCATTTCTCAACAGGAGGGGTGAAGAGCAATTTCTCTCCTGGTCCCCTCACAAGCTTTTCCCGTAGAAGAGCACAGTTCAGTAGCCACAACTCCTTGTACACAAACCTCTCAGGCAGAAGAGGAGACACCCAGGTCTCCCTCTGCCTTAACCACGGGACTTCACTGGCAAAAATAAACCAAGGGAACAGCAGCACCTCTCCCCCAGCTCTGTGAAGAGAGAGACCAGACAGCACAGGCGAGGCTGCAGGATGTGAACAAAAGCAGAGCAGATCATCCCCTTCTTGGACCTCAAGTGGTGCCAGCCTGCTGAGCCTGGTCATGCTGGAGGATCTTCTGGCAGCATGGACCTGTGTCCACTTGAACTTTTAACTTTGAAAATTAAGTTTAAGCACCTCAGAAATTAAAATACAACCAGGTAGTATTTCTAAAATCAGGAACCTGAATTTCACCTAAACTTCTTTTTGGATCAAACCTTTCACAGTTTCTACAAAACAGTATAAAAATTTATTCTTTATGATTTGGCAGAGTTTCCACATGATTTGAGAGGGATGGTTGTGTAGGAATGGACATAAGTACATGTTTAAAACTTAAGCAAATGCACAGATGCTTTTTTGAGCCTGGGAGCCCAAGAGTGTGTCGTGAAACTTCTCCTGGCTTGACCTGTGCCAGCAGGAACAGAAGGAGGGTCATCTCTTATGCTGTATTCCATTTATTCATTTGGAGTGTTGTTTTCCTTCTCCTTTGAGGTTGCATTGTAACCGATCAACTAGAAAATTTCCAAGCCATTAGTGTGTCCCAGATAGGAAAGCCTTGTCTCCCCACTGCCAAGGAGCAGGAGGACAGGGCACAGTGGCAGCACATCAGGGTCCCAGCCAGTGGCTGAGATGAGCCTTGGCCACCACGATGCCCTCAGCAAGAGTGACAGGTGCCCATTCAGGCTGCAGGGTCCCTCCCCTGCCACGTCCAGGGGTGGCAGTGCAGGTGGCTGGCTGGGTTGACGCTGGGTAGAATACTAATTTCATGAGGGATTTATTGGAAACAAGATTTCAGATTGAATTATGGTGTAATTATGAACTGTTTTCACGTGTGCTACAGGACTGGGCAGCTTGCCACTGGGCACAATCCGCTGTGCATCAAGCAACCGCAGGAGAACCAGACAGGGCTGCCAGCCCTCCCCTCTCCCTCAATTAAACACTCCTGACTGCCAGTTACACGAATTAAACTGTTTTAGCCTCATTTACAATATCATAAGTGAAGAGCGACGGGCTGAAACCATCAAACACCCTCAGCTTTCAGCAGCCCTACTCCTGCAATGACCATATGCTTGTGCACAGTTGTCTTTCTCAGCTGATCTGATACAGAATTAATTGACACTCAGATTTTAGCTTTAACATACCAGCTGTTAGCTGTAAACCAACAATCAGGGCTGCTCTTTAATCAGAAAATGTACTAGCCACCTTAAGGGTCTAATTTTTTTGACAGCTACAAGTGATTTCTTATGCTTACATGATCCAGGCATAATTTTAGATGAAGCTGTAATACTACTGAATGTACTGCTTTAAAAAGCAAACACATCCCCGTGTTTTTCTCTTTGGCTGGATGGTGTTTGGCAGCTGGCAGAGAGGCAGACGTGGGGCTGGGAGCTGAAGGGTGCAGGGCTGTGGCACACACCGGGTGCAGCCGGGGTCCTGCCTGCTGCCAGCAGCACCCCGAGCCTGCTGCTTCCCTGAGTATCTGGGAAACCTCCCTGGACAACTCCTCAGCTGGTATAATACAGCACGAGTGGTTTACCCCAGCTGGAAGGATGGGTTTGAATTTGGCAAATACATTTAACAATGAATGACTGCTCTTAAAAAGCAATTGTATCACAGGATAAACTAAGCTGTGAGGGCATAAACTGGACAGCAAATGTGGTTCTCACCGTACTTGGACGTCTCACATGGGCAGCCAATTTCTAAATTTGGGCACCTAAGTCTCAACACATTTTAAAATATGATATTTCTCCTGTTTTTTGTTTTTGCTGATCTTTCATTCTGCTTAGAATGATATTTTTCCTTGAGTTCTAATAAAATGAGTTAAATAATTAATGCCACAATCCAATAACTGATTATAGAATTTTTTTCAAAATTGCATGTAGCACTGTTCACATACTAAATCTTTTTGATTAATGATTTTTAAAGAAGGCTTGTTACACCCATAATATAAAAAAAAGTAGAGAGATGTAAGCTACTGAAGTATAATTCTAAATACCTTTTATGAACAGTAATTTATTTTATAAGCTTGATTCTTGATGTGTATGTAGGAAATACTAACATGGAAGAAATATTCTAAAGAAACTGCAGATAGAAGCCTCTTTTTCCATACCCCCCTGAAATCTAGTTTATGTCCATAGGTGAATTGCTGCTGTGAAGCCACTGCAATTTGACTTTGTACAAAAAGGGTCATTGAACAGAAGGTCAGGCAGCTGGCCATTTCCATTTCAAAGATGCTATCAAAAGGGCAAGAGGCAGTTCATCCAGCAGCCCTTTAGCAAACAAGATTTTCTCCTTTCTCATTTATGATATTTTTTTATGCTAAAATAGTTTATAGGCTACTGAGAGAAGGGCCTTGATTCATTTTCTTCAGAAAGAAAGTGGACTAAGTGGAGCTTGGGAAGGACTTTGGTTCAAGAAATCATAGGAGCTTTTGAGTAATGAGGAGCCATTTGGTGTCCACTTATCAAGAGCCTGGCAGTAAGGCAATAAATCATTACGGGGGACTCTCCGCTTCAGCTGAAGACAATTGGAAAAGGTAGCTCTTTTATTATAAATTACGGCTTATCACCTCCTTAATGGCAGGCCTGAGCTTTATGAATACTTGAGCTTATTAATCAAGATAAGCCAAACAAGTTCAGAGGAGTTTGGGGGTCCCGCGTGCCAACGTGCCATCACGGAGGGAAGGCCTGCAGGGTGTGCCTGACAGCCAGAGGCACAATCCATCCCGCCTGCCACTTGCTGACAGCTCAGATGATGCTGCTTCTTCTGGGATTAGAGAGCTGCCTCTCGCCAATGAGCAGCTAAAACTCGCCCATTACAGCCATTAGAAACAGGCGGTTCCTCCGCAGTGGTCAGTGAGCACTGGCACAGAGGGACGGACAGACAGGAGCTGCAGCCCTGCCCAGGCCAGCGACCTGCTGGAAGTGCCCCTGCTCAGTGAGGGGGCTGGTAGCTTAGTTGTCACTTAAAGAAAAATAATATCTTGCTCTCAGGGAAAGAATGCTTAAAACAATTTAGGTCCCATGTTTTACTCTACTCACCATGCTGCTTGTCATCTCAGAGAGGTTTTGCACTGCAGCCTCGTGGGCTGTGCTCACAAACAGCAGGGGAAGAAGGCTCTCCCAGCAGCACGCTTGGGACTGAAGGACCAGGCTGCTCGTGGGCAGGAGGTGCTGGTGCCCAACTCCACCACCCAGCCCCTGGGAGGAGCAAAACACCAATATGGAAATTTCTGAAAAGCAAATTAACCAACCTTTCTGTACAAATCAGTGTGAAAATTTTGGGCTTCATTAATTCTTTTTTTATTGATGGATAGAACAAAGGATGATTTATGGAGCAAATTTTGCAAGTGGGTCCCCACTGCAAACAGACTCCTGACCTGTGCTAGGGTTTGTACATGCAAAACAACTGATAAGAGCCCGAAACTCTAGTGAATCTTTGGTCATTCTCCCAGCCCTTGCCATGTCAGAGATAACTGACTGAGCTCACAGCTTCCTCACCACCACAAATATTTTCAGAAACATGTCAGTGTAAGTTCAAAATATGTCACTGTAAAATGTTTATACAACATAGAGCTGAAAATCTATCGATATATCTGTGCTATACCAATACATCCTGATAATAAGAATGCTTCATCACAGCAGGCCAATATTTATTGGAATAAATCAACTGCTTGCCAGTGTGGAAATGAAGGTGTCTGTTACCTGAAATTGGAAGAGTTGTATATTCAATTATAAAAACTAACAAATGAAGGCTTTAGCTATAATACAAAACATCACTCTGTTGACTTGATGGAGCTGCATCAGTTTACATCAGATAAGTCTGGTCTTAAAAGCCTTACCAGAATACCTGGGGAGGAGCTGGGTGGTATTTACACGGTGCAGTTTCGCGGGGCGGTGCAGCGGCAGAGCGGACCCTGGCACCGGACAGGGAGGGTGGCACGGAGCATCAGCCAGCGAGCAGCACTGCCCGCGGTTAAACCCGCCCCCCTCGGCCCCTGCACCCCCTCCACCCGCAGCCAGGTGAGCAGGGGTGTCGGGGGTCCTGTCCGGCAAGACCCTGGGAGGTGCAGAGGAAGCTCTGAGGCCCCACAGGCGGGGGCCACATGCACAGGGAGGATCCTGGTCCTCGGGAAACGCCTCTCCCAGCTGCTCTGAGAGCACCAGCACATCCCACTGCTGCCAGAGTCCAGGTCTGGGCTGCATCCCTCGGTGCAGAGCAAGATCAAGGATGTGGCAATGGAGGGCCACACTGTGCAGAGGGAAATGAGTAAATATTTTCTGTCATCCCTCCATAACTTTATCCCCGTTAACAATATTGATTGTGGAAAGTGAAGGTGAAGTATATGGTTTTAAATACAGATGTTGCAAGTCATAATTCAAAGAAGGACATTTCAAACATGTCTGAAGCATGGCAGCAGCAATCAGCAGCACAGGGCCCCTTGAAAATATGGTCACTAACGGTCCTCTGGAAAGCATGAGGCGAGCTGCCAGCTAAATAAGAGCTGGAGGAGCAGCACAGCGCGCTGTGTTTTGCAGAGTGGTCAGTTAGGAGTTAGTTCATTCGGTCCCTTGGAGAAGGAGGAGCATTTCCCGTGGCAGAGAAGCATTTCCCAGGGCAGGGCTCTCCCGTGGCCCTGCCGCACACGCCCGGCTGCTCCGCGGGCCGGGCTGCGGTGCCTGCCCGGAGCTGCCCTGCCCCGGAGCTGCGCTGCCCCGCGCTCTAATGACACCGCTCTGCTCCTGGGCGGCGGCAGCAGCTGATGCCGCTATTGTTTCTTTGACAATAATACACATTTTAGACTTACTAGTCACGGAGACATTTTTCTTCCTCTCTTCCTAGTGCAGCATAAGCTACTTTGACACCCCAGGGACGGGCTCAGGCACAGCTCTGCAGCGGGTTTGGTGCCGCAGCGGTGAACCTGTGACCCCGAGCACTGCTGTGGGCATGCAAGTGAATTCAGAGGGACCAAAGGTAACTCTGGGGCTCTGCATCTTCCGCTCATCAGCTCTGCCTCAGCATCACAGCTACACCTTGTGCCTTTAGGCTTAGCTCAGTTTCCACTTGCCAGGAGGGGAGTGAATTAAAATGTTAAAATCTGCAAATGTAACTAGACCTTAAGGTGCAGCTTCCCCCACCAGACTGAGGAGTGGGCTCCTCTGGGGTTGCTCACAGCAATTATAGAATGAACTATGCAAAAAAACGGTGAAGCAGCCCATCAGCTCTCAGTTGGCTTTGAAAACACCAGAAATTGTCCTCCGGTGTTTCAGAGGGGCCCCCAGTCAGCCCCGAGTTAGGGCTCATTGCCATAAGGGACATATGTTTGGCTTTTAGGTAAACCACTGGCTCTCTCAGTTTTTAAGGTACTGTAAACATCAGACTGTCACCTTTAAGCATAATAATGTTTTCTCTTTAAAGTTCAAACATGGTTGGTGCAACCATCAAAGTCAATGGGAGTTTTGTTAATGAGACCATGCTTATGTAAAAACACTACTGAAGAGGCAATAATTTCAAGGTTTTGTATTTTAAAAGTGTAAAACAAAGAGACCTTCCTTTCTACAAAGCAATAACATGTCAGAGAACTGCAGACTTATAACCCAAGGATCTATACCAAAAACCTGTAAAGGGAAAAGCTAACAAGAGGTTGTAAGAAAAGGTCGATGAAGCTGTACAAAAGGGTAAATATTCTGATGGTTTCCTCTCAAATACATTGATATTAGGTTCAGAAAGAATTCTCCAGGTATGTCTGGTGCTCAGTTTCCCAAGTAAATACTGCTTACTTCTGCTTTTAATCCAATGTAAGACCATTGGTAAAGGTCTGAGCAGTTTGTGAAAATTCACCTGAAATTTTCAATCTTTTCAGTCTGAATTCATGCAGGTTTCAGAGCCGGAACAATTGGTATTTCATTATATAAAATGCTAACATTAAACTTGACAGCAATTCCAGGGCATAAAACTTCAGCAGAGCCGTGGCAGAGGTAGAGCAGCTATCTTCGACCTTTGGACCATCATAAATGGGGAAAGAGATGTTTGTCTGAAAGGGAGAAAGTGTTACGCTTTTGGAGGCTGCTGCTGCTGTTATTGAGGCAGCAGCCTCCTGTCAGCTGTTGCCCCTCCAGCGCTGGCTTGTGGGGCTCAAACATCCGACAGGGAGGTGCACTGAGTGATGCAAGGGTGCAGGGGAAAATGTGAGGCAGAAACACCAAAGGCCTGCACCAAACCCTGTTGAGGGAGAGAGTTGAGAAGGGCACCCTGATTAGACTTTTTGGGTGTATAAGCTGTACTGAGTTACCAGCAAGAGATGCCAAAAAAGCAGCCACCAAAAAGAGCTGAGGAGTGACCCTCAGTACAGAGCCAAAGGGCTGAGTAAGTGCTACCCCTGACTCCTGCTTCAAAGAGAGGTTTTTTTGAGAGCCTTGATGAGGTGGGCACAGAAAATATTAAGGAAACACAAAGTACCAGAGACTTCTGATTTAGCTTAGGGTTGAAGGAGGTTCAAGTTTGAGGGTATAAATAACAAAGGAAGATCTAAATCTGTAATATCCTCTGCAATCTTTTTGTCTCATAGCTGAAGAAGCCACTGATAATGTTTCACTTGTGCTGAGGCAAACCTCATCATATCCATCCCGGTCCTCTCCTCTTTGGCTCTCCAAGAGGCACTCATTTTCCTGCCTGACTGCTGAGCATCTAAGCAGTTTTTCCCACCATCTCTGTGCTCAGGAGAGTGATGAAGCTGTGTTTTCATTCACAGCTTCAGAGCATCCCCCTGGTAGGAATACATTTTTTTGGGTGCTGCATGTGTGTCCCCTCAGTGCGCTCACTGCGATCTCTTGCTGTCAGAGTGGTGCTGCTGCCACTGATCTATGAGTGTGCTGTGATTTAAGGGGTTTCTAAAGCCCCATAGATGGAGCCAGACAGCCAAAATGGAAAAAAATAACTTCAACAGTTTTGCTGCCTTTGCAAGGAGAGAGTGGGGAGAAACATGGGTCACTCTGTGGAAGTGAGGCCAAGACAGACACAACGAAGCAGCAGCCTCAAAAACTCCACAGAGTTTAGCACAGGTAACATTGGCCAGGTGTTTCCAGCTCCAGGTACACACCCCAACCTGCAGCCCATGATGGTGAGAGCTGTGTGTTGGCAGGGATGACCCTGCAGAACAGCCAATCACTCAGGTTTGGAAAACTCCTCAGTCACAGCTGAGCCTGGGCCCCGTTCCCTGCCCACGCACGACCTTGGCACTGAAAGTGACAGTCCACGAGCCCACGGCGCTGGGTCTGGGACCTGGCTGGGCTCAGAGCTCACAAACCCACAGCACAGCACACAAACCCACAGCAGCTCACAAACCCACAGCACAGCACACAAACCCACAGCTCACAAACCCACAGCACAGCTCACAAACCCACAGCTCACAAACCCACAGCAGCTCACAAACCCACAGCACAGCTCACAAACCCACAGCTCACAAACCCACAGCAGATCACAAACCCACAGCACAGCTCACAAACCCACAGCAGCTCACAAACCCACAGCAGCAGCCCCTGGACAAAGCGCTGCTTTGTGATGTCCCAGCACAAGCTGGGACAGATGTAATATCACAGTTAAAATAAATAATTGGCACTTTTAAAAGCACTATGTTATTTCAACTGCGTTCTTATGATTCAGATATTTCTATGTCTATTCTATGGAATAGACATATTTTCTTTTGACACCTTTACAAGTTGGGTTCAAAATGTATCATCACGAAATATGGTCAGACGCATTAAAATTATAATTAAAAAATTACTTTTTTCCCTGACATGAAAAATTTAAAGCTGATACCGTGGAACAAAGTACTTCAACCTATTGGGTAAAAGGAAAGCAATGTTTTATTTTAAAAGTGAATTATTTTTCAAGAGTTTATTTTATAATGGTATAATGACATTTGTGGACCCTTAACCAGAAATACTAGTCCTCACGGTAAATTAGCTCTTAGAGGGAATTTTGCACACCCACATTATGAATTATAATTGCTTGTTTCTGGGTTCACAGTGAGGACATCGGAGAGGAAGCAGCACGCCCCAAAACCCGTGTGGAGGCCTCCAACTGCCTTAGCAGCAGCACTGGGGGTGCTGGGGGCTCTCCCCACTCTGCTGCTCCCCGAGGCCACCGAGGCACTGGCAGCTGTGGCAGCCCCTGTCCCTCACACAGGGTCCCTCCCCCTGGTTTCACGGGTAACCCTCTCCATAGCAGCACGGTCAGAACCACACAAAATGTGCTAAGTCAGGGGTTTTCCATGATCACTGGCTGAAGAAAATAAGAAAAGAGATTCTGCCTCAAAGAAGTTGCACAAAAAGGTTAATTGTGAAGGGACTCAGTGTGGGAAGCACGTGTTTGAGGAGTCGTTCTCCTAGAAAGCCACGAGGTTATAGAAACTGGGAGAGGATTGGGATGGATGCAGCTTCAAAACCATGACCAGGAAACCCAAGTGAGCCAAATGGTCTCAAAGGAGAGAGACAGCCACAGCCCAGGGAATGCAGGAAGCCAGAAGAGGGTGCTACGATATCTAATTATCCAGAGAACTCATTTAAATTAGTTTAAATATTTCTCTGATGTGGCTATGAAACCCTCCATCTGTCATGCACACAACCCAGTGGGCCCTGATGGGGCACCACTCTAAATCCAGTTACCTGCAGGGTCGGTGTGGGACGTTACTGGGCTGCTGCAGTTCATGTTGGAGCCTGCACCCAAGGGGAAGAAAATGCAGGATAAAGTTACCACACCGAGAGCTGAAGTCTGAGTGGGGAACACGTCTCTGGGCCTCGTCACTTCCCTGGTCACCACTGCCTGCTTTACACCAGTTTAGCCTTTACTGCACCGATGGTTTCAGCCTTTGGAGGTGAGGCTCCAGGGGAGGCAGGGGACTCTTGCTTGGTTGCTGTATTTTTGCTTGTCATGTGCTGTTATCTCCAGGCAGTTATTGCTCATACCAGCAATGCAGCTGCAGGAAGGCTCTGGTGTACTGGCCGTAGGCCAGGTAATGTCAGAGACGGCTGTTTTGCATCTCATGACCCGTTTTAACTCATCTGATTTAAGCCTTTACCTGACCAAGAGTGCCATAAAATGTACTCGTAAGATTTAATATCGTTCATTACTTCGGAAAGTGCCAAATACAGGAGGTGAGACCAGTTCCTTTGCAGACAAGGAATTATATTTCCCTGCTGCCAACCAGGAAGGTGCAAGAAAGGACACTGGTCCCAGTGATGACATGACACAAAAACTAAAGTCAGGTGCATTTATAAATAGTTTCTGTAGGTACAGGTTTAAGGTTTCTCTTCTCTGGGACACTGTGGAGAGAGTTGTTGTCCACTGAGCACCTTGCACTGGGCATCTGGACTCTACAGCCTATTAACAGGAAATCTGGCAATTGAAATAAGCATTGAATCAGTCCAATTGCCACTGCTGTTAGTAAGTATCTGTAAGCTGCTGAGAGCACAACCAGCATTTTAAAAACGTGAGGAGGAGGAGCAATGATTTCCTGTCCTCGGGAGCTTTGCCACAGAGATAAAACAAGTCAGGCACAAGATGTAGCCTAATATTGTTTGCATGCCAGAAGCCTCTGCGCAGTAATTACAGGGATGCCCAGATGCCATAATTATTAAGATCTGTCAGCGTTTCCATTACAATCCCCCTGTGCATGGAGCGAGCCCCAGATGCCCCAAGGCTCGTGCAGGTTGAGGCTGCATCTCTCAGCTGCATCAGTTTGGCCACTCCGGGTCCTTCCTGGCCACCCACATGTTCTGTGTGGGGGCCACTCCACACCAAGGAGAGAAAGAAAGGGTGTTCCAAATCGTGTTTTAACGATGCACTCAGTTCTTGCAGACCTTGGAACAAATCCTAACAAGGAGGCATTTCCAGAGGACAAGAGTATGATGTTCAGGGTGTCAAATGACACCCCAGGTGCTCGCTCCGAGATCTCTGTGCTTCCATCACAAAGCCCAGGGGCACTCCACAGCCGTTTCCAAATGGTGCAGGTTACAAAGTAGCAATGGAAGTTGATGGGAAATATTTTTAAAGCTTATACATTTTTCCTTAATTTTTTACAAAGTTACAGAGTTTAGAGTTTTTACCAGCAAATGTAATCTTCTGTCACCCTTTTTGGAAATAATTCTAGTGGTACAAAGGATTAGTGGAACATGGGACTCTATGCGATGTTTTTATACCAGTTATTATATAAGCAGGAGATTTGGAGACACAGGGTGAAAACAGAGTGGTTTTTCTTGTAGCACATCATGTGTCTATTCCCATTCTGTAATAGCTCACACTTGAATAAGTATGATTTAATGCATACTACCTTACAAAGGTACTATTTTAAACTATATGTTAAAATGGACTTATAAAAAAAAATCTGATTTATTGTTCTTGGTCTGTCTGTTCCTCCTGTGAGTCTAAATACAGCTTTCTGTCCATGGTAATTTACACTGATAGCAAAGCCAGCCAGTAGAACAAAATTTTACACATACTAGGGCAATATGTGACAAAAAAGATGCTGTTGAAGGTAGAAAATATGTTAAATACTATGGGGACATAAACAGAAACTGCAGACCCTCTTCCTTTCTGGTCCATAGGGAAGACACAAGCCTGCCACAGACCTGGGGAGTCTCTTCAGCATTGCTCAGAGCATCACATCAAGTCCAGCACTCACATGCACCCCAGCAGAATTTATTGTCGTCTGAGGGAACCTGCTTTCATTACCTCAGCAAGTCCAAAATTAACAGGAAAATTTTAGAACTCTTAACCAAAAGGCATCAGTCTGAAACTACAAAAACACTAACTGGTTTAGAGAGAGCCAAATATTGGCAATCCCTTTTGGATTGCCCAGGGAGAAGCACATGTGGGGGTTGTTTGTGTTTTGAGATGCCGTGTTATTTTAGGGAGAGGTTATTTATTTGTCACTAGTCAGCAGCTGGCGCGGCAGTGAGCAGTTTGTGAGCAGTTTGTGAGCAGTTTGCTGCGTCTGAGCCCTGGCACTTCCTGGGGCCGTTCCTGGGCCAGAGTTGGGAAGTGGGGGCACAGCCACCCTGCCCCATTTCCCAGGCTGGAGCACTGGCCCCGGGATCTGGGAGCTGTTGGGTGATGCAAGCAGATGTGAGGACTGTTAGCACTTTTCTAGTGCCTGCTCTCTGCAGGCACCACGCAGGGAGCTGGGAGGCAAAGACATCCTGCAAGTGTCCGTTTCAGCTCAACCTAATTGGCTGTGGCCTTTCAATCAGGCACTTCATGAAGACACTCAGGAGTGTGCCTGCTGCTCTTCTGCATGGGCAAACTGGAGATGATTTGAGCCACAGGTTAAGAAGGGATGGGCCACCCCTCTGCCATAATCAGCCCTCATCAATCACCACGTTCAGTGTGGACGCAGAAAGGCTGAAGTGCAGCTAACCAGAGTTTGTCAGTTAAAAGCTGGAGCTGAGGGTATCACGAGTGTTAAAACACTCTACTTACTGTATGTGAAGGTAAAGCAATCTATATCCCAATCGCTGGAGTCATTTGAGGCTCACAGTCTGCTGACAAATGTGGATGGACAGATATGTAAAGATGATGCGTCATGAGCTCTGCTGATGAGTTTACAGCAGAAGCCTCTGAATTCACATCAAATGTGTCAAAGGGTGACAGAACTACATCACACAAACCCTGGCAGTTTAATTTGGTGTCAGCTATTAGTGTTGACTTTCAGCACTATTGCCGCTCAGTGTTTCTGCCAGCAAGGTGACACAGACTCCAGATTGCTAAATTTCTTTGTTGTAAGAAATAGGGTTTGCTCACTGCACAGTAGTCCTCTAATAGAGGAAATCCAGAAGGTCAGAAAACTGTTTTTCTAGGCTGCAGCACTCCATTTTGTGACCTAGACTTTTCATTACATTATTTTTGGTTAAGTATTCAATTGTGTCACTACACAAGGAAAATATCTGTTTCGTGGGTTTTTTAATTATTCTCAGTTGTTTGGAAAGGTCTTATTCATGTTATGGGCTCTGCTCAGGGATGCTGGAATTTACCCAATGTACTGAAGGACTGTGGAAGTGTGGAAGGCTTTGAGAACTGATTTTTCCAATCAAAACATTTTTCAGGGCAAAATGTTCTTTTAATGTGTTTTGTTCATCAAACACTTCCTCGGAAGATGGTTTGCGAATCTGTCAGTAGACCCAGAATGGAAGCACCACTGCTTTCCCTTCTTCTATCTCTTCATAGCTATTGTTGCTAACCTTGCAAAGAATTGAAAACAAAAAAGGAAAAAAGTGGAGTAAAAGGGGGACAAATGGGGAAACAAAAGCCAAGCTACTTGAGAACAGGAAAGGTTTTATGGGAAATGCACCCAAACCCAGAACATTTCAAAATGTGTCATGTAGAACAGTTTCCTTCATCAACAGAATAGGTGGGCAAAAAGAACAGTTGTGTCTTGCAGAAAGACTTTAAATGGTTGGTATCTGACTGTATTCCTACAAAAATGCCCAGCGTGAGCACAGACGTAGCCAGACACTGCTCCAGGAGCGCCCGGGGGGATCGGCCTCGGTGCTCCCAAAGGGGGAGAGGAGGAAATACAGCTCCCATCGCAGGGAGGGTGTTTAATACACACTCGCCATCATTCACCAGAGCAAGTTTAAGCAGCACATAAGCCACTTTGACACAGCAATATATCATTCAAAAACAAAACCTGTGCACTCTGCACCAGGCATGGGTGGATAGATAGCTCATCAGAGGGAGAGAGAGTCTTTCATCAGCTGCCTTTCACCGGGTGATGACAATAATCATTTCAACACAGAGTACACAACCTAGAGTGATGAAGGCAGCAGAACACATCTGGCCTGATCTCTTTAATACCGAATATTTTAAAAACCCGAGAACATTTGTCGGCCTGGTTCAACACAATGCCTGAGCCATAGGAGGAGTTGCATTTATTAAAAGAAGAGCCAAGAAAAAGGAAGACAAACTGTGACAGAAAAGCACGATTTGTTCTGCACCCAGTTTTAACCGTGCTAGTAACTTCACACTGGGGATGTTATAAGGTCAAAAAAAATTTACAGCTTTGAGCATCTGATCCGAAACTGACCAAAGTCAGTTCATTGCAGTCCCATATATGTCAATAAGCCCGGGCATGGGACTCTGTAGTTACACCAACTGTGTGCTGTTCTACACAGCAATATCCAGTCCTGAGATTCTGCTTGTCCTCAGGGTACAGCAAAATGCTGGATAAAAGTGGCCAGCATCACCCCCATGGGTCCCCAAGGGGGAAATGGATGCAGAGCAGTGAACTTGACTAACCAAGGCCACCCAGCAGATTCAGGGACAAGCCACATCTGGAAGCTGGAAAAATCTAAGCCCTTAGGTAGCATTCATGTACATTTGGGTTGATTCCAGCCCCAAAGCAAGCTGCCAGGTCTGGGGGGCTTTGCCAAGTGTTGTGTTATTTGCTGGCAGCTCACAAGTCCCATGCATGTGCAATCCCATGTGAGAACTTCACGTGGATACCTCCCAGACACAGTGTTGAGGGATATTTGTGGTCTAGAGCTCAAGGACTGTTCCCTGCTTGTCCACTCCTTTCAAACAGCACATGATAAGGAAATAAAGACATCATCCATCTTCTGTGCCAGCCCACCAAGGAGTAGGAGTATGGCAGAAAAGGCTGTGTGATGGCACATAGGGGTGTGTGCTCTCTCTGCCATTCAGGGCCACTGACATGCAGGAGAAAACTGCCTGCCAAGGGCAGGACCTCATTTCTTAGCATCTGAAGGAACCTGAGTGGGTGCCCACACACAGCTACTGTGACATATTTTTTCTTTCCTGTGAGGTACAAACAATGTCCAAAAAAACCCTATTTGCATTCAAGTAAAATGTAATGGGTATAATTCAGATTCTTGATGATCTTCCAGCAAGTAGGAGAATCTCAGAAAATCTAGAGATAAAGCCCTAACATAGAGCAAAATTATGTCTGAGTTTTTCCAAGGATTTTTTACAGTATCATCTATATACAAACCTGTTCTCTGTTCAGCAGCAGGAATTTTTCATTTTCTGTATTTGACACAGAGACTTTATTAAAAGTCCTCTGCACAGTTAAAGATGGATTAAAGATGGATTAAAAATGGATTAAAAATGAATTCGTATATTAACATGTTGGTCAGGAAAAAAAAAAAGAGATGGAGAAGGGCATAATAAACAAGACAATATGAAGAAATAAAGCTAATTGCCAGCCTGGGAGAGCCATGCAGCACATTCCTAGTAAGCTGTCTGTCTTAAACCCTCTGGATCAAAAAGTGATTAATCCTACAGACAAATGTAGCCTTGATGGTAGAGATACTCAAAATCCCCTAAACAGAGCGATGCAGTGTTATACTTACCGTTCTGAAGGCCTCAATTAAAGGGTCTTTAACTTCAGCCTTTCCCATTATGTTCCCTGATGTACCAGGAAGCCCCCTCCTCGTGGCAGTCTACTCTGAGCCTCAAAAAATGCCTGATGCCAAGGTTTTCAGGAAAATAGCTTTTTTTAAAAATAAAAGCTGCTTTCCTGTTCAAAAAACACAGATAGCTTTTGGACTGGCTCTGCTGGATTATTTAATTCAGCGCATCTCCTATCTGGCTTATTATGCACTGTGTTAAGTCAGTCCTTTAAGGCTCATCACTGCCTCACTGGTGCAATGCACTAAAAGGCTTTAGAAAACACATCTCACTGAAAGTGTGGGTGCTCGGAAGCTCTTGGCACTGCTGGGCAGAGCACGGCAGGGCAGGTCTCTCTCAGGGCCAGTTAAACAGTGTTCCCTTGGCAGATGCCGGTCTCCTGCCTCGGGCCCTGCGTTCAGCAGCGGGCACGGCGCGGCCGGGTGGGGGCACGGGAGGGCGAGCTGCTGGCACGGTGCTGGCACAGTGCTGGCACGGTGCTGGCACGGGAGGGCGAGCTGCTGGCACGGTGCTGGCACGGTGCTGGCACTGTGCTGGCACTGTGCTGGCACGGTGCTGGCACGGTGCTGGCACGGGAGGGCGAGCTGCTGGCACGGTCCTGGCACGGGAGGGCGAGCTGCTGGCACGGTGCTGGCACGGTGCTGGCACGGGAGGGCGAGCTGCCGGCACCGCCGCTCCTGCCCGCCGCGGTCCTGCCGGGGCAGCTGCCAGGGAAGGGGGTTGCTGGGGGCTCCAGGCTCTCTGGATGCCTCCCCGTTATTCTCAGTGCTAAAGACGCGCTCAAAACAAACTCACTGATACAGCGAGTGAGAACAGGAGTTCGAGGGAAGTCTGGGCGAGCACCTTTATTGATTGAAAATTTAGGATGTGAATTACTTGGCCGTGCTGGGGCCACTCAGAAATATGAGCCTCATATGTCTGAGTTCAGGGGACTTGAGTAAACGGCCACAAAAACGGGGAGACTCAACCCCGAGTGTTGGATGCCAACGTGAGGGGTAATCAGTGTGAAACAAATGTATCGTTCAAATGTTTTGCTCCATTTGCCAAGCGAAACCAGAATTCTGATGCTTACAGATCAGATCCTTGCTACGTACAGTGCAAGACCTGAACTTCCCTGCAGCACTGTGCTATTCCACATCCCAAACACTGCTCATCACTGAACCAACCGGAAAAGACAGTGGTTCCCAGGGGAGGAGGGCAGGGAGTGAATACCTTCCTGACCCCTACAGTTGCTCATTTTATGCCGTGAAACATGAAATTTGATTACTCTTATCATTAGCTTAGCTCACATAGCTACAAATGTTATTAGTAGCCATAAAATTATTGAGGCCCTTTTAAAATCCATTTTTAAAGAGTGTGTGACATGTATTAGCAGATCTGAAACCCTGATTTCAAATACCCTCACTCGAACATCAGAAACAAAATGTCGAGCTAAGCAACAGTGACAGGGCTTGAGATGTGCTAATGAAGAGTGGTGCCATTGCCTAAGAGAAACATTACACATTATTAACACATTAGCCCACTAAGGCACTGTGCCAGCTGTAATAAGCAACCAATTTGGCATGCTAACTTAGATACACAGGACCATTCAGAAAATCTTCATTCTTTTTTTCCTCCCCAGTGACAAACACGTGGTGCAACCTGTTCCCATCTCACTAATGCCCCAAAAATCTCTGCTTAGCTGGGCCCTAATTCCTGTGCACGGTTGGTCACTACACTTCTAATACCTTGACACCGATCTTTCTGACGCGAGGTCCAGTTCACAAATTGGCTACATATATTATCTGTGCATGGGAGTGTGGGAGGGATAAATCATATTCATTATTCACATTCATGAAATTCCAAACACATGGGAAGTACTGATGGTGTCCTTGGGGAACAAGAAACAGCTTGTCAGAGATATCCAAGTAAAAGGGGTGCAAAATCAATTATGAAAGGAGGTGTTTCCTGCTCTAACAAGCTAATTACTGTACATCAAGTCACAAAGGGAAAACTGATGCTTTTTATTTTTTTAATGGAGGTGCTGTCAGATTAAATCAACTTGGAAGGATGACTGGGTTTAATGTATTCCCTCAGCTGATGCTCTCTTTAACACATTTACATATGCAAACATGTTAATATTCTGTCAGAATCCATGAAATAGGGCTGGCAGGGCAGAACCTAACAAAACAGTTACGTGACCCTGCTCCTGCCGCTTATTTGCGTCATTTACATACGCTGGCAGCTCCAGCTCACGCTGGGAGTGATTGGCTTGGGAGCCTCCACTGTGAAAGCAGGAGCATCTCAACAGGGAAATGGCACATCCCTGCTGCTGCAAAGATCCATTTTAGGAGACAAAGCAAATGCATAAATTGCTAATGAACTATCCCTTCCTGCCCAGCACAGCTATCAAAACTGCAGCTGGTTGATTCCTCCTGGGATAATAGGTGAAGCTGGGGTATTTGTTAGATGGCTTCCAGGTTATCTGCCAGGAGCAAACAGCCATGTCATGCTTCCTTTCCCACAGCAGGAATCAGAGCAAGGGGTGTTTGCTGCCCACCTCTCCCAGCCCCTTGGGCAGTCTGCACCCATCAGGGCTCACTGGCTTTTCTCAGGGCTCCTGCCCCAGTGCTTGTCCAGGAGAGTGCAATGCTTCTCTGCATCCCTGTATCCATTTCTCCATCTGCCTCTGCCTTTTCTTACAGACCCACAAGCCTGCAAAAGCTTGCAGTCAGCAAAAGCTCCCTGTGCACACAAACCTTCACGCTGGGCAGTGATGCTCACCTGTGTTAGGGGTCGAGGCACTAATGTTTCCCTTCACTGCTCTCCAAAAGATTAATTGTTTTCATGCAGCCATCTGCACTGGAGGCCAGGGGTTCCACCCTGCCCACGACGATACCGTGTGTGAGCACATACCCAGAGAGCAGCGTGCAGATGACGGCTTGCACTGCTCAGCACCCGGCTGCCTCCCCAGCACGAGGCTTTCTGCAGCACCAGGGCCGGTGGCAGGGAGGGTTTGCAGTGCCTGAGGTGCCCAAGAGCCCCTGCCCCAGGCACAAGCAAGCACTGGCCTCAGCGCAGTGCCAGGGCTGCAGGGGCTGCAGGATCAGGGAAAGGTGGTGTCACCCCAGGCACCCCCTGGACGGGGAACCGAACCCAGCCCCGGGTCTCGGTGTCTCAGCAGAGCGGGCTCGGCAGAAAGCAGCTCCGGTGCTTTGGGCAGCCCAAAGCTGGCAGCCAGGCCCTGGCAGACAAAGAGCTGCCCAGGGAAGGAGGCAGGCTGTGCTCTGTCCTGCCGCAGCTCTGCCGGCCTTGGCAGGCTCCGGCGGGGTGCTGCACCCAGCTGTGTCGATCTGCTCCCACCTCCCAGCTGACTGGAGCTGAAAGACGGATGACCTGTTATGTATTTTCTTACTTTTAACCATTCCCACATGATCGGAGTTTTTCTGGGATATAGATAATAGGTGCACTCTTGAAGTCTTTATCAGGGCCAGGTTGTCACTGGTCCCTACAACACCAGCTGTACAGAGGAAGATTAGAGGGAGCAGTCAGATTTCCATTTGTGCAAAGCAGAGGCAGGAGAAATTTCTGTATTTAGACGTGGTAACAATCTGCTTTCCATTGTAGTCAATGGGCAAAGTCTTGTTTTAAAAGAGCTGGAGCATCTCCCACTGCACACCGCCCAGCAGCAGAGCCAGCCAGGAGAGAAGGTTGTGCTTCCCAGGAGGAGTTCCAGCCTGGACACTATCACACTGCTCCTTCAAAAGAGGAATGTGATCAAACTCCGTACTCAAGGAAAACTGCCAGCATAGCTCCACCTAAATGCAAAGAGAATAAGGATTCAAAGCCTGGTTCAAGATAGGTCAAACACCTGTTTGTTTGCCTGTTGTCTTCTCTCCTACTGAGTAAGCACAGGCAGTGCTAGGGAAACCATGTCATTCATAAAGTGGATTGATATCCTTGAAGCTGTTCAGCTCCTTCTTGAGGAAAATGCACAACCTGTGTCTTACACTCAGATGGATTCACTCACTTGTGGAATTTATCCCTTGATACCATTGTCTGACACAGGCTTTCCTTCACACACACATCTGCAGACAGCAATTTCCTATTACAGATGCTGCCCATCACCTCCATGTTCCTTTCTTCCACCCACAAGGAATTCAGATGTAGGCACTTCAGAGCAAACAGGGACAGCCAGGGGAAGTCTGGCCCCAACTTGCTTGTGATTTAGCACAGACCCAGAGGCACCTCATGGAGAGGGCAGAGTCCAGCCAGCAGTCCTGGCCAGCACACTGTGCCCGCGGCCAAAGGCACGCTGTACCACAGAGCCCTTTTCCCCAGACTCCCTTTTCCTGTGCTCCCAGGCAGTGCTCTCTGCACAAACGGGAATGCTGGTGCTGGTAATGATGAGGGGTGTTCCCCACAGGGAGGTGGGGTGGCTGAAACCTCAAAAAATTCATCCCAGAGCAGCGGGCATGCTTGCAGGCAGATGGGAGCCGATGCTGTCGGATGCACCGGGCAAGGGGAAGTGGAGGAGTGTGAGCTGCAGGGTGTGTCAAACCCTGCCTTGCCACGCAAGGTCCCCCTGCTCTTTCGTGGCTGGAGCAGATGACTTGGGCCTCTGGGGGCTCTCTGAAGAGCCTGCATTGGCCCCACTTGCTACGATGCACTCTCCAGTGAAGTCTATCTCCTCAAAAAAGGAGAAAATGGAGAAGATGGAGACATCTGCTGGGAAGCTGTCAGGTTTATTAGATACATGCGGGTTGGGGACGGAGCACCTAGAGGATCTCAAGGAATCTGAGCTCAAAGAAATAAAGGCAACTTCAAAAGGCACGACCAGACCAGTAATTTTTTGCTGGAAATACAATTGAAAACACCTGAGAATCAAATCGGGATTCAGCCTATCCCCCGGCCTGGAATTGCAGCTGCTATTGATTCTGGGCACTAGATCTTAGGAAAGCTCCTCTGTAAACTCCTGACACTGGCCACTACAAGCGATCCCAGATGTGGAAGGATTTATGGGATCCCCACACCTTAAAATATGCACAGATTAAAGACTGTGCCAGTTCTAAAGCTAGAGGGAGATAGTGCTCGCTCGCCCTCCTCTCCGCAGTGCTGGGTCTCACAGAGGTGCCACTGGCTGCCAGGGGCAGAGGGGCTCAGTCTGGGCACCATGGAGCCACGGCAGCTCATGGAGAGGGAAAAACACACCTATAAATACTCTACAGCAATCCCAGTGAGATGACTTACCGTCCCTATCAGGAAATCTGGTACAAATCACAAGTCAGTGATTTGCCATTAATAATCCTCACCCAGAAGAGCCCTTTATCATGACCTGAACTGCCTTGCCAGGGCTCAGAGGAGGGGTGGGCACGGCTTTGTCACCAGCTGGAGGAGAACAGGTTCTGACAGGGTGCTGTAGCCCACTGAAGCTCCTACATGCCCCACACCAGCATTGCAACTCCTCCTTTTAATTTCATCTCACAACTCTCATCCAGGGATCCCAAGGCAGAAATGGGGAGGCTGAAGGATGGAAACAGTACCTGTAGGCTTTGCAAAGAATAAAGCAATCTGGTCCACCTTCCACCCATTCCAATGCCCCTAATACCAGGGAAAAAATTGTATTGACTCAAGTTAGGAGGAGATCAGCCCCTTTGTGCTGCCAGAATGGATGAGGCTGTTCACAGTGGTAAATACCAGGTCAGCTGCATCCAGAGAAAGCAGTTTTTCTTCTGTGGCAAAAGACAGGAGTGTGTCCTCACTGTGTATACCTGTCAGTATCACTGCAAACAGCAGCATCACCACAAGGCGGGTTGGTGTTTTATAATTTTATTGTTATTTCTCTTTAACAAAACAGTAGTCCTTAAAGTAAAGAAATTAAAATCTTCCTGATTGGAAAACTGAGTGTGTGGCAGTTGGTGGGGTTTGATTTTGGACAGTGAATAGAGCAAAGCAAGCTACCAGCTTGTGTTCACACACATCCCTGAATCGTCTGTGAGGTCTCAAAACTAATGATCAATATGTAGTCAGTTGTGGTAAACAGACATTTTTTGAAGATTCTTGCCTCATAGTCCACAGAAGAATTTGATTTCCATGCCTATTAAATAATGATAGATTTTATGACAGCAAATGTAAGATCTGTCATGTGACTGGGATCAACTTTTGCTGATAATCCAATATCTGACCCTACAGCAAAGTAACCAGTGTTTCACGTCTCCAGTGCAGCACCCACCCTGCTTTTACGCCCTGATGGGCTGCACTCTCCCTCCTCCCAGGACCCCACCAGTCTGCTGACAGCTTGTCCCAGGCAAGGGAGGACACGAGAGCAAAAAAATAGACCAACATTCCCTGCGTTTCTGAATAACTGAGGGCTGAGGGTGTGAGGGAAGGCACACAGATTTGAGGCTCACTGCAGGCAGGATGTCATCTCCTGTTCTTGCGTGTATTTTACTGTAGGGGTTGATGTCATGTTCCTGTGCGTGCTCAAGTAATGACCCCCATGGTTGTTCTCACCTTTTCTTGACACACCTCGTGCAGTGTGAGCCTTTGTCTTACCGTGCCGTGCTCTGAGCTTGGTCAGGGGCTGTCAGGAGGGGTGTGAGCTCACAGTGTGCAGTGGTGCACGGTGTCTGCCCCAGAGATGTACCAAAGCACCAGGGCACTCTTCTTGAGAGGAGAACTTCACTTTCTGCTCGCAGGTGAGAGACCGAGCCAGCATAAGTGACAGATATCCCAAGATTCTCATTAACAGATTAACAGAGCTCAGAAACAGAAAGGCAACTTCCCAAGGTTTGCTGCTTCATGTGAGTGGCGTTGCTGCCACACAAATGCTTTAAAAATGCCAGACCGAGCCCCAGCTGAGCTGTTTGGAGCCCCACAAACCCCTACACTACTCTGGTGACATTTTCTTTTGCTTCTACAGCCTCTAAGGTGAATAACTTGCAAGACTGTTAAGGACAAGAGTTTCAAAGAGCTGCTCAAGCCCTTCAGAAAAACAAAGCTCTGCAATCATTAAAAAACACTTGTGATGTGTTACGATGTTGAAAGAGACAATTACTGCTTTCAGCAGCCAACAGTAAGTATATCAAACATGAAAATCTACCAATCATACCAAATGCTGATGTCATGAGGGGTATATAATCTGTCCTCAAAATGAAGGACATGGGGAGTTCACTTGCTAGGTATAATCCCACTGAAATTATAAATGTTGTGGGTTTTCGTAAAACAGAGGATTTTTTTTTCCGTTCTTCATTGCCTTGATCCAAAGTCAGGAATCCCTCCGTCTCTGAATACATGTGAAATCTGCTCCAGGCAGAGCAGCCCAGTGTCGGGTGATGTGGCCAGAGACCTCTGATTGGGGGCACTGTGTCAGAATCCTCCGAGGCAGAAGTCACAGCTCAATCTCTGCCTCAGTTTAGCCTCTTAACACACCCAAAACAAGGAGGAAGGCTATCAGGGAGACTGTGAAATGAGTCAAACGTGACAAGACCCCCTTTTGGATCCACAGGGCTCCCCTGAGGGAGGAAGGGGCAGGGAATGAGATGCTCAGATTGCCCTAGCCACTTCTGGGGCAAACATTTACTTTAGATTAAGTGGCATGTAAAGAAGAGAGGAGCCCTCTCTGGCTGGCTGCTAGGGTTGATAGTTAAATATTTATAATGTCCAAATTAGCATAGTGGAAACTCAATTCATCAATTTGTTCTGGTCTGTTGTAGGAAGGAGCGGGGGTGTCGGCCCCCCGCGGGAGGTGCAGCCGTGGGTGGGCAGGGCGCGTGTGCTGCCTCCAGCTCGGCTCCGCAGCCGGGCTCCTGCTGGCACCGACTTGTTGCCCTGCCTGTCCCTTTCCACGGGGTCAGGGAAGGGGCCGGCTGCGGGCAGGGCTGCGGGGATCCCTCCGCTCCCCCAAATCCCTCTGCCCGGGGGGCAGCCCCGGAGTACGGGGAAGCTGCGGGGAGCAGCCTGGTCAGGCAGCACCAGCCTGGGGCTACCCGAGCGGGGACTGGAGAGGGGTGGGGGCTGCCCTCGAAGGGTTAAGGCTTTTCAGGCCAAAATCCCCCAACAGAAGGCAGGGTCAGCCTCGGAGCTGATATCTAAGTGCTAATGACTGATGCCCTTCACCCCTCCGCTGCCTCCAAAGGCGAGTGCCCTGGATGAGCCGGGGCCGGAGAGCATTTAACATTTGAACTTCTTCTCGTCTGCGAGGCAGCAGGCCGTTGTGCGCGGGGTCGCTGACCCCCAGCCCCGCTCCCCCCAGCCCCTCAGCTGCCTCCCAGCCCTAATTGAATGACAGATGGTCAGCGGCAGGGAGAGGGCAGGAGCGCCGGGGGCATGGGGCCCTGCTCCTGCCCAGCACCGCCCTCGCCGGCCGCCCTGGAGGCTGCCTGGCACCCCGGTCCGAGCCGCGCACCTGGGGGACACGGGCAGTGCGCGGGGCTGGGCTTGGGTGCCGCGCTGGGGACAGCCCGGGGCCAGGGGCAGCTCCCGCCAGCCCGATTCCAGCCAGCACCTCACCAGTCCTTCTCATCCCTCTGCCACGCGACAAAACATCACTAAATCCACGGAGACCCGACCAGTACTGAGTGCCCAAGGCCTCCCGCTGCTCCTGGCGGTGCCAGCACCGAGGAAGGCAAGGAGCTGGGCTGAGCTGCCGAGGCCCCGCGGGGACATGGGGCAGCCCCAGGGAGTCTGGGCAGGGGAGGCACAGCTGCGGCCGGCCCCTTCCCCTGCCTCTGCCCCCGGGGGCGGCTCTCGCTCCCCTCCGTGCCTCCAGCCGGGGGTTCCGGACATGTCCTGCCCTGGGAGGAGGATGCCACAGGTGACAGGAAGGGCCTTACTGCAACCGCCAAGGGCTCTGTGGAGATGGTGCTGGTGGGGCCGGTCTGCCCCTGCCTCTGCCCGCAGCCCTGCCGGCTGCCTTCCAGGCAAGGCTGGGAGTCCGGGGTGGGCCCTCGGGGAGCAGAGGCTGTGCAAGCGCAGCCCCCACGCCCCCCGCTGCAGCCCGCTGTCCCTTTAACGGAGAGCCGTGATTCCCACAATTACTGGGATTACAAGGAAAGGGTTATCGATTTGCAGCCTGCACTGTGTGATCAGCGCCCGGGCGGCCCCCCCACCCCCAGCCCACCTCTCCTACTGTAAGCACGAAACCATTTATAAATGTTTTATTTCACTGATCGCCTCACCCTTGCTGCATAATAATAACCCCGGCAGCACGGCGATATATTCTCTCCACTCCCCCTCTCCCTGTGCCCGCAGCCTGCAAAAGGCACCAACGTGATATGCAGCAGCCCCTGATTTGTGTGTATGTTTTAATTACCGCCGGAGAAACCTGTACACAAGCATAAAAAAGGGTGAGGGAAAGGGAGAGCAGGCCCAGACGGCGGAGGCAATGGCAGCCTAATGCACCGCTGGCTGACAGCGACTTCCGCTCAGGCACCTTCTCCAGATCGAACCCTTCGATTGTAACTGAAACAATTTGCATACTGATTCCTCTCATAGCCTCCCGATCCATAACCAGCCAGGCAGCTATTCAAATGCAAGTAGCATCCCTAAATGCAAGGCTAGACTGACCAAAATGCGCTGTCCTACAAGCAGGAGGAGAAGAAAAAACCCTTGATTATTATTTCTATTTTTGTTCCTTTTAACCTTTAAAAGATTTAGCTGGAAGCTGTTGGTTTATGGCTGGGGATGTAAGGGAAAGAATTGATCCTGGACTGGACTTAAAGATGGAGCAAAATGGGGCGCTGAAGAGATTTTTCGTTGTGGTTTTTTTTTCTTTTTCTTATTTTTATTTTTACCTGAGCCACAAACTGAGGCTCTCTGGGGGGAAAGAGGCTCTTATCCTCTTTCCCATGCCCTTTCTCCACCAAAACCGTCTCAGCTCCTGCAGACCCAGGGAATACACAAATTGCTGCCTCTGCCTCTGCCTCTAGTGCCTTTTGGGCTGATGAAGATGGTGTAATTCTGGCTGTAAATTCTTGCGTTTAAGTTGGTCCAATAAAAGATCTCTCCTACACCTTGTGAGGGTTTGGTGCTTTATTTTTTAACGGGACTGGCGTGGCAGCCGCGGCGGTTGCCCTTTTTTCTTTTTTTTTTTTTTTCTTCTTCTTCTTTTTCTTCCTCCCGTTCTCATTTGAAATTATGCAGATAGATTTTTTTTATTTTGAGTGTTCTCCTCCTAGGGACAAATCTAGGAGGCGAGCCCGCAGCGGATGGCCGTCCCGGCGGCGTGCGGCGGACGGCGGGGTAAGCGTGCCCAGCGGGGCACGGCGCGGGCGGAGGGCCGGCGGGCGGGGCGGGGCGGG